>JXOR01000379.1:0-145487 GCA_001014335.1 Coboldia fuscipes
TTTTATCAAAGAAATGGTAAGAATTCGTTTAGGGAAAGCTTAAAATGAATGTGAAGTAAAGACAATCTCCAGTATTTGAAATCTCTCATAAACAGATATCTCTCTTATTTTTATTGGTGGCTACTGGTCTCAAAAAACTTTCCAGGTACATATTCAGGTGATATTCATTTTAATTTAAGATTTAATTTGCCCGTGGATACAACTGCAAACATCATAAAACAAGATTTTGTTTATTGAAAACATTTTCGGAAAATTTCAAATGATAATCCACAAATAAATTAAAAAACTATATCTGATTTAGATTACTCTTGTAAACAATGATAATCCATACGCATTATTTTTCCAGTTAAGAACACATCTTGAGTCTTTATCAGCGCGTGAAATCATCGATTAGTCCAAAATTCAAAAGCTCGGAGAAAATTCTTTTTTATTTTCTCAATAACAAATCCATAATAGCACTGCTTCATACCGTGATATAATGAATATAATTGGGAGACCGGTTAAGTGAAAAATTCGCTTATGTTGTAATTCCCGATTCCACATCTAGACTGTTCCTGATATTCATCACTAAAGCGAAATATACAATACATCCAACTGAAACAATTATAGAATCTATTCTGTTAGCAACTGACAATGTACATGTGAATATTCACTGTCTTGTGTGTGATTAGAGTGCGTTACAATCATGGCATTGACCTATATTTGTATATAAGAGAAACACCTATAAATTACGAGATTTACATTGTCTCTTAATATCACAGTTGCTGTAACGTAAATTTGTTGACGATTAGGACATTCAACCATGATACTAAATTTAATAATCATCTTTAGTTCTCAGACCAATTTATTTACGTATATTGAATAATATAATTCACATTAAATGACACTGATTTTATCTAATTGTATATAAAACTCTATTAGAAACTATCTAATAGAAAGCTAGAGAATTTTATATTTATTTTTAGCAATAATAATCATTTTAAATTTAATTCAATTGAATTCTCTTTAAATAGTTAAACATTTTTGCATTATTGATAGGCAGCTGTATGTACTGCTTGTGCACGGCCAGATGGATCTTCACTGCATCCCCAATCTAATCGTGGTATCCATTTCATAACAGTTTTTGCATACGATTCACTCGGATATAATTCATTAAATATTTTACGATAATAAAATGCTTCCTTTGTAGCTGGTGTATTAATTGGATATAGTTCATTACGTTTATAATATTCATCATTATTTATTTGTGATGCTGCATACGATCGTAATGTATCAATCCATGAATAACCGACACCATCAGAAAATTGTTCTTTTTGTCGCCATAATACATCCGTTGGTAAATAATCATAATCATCGGTTGTAAAACATTTACGTAAAATATGTTTCTCTATTCTTTGACCATCCAATTTAGTATTTATTAAATGCGAATCAATATCGATTCCATTTAAATATTTTTGTCCAGGCATTTTATCTTCTGGTCGTATACTCATTGAATGATTTATAAATGCTTTATCTAAAAACGGTACACGTAATTCTAAGCCCCATGACATTGTTGATTTATTTGCCCTTAAACAGTCAGATAATGACAGACAAAGGACACGGGAAACCAATTCTTTATGGAATTCTTCTTTTGATGGTGCATTATAAAAGTATAAATATCCACCAAATATTTCATCAGCACCTTCACCACTCAATATCATCTTTAATCCTTTACTCTTAATATGACGTGACAGTATATACATTGGAATACTAGCACGTATCGTTGTTATATCGTATGATTCCAAATGATAAATAATATCCCGTATACAATCCAATCCTTCTTCGACAGTGAAATGTACTTCTGTATGATCACTATTTATGTGATCTGCTACCATTTGACTATACTTAAAGTCTGGTGCATTTTCTAAACCAACACTAAATGTTTTTAAACGAAAATTTGGTTTATTTTCACGCATTATTTTCGTTGCAATTGATGCAATTAAACTGGAATCAACACCGCCAGATAATAATGCACCAAATTCAACATCACATTGTAGATGAGATCGTACAGCAGCAATTAATGATTCTCTTAATTTTGGTAAATCCACTAATTTCGTTGGTACTTCTTTAATCCATTGTGGATTATAATAAACTTTTGGTTTAATTTCAGTCATTGGATCACCAAACATATATGAACCAGGTGGAAATATTTCAACGGATGTACACACATCAACAAGGCATTTCATTTCACTAGCAATCCATAAATTACCTGCGTCATCACGTCCATAATAAAGTGGAATAATTCCAATATGATCTCGAGCAATTAATACATTTTTATTTGTTCGATCATATAAAACAAAAGTGTACATTCCAGTAATATGATGAACCAAATCTTCACCAAAATGTTCATATAATGGAATTATAACTTCACAATCACTCTTTGGGACATAATGTTTATGCTGTTGCTTTGAAATCATTGATGATAATTCAATATAATTATAAATTTCACCATTTGCTGATAAAATAATTTGTTCATCGTTTGATTTTAATGGCTGATCACCAGTATCAGGACATAATACAGCTAATCGTTCTTGTACAATACAAACGCCATCCTCTTTGACCTCAACAATTCCAGTATGATCTGGACCACGATGCCTCTGCTTACTTGATTGACGATAACACACTTCTCGTAATTTACGATCCGTTGAATTAAATTTACTTATTCCCGTATATTTTTTATTTAAAAATACTGCAAATATTCCACACATTGTTTATGAATTTTTCTAGTTACTTCTTATAATGCAGAACAGAATATTTTATTTTATTTAAATCTGGTGATACACGATAATATTCAATTTCATACAATACGCAAAATATTTAACACATCAACAATGGATATTGTTTTGAATTGAAAAATTCTTTAATTTACTTATTCAAAGTATTTTGAAAATATTATGTTTAAAGTTCACTAATTTCTTCAGTTTTTTTATTTTAAATTAAAGAGACAGATACTCGTTCAACTTGTCCAATTAATTAAATGACTTCAACTAAAACAAATGTATAAATGTTGTTGCCCTTTATATAGAAAATTCACTGCCACTATAATTTTTCTATTTTCTAATTTCTAAGAAAATTATGTGTAATTTTATTTTAAATAAATTTCGTTGAGAGAAAACCCCGTATTTAATTTACGATTCACTTGCTCTTGTGTCGGCTGTTGGAATTCAAATGGTAATTCAAACGATCTGTCTGACTCAATAAATAGTCGATTGCATCAGCTCTTACTTTGACGCCGACGACATCAAATTTAATACGACATCATACCAATACGAGTCAGTATAAAAGGTAACATAGAATCAAGACTAAATACACCGTGTAATTTTTTACCGTCATTTAATTACTATACCGCTAAAATAGTTCATTATATAATTATACGTACATTGGCTAGTTGTATATTAATCAAGATTATCAGCAGCTAATCGTTGAAGTGTAAGATAGTTATTTTTCAAAATAAAGAAAAACCTAACGATAATAAGTGATTAACGTTTTGTTTTTCTTAATCTGAAAGCATCACTTAATACTATCAGTCATTGATGTTATTAAACTTTGTTTATCATTTTTAAAACAAATTTTTTGGTAAAGTACCTTGGAAAAATGACTCATTTTAGTTAGACAAAAATATTTTGAATAAAATGTAACTTTTTAATACGCATATGTACACATAAAATATAATATTTATGTAAATTCTATCTAAAAAATATAACAATAAAATTTTATGTAATTTCTTCAACTCATATGATATTTAAGAAAATACTAATTATTCTTATTTGTGTAATTTTCATAGGCAATAATTCTCAGTTCTTCAGATTTTTCTGCACCAAGTGCATCTACTAAATCACTAAATAAACCATTACGGTTCTGTAATAATATATGTGGGCTATCAAATTCTTGTACAACACCTTGTTTCAATGTTAATATACGATCACAATCAATTATTGTATTTAAACGATGTGCAACTGTTAAAATAGTACAGTCATTAAAACCTGTTCTTATTGTCTTCTGTATTAAATTATCTGTTTCAGGATCAACATTAGCTGTTGCCTCATCCATTACAAGTATTTTATTTTGTTTTAGAAGTGCACGGGCCAAACATACCAGCTGTCTTTGTCCAACACTAAAATTATTACCACCGTCTTGTACATGCGTTTGTAAACCAGCTGCAGAAGTGGCAAACTCTTTTAAATCAACTTCTAATAACGCCTTCCAGATCTGTTCGTCTGAATACCTTTCAAATGGATCTAAATTTTTACGTAAGGTACCAGAAAATAAAACTGGATCTTGTGGTATTATTGAGATATTTGATCGCAACTCTTCTAAACTTATTGTTGCAGTGTCGCGCTGATCAATTAGAATACTTCCTTCCACAATCGCCAATCGAAATAATGAGCCGACAATCGAAGATTTACCAGCACCGGTACGTCCAACGATTCCTATCTTTTCTCCACCATTAATCGTTAAAGAAATATTCTTTAAAATATTTGGTGATGTATCACTGTACCGATATGATACATCGATAAATTCAATCATTCCAACTTTAGGCCATTTCGATTTATAATCTGCTGGATCGGTAACTTTTGGTTTTTGTTCTGGTGTCAATTGACCATATTCCATTACCCTCTCAACACTCATCATATGATTTGAGACTTCAGCACTTTGTCTCACACCCCATTGAAGACTGCCTGTTAAACTCATAGCTTGAGTTATTACCAAACCGACTTTATCACCCAAAGTATCTGCAAAATAAATTGAGATTCATTAATATTATTTAATAGTTTTAAATTACAATTCTTTCTAACTTACTTGGATCAGCTAATACAAAATAAAATGTAACGGTTGCAATAAAAATACTGCAAAATAGGTCCAATGATAAACCAAATGCAATACTACTAGCTAAGAATGAATACCAAGCTGATGTATGCAAATTTTGATACCGATCAAATTCTTTGGTTAACATGGTCTCAGCAGAGAAGGCACGTATTGTTGGCAAGCCATTTAATGTTTCAGAAATATGTGTAAAAACTGGTGATTTTGCTATAAAATTAAATATAAATTCATTGAATAGTTTACCAAAATATTGGACATGATGATTACTTACTCATTCCTTCTAATCTCTTTAGATTCTTTGATGTTTTCAGATAATACCGTCTAATTATCACAAAAAATATCCCAATTATAAATATTGGAATTAAAAATATTGGATTTGCTATTGATGTTATTAAAATTGTACCACAAATGCTGAAAAATATTTGGGCAGTGTCTAACATACATTTTGGCAGTAATTCATCAATAGAACCAATATCTTTTGAAAAACGATTTAAAATCCTTCCAGATGGATTCAATTCAAAGAAAAGCATTTTAGTCTAAAAAACAGAATTGAAGAATTATATTAATTAATTGAAGGAACTACCTTCGAATCCGATTAACTGAAACACCATCGGGATAATCGTTTTGTTCCAATAGCTAAGAATTAATTTCAAAAGCTCATTGTTAATGAGAGGTCGAAAGCTGTACCAGTTTGACAAACAATATTTTCGCAAAGTGTTTAAGTAATACGGATACGACTGTAATCACTGATTTATTTACCCAGGCAATTCCCAGTAACATACGATTGTGCAATTCTTTGGACGATCGAACACATGCTTGAATAAATGTTATTGACCTGAAAAAATAAATAATTTCCATCAAAACTTTACCAGAGAACTGATATTAAATTATAATTACCGACTCAGTCCAAACATAAACAAAGATATAACTAAGCAGCCATGGATTATTACACAAAGTTCAGTTGATAAGAGATTCAAATCATCATTATTAATTGCGTTTAAAAATTCCGGTTCAGATGACTCAATATCACCCATGAAAGTGTTCATTCTATTATCATATTGTCTTTGTTCTTCTTGACGTGTCCAATAAGACACCCAATAATCAGAGGCACTTGCAAATCCCTGAGTACACAGAAACAATAATCCAATGAACAGTAGACATATGATTGCGTTTCCAGAACGTAGATAATCCATAAGAATAAATCCTTTAACTTTTCCTTTCGATGTGTCTTCTAATACGATTGTTTTTGAATCATCTTCAGGTATTATATCCAAATTTGATGAATGAGACACCGTAGAAATTGTTGATATCATTGATTTCAATGATTTACCTGATGATGAGTGACTCATTGTTTGCATTGCATTCATTTCAACATTCGTTACATGCTCGGTATTTGGTGTAGATTCCAAATCAATTCCTCTAGCAATTAATTCCATTGGTGTACCTTGCATTTCAACAAATCCCTAATAAACCATATTATATTAGTTCAGTGTCTGTATAGAAAATAATTAATATTCTTTACATCTTTCATGACAACAATCCAGTCTGCTTCTTTTAAAAAGTGTACCTGATGCGTTACTAAAACTCTTGTCGCTCCATGCCTTGCTAATTTTCCATTTGGTCCAATACATTCACTAAACAAATGATTACCGACATGTGCATCAACTGCACTAAGTGGATCATCCATTAAATAGATATCGGCATCACGGTAACATGCTCTAGCTAAATTAATACGTGCCTTTTGTCCTCCAGATAACATCATACCCTTTTCACCAATCATAGTTTGGTCACCATCCTGAAACTCTTGAAAATCTCGTTCTAATCCACATATTTTTACAACTGATTTGTATTTAGATTCACTATATCGCTAAAATGGATAATACTTTTATGAAATGTTGAAATTAGGATAGGAATTTTTAAAAGAACCATACCAAACCGAATAAAATATTTTGTTTAATTGTTCCATTGAAAATCCAGGCACTCTGTGTTGAATATGATAGTCTACCATATATAGAAATATTACCAGTTAATATAGGTAATTCTTTTAAAAGTGCTTGCAGCAATGATGATTTTCCACTGCCGACAGGTCCTATAATTCCTGTTAGTTTCCCTTTTTGTATATCAATTGAGACATTCGACAAGGTATGAATATTACGTATATCTACAGTGTTGTACGCTGAATTTTCCCATTTTGCGTTTACATTTGAAATTCGAATTGCCACTTCATTACCACGTTCATTTTTAATATCAGAAATATTTTTATTCCTTTCATGAAGAACATTTTGGTCGAGCACATTCACCTCTTCATAAAATAAAAACTGTTTCAATCGTTTAAAGCTAACTAGTACTTCGGCGACCTCAGTAACACCACGAATAAACTTCTGACTCATTGATTGGGAAGCTGCATTAAACAATGATACTATTGTAAACACCTTCACTGCATTTATCTCTTGTCCGGTGTATACTAACGTAATCAATGTACAAAATAATGCCATCCTTGTCGTAAATAGAATAAATGTCATGAAAAGACCACGGACATAACTGTTTCGTTGAATTATTTTCAATTCTTTCAGTCTGGATAATTGAATTAGTTTTATAAATGGTTTTTCCCAAGCATACATTTTAATTACCTAAAAGGAAAATACAACGATTTTCGTAGTAAGCACATTAACAGTAACATTACATAATTTATACTTACTTGAATCCCAGAAATCAATTCATTCATATATCTTACACGCACATCAGTCCTTAAAGCCGTTTGTAAACGAAAACGGGATGAGAGTTTTCCCGTATAAGCTAAAATCAATATTTAGATAAATTTTATTGAATATTTTACGAAAATATTTACAATATTTACACTGTAATGGCACTACTAAGAATATAACAAAGATTCCAACAAAACTGGCCCAACCGATTTCATAATATAATAGTATACCAATTAATATAACACACAATGGCGATGCCCACAATGTATGCACAAATATTGAAACAACATCAAATCGATTAACATCGTTAGCTAATAGATTCACTACTTTACCGGGTGTTGATTCACCTAACGCAGTATTTGATAATTTTAAGGCCTGCAATTAGTATATAAAAATCATTATTGTTCACGTACAAATAATACTATCTTGAGGATCTATTTCCTTACTTACTTTCCTATAAACTAAACTGCACATAGCAATTCTCACTTTCATCCCATAGTGATGGGCATTCATTTGAAAGTGCAGTAAAGAAAATGTGGTAACAAACACAAAAGTGGTTAGCCCACTTGCATAAATAATCGCATCCGATTGGTTGACAGTTGATTCCTTCCTAAAACATAAGCAAACAATAAATGAACAATTACATTGCCAAGAAGTACAGAAATAAAATACATGCCTGAAATATTTCAACAATTCTCTGAGGAACAATGGTGGGCCCAATCGAAAAACACATTCATTTAATAGTGTTAGGATACCAATGAATAAATATTCACGCCAGAAAGCTTTAGCTGTAGCTCGTATAAGCGATGGATTCTTTCTTGTTTTGATTTCATTATTCCATTGCCTGTCATTTGAGCATTAACCAAAACAATTAAAAAACCCATAAATTATTTTTCATATTAGGAAAATACATACACTTCAAGGCGATCTCCTAAACTATCAGATGTATCTGAATCAGATGGTCTAGATAAATCAGTTACCTCAAGTACTTTACGATATCCGGTACGGAATAATTTCACCGTCCACCAAAAGAACAGTACGGAACAAAAGTTGGCCGAATCACGGGGATTCGCTTCCAACTTCCTTTTACTAACGTCCATAGCTAAAAAATAAAATTTTTAAATAAATTAAAATAAGGAATTACTTCTAACTGTATTATGAAATTGTTGTATTAGTTTATGCACATTAATATAAATAAAAATTAAATTAATTCACTATCATCACTACAGAACCTCTATTTGCTGTTTCATTAGACTTTCTGATGATCGATGTATTCGTTTTGTGAATTTATTTAGTGCGTATTTATATCAATCAATCGGCTGTTTTTTATCTAAAAAACAAATAAAGTGTTACATACATAGATTTAAAAAACATAATATCATGATAGCACAATTAAATTCATGATAACGCTTATTTTACATAACTTTATATAAAATCAGGTCCAATATTCAATCTATTTCGGATCATTTATAATTTATATTTTATAACAAATAAAATTGGTAAATTGATATTTTATGTTTCGTAACACGATTTTATAGTTTGCACGGTATATTGGGTTAAAACGTTTAAAATATGTCTAATATAATTATAAATTATAAAAATATTCTTTGACTTGAAATTGCTGTACTTATACAATATCCTTCTATAGGAAAGATTATTGTCGATTATCACTGTAACAATCATTTACATTTTTCTCAAAATTTTAATCGAACAATTATTCCTAATTAGTAATTAGTATTTTGTAGTAAATTCAGGGAATATAAAAACCTTCTTACTTTATGCACCGTGTGAAAATATTATTGACTAAATTATTTTCGTTTATTAGCAAGTAATCTATTCTGATATAACCACCGAATCTGTTCCTACAATTCGTGTAATTTATCAAACAATTATAACAATACTAATCTAATTATTAATAAAACACTTCGTTTATTCTCCAAACGACTGAAAATAAAAACAGAATCAAACAAATAAAGTGTTACATACATAGATTTAAAAAACATAATATCATGATAGCACAATTAAATTCATGATAACGCTTATTTTACATAACTTTATATAAAATCAGGTCCAATATTCAATCTATTTCGGATCATTTATAATTTATATCTTATAACAAATAAAATTGGTAAATTGATATTTTATGTTTCGTAACACGATTTTATAGTTTGCACGGTATATTGGGTTAAAACGTTTAAAATATGTCTAATATAATTATAAATTATAAAAATATTCTTTGACTTGAAATTGCTGTACTTATACAATATCCTTCTATAGGAAAGATTATTGTCGATTATCACTGTAACAATCATTTACATTTTTCTCAAAATTTTAATCGAACAATTATTCCTAATTAGTAATTAGTATTTTGTAGTAAATTCAGGGAATATAAAAACCTTCTTACTTTATGCACCGTGTGAAAATATTATTGACTAAATTATTTTCGTTTATTAGCAAGTAATCTATTCTGATATAACCACCGAATCTGTTCCTACAATTCGTGTAATTTATCAAACAATTATAACAATACTAATCTAATTATTAATAAAACACTTCGTTTATTCTCCAAACGACTGAAAATAAAAACAGAATCAAACAAATAAAGTGTTACATACATAGATTTAAAAAACATAATATCATGATAGCACAATTAAATTCATGATAACGCTTATTTTACATAACTTTATATAAAATCAGGTCCAATATTCAATCTATTTCGGATCATTTATAATTTATATCTTATAACAAATAAAATTGGTAAATTGATATTTTATGTTTCGTCACACGATTTTATAGTTTGCACTTGAAATTGGTGTACTTATACAATATCCTTCTATAGGAAAGATTATTGTCGATTATCACTGTAACAATCATTTACATTTTTCTCAAAATTTTAATCGAACAATTATTCCTAATTAGTAATTAGTATTTTGTAGTAAATTCAGGGAATATAAAAACCTTCTTACTTTATGCACCGTGTGAAAATATTATTGACTAAATTATTTTCGTTTCTTAGCAAGTAATCTATTCTGATATAACCACCGAATCTGTTCCTTGTTTACAATTATAACAATACTAATCTAATAATACTAAACTAATAGAATAATTCACAATAATACAGGCTATAGTTTTATGGTCGAATACCCTGAAATTATAAATTTGTTCAGAACAAAAAATCTAATTCGAATCTTCATTATATTATGATTTTACCAATCACATGGTGTTACGAAAATCAGCTGTGTACTTCACTTTGCTCCCATCCCTTTGCTCCCCTCTCAATTTCATTCGCATGTTGAACACGTTCACGTTGAAGTGAATTTTTATTTTTCTAATTTCTGTAAATCTCGTGAATAGATATAAAATACTCGAAATCGCAGTAGTTAATAGCAGACTTGTTTAGTTTTATGGTGTTATTTGGTTTTGAATGTAAATCAAGTGAAGATAAATAGAATGCAAAGTCTGAAACAGCTACCGATTCGCCTTACGTTCTTGAGGGAATACGGTGTAAGGACACGTTCAGCGAATGGAACATTATCTCAATTTCGGCATAAGTATATCAGTACCAACAATAAACTAATTAGACAGGATCTGGTAGATCGGCCACTATTTCATCTATATGCCAGACACTTTAATGGCAACTCGAATTTAATGAGTTTTCGTGGTTTCTGTACAAAAGTGTCTGATGATGATGAACCGCCGGTCTCTGAAACCGTCGAGTATCATCACACACACCTGCCAGCAACTGTTGCGATACCTGAAGTATGGCCCCATTTACCTGTGATAGCTATCCGGCGAAATCCTGTGTTTCCGCGATTCATGAAAATTGTGGAGGTAAACTTTGAGCGTAATGTTCCCGATCTTTCGATGTGACTTACACAATATTCTTATAGATTACGAATCCATTGTTAATTGATTTGCTGCGACGAAAAGTTAAGTTGAACCAACCATACTGTGGTATTTTCTTAAAAAAAGATGATGATAATGAAAATGAGGTGGTCGCTCGCTTAAATGACATCTATCAAGTGGGAACGTTTGCACAAATCCAAGAAATGCAGGACTTGGGCGATAAATTACGTTTAGTTGTTATTGCTCATCGTCGAATTAAGATAACTGCTCAATTGTTTGAGACATACGATGCGGAAGCTAAAATAGGTAACATTTTTCATCTTTTAATCAATATTCCATCAAATTGTATTACACTTCAATTGTAGAAGAGACGGATGCCGAAAAACGGAGACGTAAGCATCGAATAAATCGGGCCAAGAAATTTACGAGAAATGAAAATAATGATGCTGATTCTGCAAAGACAAATGAAGTCGAAATGAAATCTGCTAGAGAAAAGGTGACCAGTGAAGCTTCAGCAGATGGTATTCAGCCATTACTAATGGTCGAAGTTGAAAATCTCCAACATAATGAATACAAACAAACTGAGGAAGTAAAGGCTCTTACACAAGAAGTAATTAAAACTATTCGAGATATTATTACTATGAATCCTCTCTATCGGTAAGTTATATAAAAATATCATTCTGTTGATTCTCACATATTTTATCCTTTTAGTGAGAGTTTACAGCAAATGTTACATCAAAATCAACGTGTAGTTGATAATCCAGTGTATCTTTGTGACTTAGGTGCTTCGCTATCGGCTGGAGATCCTCAAGAGTTACAAGCTATAATGGAAGAATTAGATGTAACCTATTTATATCCTATTGTTCTTGACTAATAGTTTTTTTATTGAATAATTTAAATGTAATTTTAGATACCAAAGCGATTAATGTTAGGACTATCATTACTGAAGAAAGAACTTGAGTTATCAAAATTGCAACAAAAGATAGGACGTGAAGTGGAAGAGAAAGTTAAACAACAGCACAGAAAATACATATTACATGAACAATTGAAGGTAATCAAAAAGGAATTGGGAATAGAAAAAGATGATAAAGACGCAATTGCAGAAAAATTTCGAGAACGTATTAAAGAGAAGGTGGTCCCAAAACCAATTGCTACGGTTATCGAAGAAGAATTGAATAAAATTAATTTCTTAGAAAGTCACAGTTCCGAATTTAAGTAAGATAGTGGTATTATTATCATTGAATTTATTTTACTTATAAAGTAATTTGTTTAGTGTTACGAGAAACTATTTAGATTGGTTAACTTCACTGCCATGGGGTGTCATGAGTAAAGAAAATTTAGATTTAGCAAGAGCCGTAGAAATTTTAGAAGCGGATCATTACGGTATGGATGATATAAAGAAACGTATCTTGGAATTTATTGCTGTAAGTCAATTAAAGGGGTCTACACAAGGGAAAATTCTTTGTTTCCATGGACCACCAGGAGTTGGGAAAACAAGTATTGGTATGTATTGAGAACATACCATTTTGTATAATTGAGAACAGTAAAATCTCATTCAAATATTTAAATGTTTAAAGCCAAATCTATTGCGAGAGCATTGAATCGAGAATACTTTAGATTCAGTGTGGGTGGAATGACAGATGTGGCTGAAATCAAAGGACATAGGCGTACATATGTGGGAGCTATGCCCGGAAAGTTAATACAATGTCTTAAAAAGACTCAAGCTGAGAATCCGTTGGTGTTAATTGATGAAGTTGATAAAATTGGAAAGTGAGTTAATCGTTTAACACAATTTAATTCGAATAATATTGAATATGTGAATTTGAATTTAATAATTCCAGAGGATATCAAGGTGACCCAAGTTCAGCTTTATTAGAATTACTTGATCCAGAACAAAATGTTAATTTCCTGGATCATTATTTAGACGTTCCAGTAGATTTATCAAAAGTTTTATTCATTTGTACAGCAAATGTAATTGATAGTATCCCTGAACCACTTAGAGATCGAATGGAAATGATTGAAATGTCTGGTTATGTGGGTGAAGAAAAAATTGCAATTGCTAAGCAATATCTGATACCACAGGCAATGAGAGATAGTGGTATTCAGGAAAGTCAAATTAATATTCAAGAAATTGCCTTAACCCAGTTAATTAAAAGTTACTGTCGTGAATCGGGCGTTCGAAATCTTCAAAAGCACATTGAAAAAATAATTCGAAAAGTTGCATTTAAAATAGTGAAGAATGAAACTAATTCGCTAGTAGTAACTGATCAAAATTTAAATGAATTATTAGGAAAACCTAAATTCACACATGATCGAATGTATGATGAAACACCGCCAGGTGTAGTAATGGGACTAGCATGGACCGCAATGGGTGGTTCAACATTGTTCATTGAAACTGCAAAACGAAAATTGTTGAGTGGCAAATCAGTAGAGCAATTAAGTGCCGATAACTCGAAACCTCCAGCAGATGGATCACTACATTTAACCGGTCATTTAGGTAATGTAATGAAGGAATCGGCTCAAATTGCCATGACAGTCGCTAGAAATTATACCAAAAATGATAAGGTAGCTAGCCAATTCCTTGAAACCGGTCACATACATTTACATGTACCTGAAGGTGCTACACCCAAAGATGGTCCAAGTGCTGGTATCACTTTAGTGACTGCGCTATTATCATTGGCAATGGACGTACCGGTTCGTCAGAACCTTGCAATGACTGGTGAGGTTTCTTTAAAAGGCAAAGTTCTACCAGTTGGTGGAATCAAAGAGAAGACTATTGCAGTAAGTTTAAGATATATTTGAATATCATAACAAATGTTATGTCTGATTAAATATGCACATGTTTTTAGGCAAAACGTACTGGTGTTCAATGCATTATTTTACCTGAAGAAAATAAAAAAGATTATCTTGAATTACCTTCGTACATAACAGATGGTCTGGAAGTACATTTCTGTGCAACATATGATGATGTATTTAAAATTGCTTTTGCTGAATAAAGTCTTAAAGGTTTTTCCATTATATTAGTTATGTATATACATTATTTTTTATTGATTATTCAAACCTTAATTATATTAATAAATAGTTTGAATTTAGACATTAATTTGTTTTCTGTGTATTCCTACTTATTAATAGAAATAAATTCAAGCAAACTATTTCAGATAAAAGTAACTCTTACCTAATTATATCATTCAGTATGATTAAAAATGTAATATAAATTATTACTGTATGCATAAATATAACTTAATTGAAAAAAAACTGTAAGTATTAAAACATGGGTGTAACAAAAGTTGAAACATTATATAATAATTTAAAAAAAAACATATTCTAAAAACTAATTCCCTCGTCACTTAGAATCTATAATGGATCAAACTATGCTGATTAATTATATTTAAACACTTGTGGAAGGCACAGTTAATGGATTTGTTCGTCGTCGTGAACCTCTACCCACTAGTAGATATGATAAGTCTAATGGTGGTTCCAATAAATTTATATTTTCCGTTGAAATTGATTTCTTTAAACGATCAAATAAATTCAATAATACTCCGTTTAATCGCATCTTCTTTTCCGTTATAGCCTAAAAATGACAATTATTATCACGGTTGTACTGAATAAATATACGATGTGCGGCAATACCTTAGCAGAATATTGAACTATTTTTACAATCGGTTGACTTACTTTACGTTTTTTCGCTGGCGGTGGTTGTACAGAAGTTGTAGCAACTTGCTTTGTTTCACTTATAGATTCTTGTCTTTTTGGCCGTTTTACTCCCTTTTGTGAGACTGGTTCTTCAACATCATGAGGCTAAAATATATTAAACATTTAATATCGTTCTGCATTCAAAAAGAATTATTATATTGTAGATAGTAGATACTTACTGCATAAGTGCGATAAATTTTCAATTTTTCATTGAATTTTATAAAAGCGAATGGTTTTGTACACACAGGATTAGAATTTCGCGGGACCTTAAAAAATAGTCTAGCCATTTTATCCACTCTCAATTCACAAATATAAGTGTGCTCATCTTTGCAGTTAACAGGTCTGCCTTTACAATAGTCCGTAGGGTGCAGCACCCAACATCGGCCCATAATTAAATTGATATTGACTTTTTCAAAAATTGGTGCTCTAACAACTTCATTTTTATAAAATTTACGTGTGGGTTCATGGAACGTTTCATGTGGTCTTAAATAATGATGACCATAAACAATTCGATTTCCATCTTTATCTTTCCACAACCGTTCAACACGAAATATATCACATTGTGACCAGTCAATCTGACCAATTGTTTCAAATGTATGCTTCCTAGGCGGCTCCTCTTTATTATCAGATTTAATCGGTATGTCACGTAATACGTAAACTGTATCACCTTGACGTACTTGGAGATCTTTACGGAGCAATGATAAGTAATATCGGTTCCCATCATCTGTGAATTCATTTAAAGGAATTTCTAAATCCACAACTCTTGGTTCACAGCGTTCACATAAATAGTTTTCAATTGATATATCAACTTGTACACACTCAGTGTGTTGCCATATATAACACTTTCCACATTGTATCATTATGCCTTCGTCCTTAAATAAACCACAAATACAACGAATAATATCTTCCTGCGGTTCAACTGTTGGTGGGTTCACATTTTCCAACTTGGCTCCTGAATCAATTTCATTCAAATTTTGTTCGACTGCAGATTGCTCAACTTTTACATTAACCGAATCATTAGAGTGAGAAGTTGCTCTCAATGTTTGTTTAATTTGGTTTTGTTTTTCTTCATATGCTTTCATTAGTGTTTTTATAATTCCACTCTCTGGCGTATTTGAACCAAAGAATATATTAGAATTTTCAAAAAATCTTTGAATATCAGCATCAAATAATTCCAAATCAGTATAATGGCCATTATCTAAATTCGAATTAATTGTATATGAATCGATTGGCTTTGTTATTAATTTATGATATTGTGGACTCTTTTTCTTTGATGGCACTGCTAGCTTCTTAACTAATATTTGATCACTTTCATCTAAAATAAAGTTAAAATAAATATCGTTCTAAAAAATTGTTAAATGATCACACTATACCTTTTATATTGAATAATTCATCGCATATGCCTTTCAATATAGTGTATATCTTAGATGTTTCAGCAACCTTCGGATCATTTTCAATTAATGTATCACTACGTGTTTTTATGTTCCTATTCTTACGGTGCAACAGAGATCTTGGGAATACCAATGTAGTAGATTGGTTAGTGTGCGTAACAGAAACCACCGAAGTAAGAAGAGACTCATCATTTGAATCCTTTAGCCGACGACGGATCTAATCAAAAATCAGTGTTTAGAAAGACTATAGAAAATAGAACTTTAAACTAAATATTATACTTTTTTCAAATTACGATACAGGAAACAATGTCCACCCCGAATGATAGTCAACTCTTTATTTGTAGGCATTTCAAACCGAGATATAGCTGTATTATCGCGTGAATGAACATTTATTTGATTTTTCTTAGCCTGACGTTTACGCTTATTGTTCGCAACATCCTTTCTTTTATTTGTTGAAGCGTTCTAATAAAAATAACATCATTGAATAAAACTAATTAAGAAAATTAATAATTCAAATTTACCTTAGGATCACTATGTTTTACACGTTGTGATTTAATACCAATAACACCACGACATTCCTTTTCTCCGCACTTACATAGTTGTCCTTCATTTGTATTAAACAGACTAAAATTATAATCGTAAGTTAATTCTTCTCCAGGTTCTATATCGCGTAGGGCAAACAAAACCATTCTGAATAGACCATTCACCGTCCATTTTTGCATTTCACAATTTGGTTTACAAGAATGATTGACAAATCGCCCGTTGCTTCCAGAACGATGACCATCAATAACTAGCCCTCCATCCAAATATAAACAATAATGATGTGTATCATCGACATAAAGAGTTCTCATGCGCTCTTTGAATTCCTTTTCTGTTACAACTTCACCCACATATTCCAAAATGTATGTATTTTTACGGATTTTTGAGTTAGTCCTTACTCCAAAACCTTTCTGGTCGGTCATAAATCGTTCTACATGTGGTGCGGTTTCATAACGTTGGATTTTCTGATTCTGGCACTTATCACCGCAAGGACATGCACTTGGTGAACATTCTATATACATTAATCGATTAATACAATCGTCTGTACATCCTTGATCTGGTTTACAGCAACATGGTTGTTGATCTACAGATAATGTTGGCTTTATATCATTATAAATATTTGTACGTAATTTCTTATAATTCCAACTAGGCACTGTATTTTTATTGCTATTGTTATTCTTACTATTGGTAGGATTATGCTGCTTCCATATATCCAAAGGTAATTGAAAATCAATTAATGAGTGACGGAAATACTTTTCACAATAACTTGGAGGATGCAAAAGCTTTTTAACAGTTGTGTCAACCGTTGATTTCGGAATCGTTTTATTCTTGCCATCTGCGGATGAAGCCTTATAGTAGTCTGAAAACAAACCAGCCACCAAATATTGTTTTTTACGATTCTTTTTAAGACTCGATTCGATTGTATCAACTTTTAAAGTATTCAGGATACTTTGACGTGTACATTGAGATTCAGGCAATGGATCATCTTCAATTGATAAAATTTCAGATTTGTTTCTAGTCACAGTTTCTTCTGATTTCTTATTTTTGTCATGTTTATCATTTGGTATTTTAACAGATTTGATTACTAAATCATAATCGGTTTCAGCAGGAATATTAATAGTATCAACAACTGCAGTTGATTCTTCTGGAGCAATATTCTTCTTTTTCTTCTTTTTAATCGTTGGAAAACCAGTACGATTTATTGTTTTTCTCCGTTTTTTCTTTCCATTAGTATCAGATTTGGAATACTTCGACAATGTTCTTGCTTTAGTTGCCTTTGATAATAGATTATCAACTATAACTTTACGATTCGTTTCATTTGATTTAGAATTCGATTTAATTTGATTCAGAAGGGTTCCAGACGAAAGCATATTAATTGCTTGCAACGGAGGACTGAGTAAACTACTATCCAATGATGGTTCAAATACTCCGGGTGGTGGTTTTTTTGATCCAGATGGTTGCATTTTAGTTACTAACCCCTCTAATCTAATCTTCTTTCTTGTGATAGAATCCGACCGTTTAGATGTTCGCGGTGAGACAGCAGTAAAATCATGTGTTAATTTTACTGTTAACGGTGATGTAACAGATTTTTTGGAGTCCTTCTGTCGCTGCTCTACTTCGTTCCACGAAGAATTGGTTGATGATGAAGTATCATTAATATCCAACAAATGTCTCTTTTTTGGTGTAGCAGCCCGTGGTTGTTCGTCATTAGACTTCTTATGATCTTTTTCAGCAGACGACGCTCCAGATGACACTTTCTCACCTGATTCCAAGAGATAATGTCTTTTCTTCAATGGTAATTTATGATCCTCTGAACTCTCAGGAGTATCAATTACTGATGCAGTCTTCTTATTCCTTCTCTTTGATGATACTGTATGTGTCTCTCCATTCTCTGACACAGAATTTGTATTCTTTCGTTTCTTAGCCCGTTTAACAGTCGATGTTTTAGATATTTCAGTACTATTTTGATTTTTATCCTTTGATGAAGATCCACTTGATAGTTTACATTGACTCAATTTGTTTGCAAGCTGTTCTATTTGTTGAAGAATTTTCGTATTATTATGTTTACTATTTGAACTATCCTTGGATCGTAATCCAGAAAATGATTTTAAACGTTTACGTTTCCTACGCATCATATAACATCTTGAATTAACGGAACTCGCATGACTAGTTGCAGATGATCTTCTGACTGATATTCGCATAGCTTTTGTTGAATTCGGTGCTACTGCTGTCACGGACTTTTTTAAATGCGAACATTTCGATGATTGATCCAATGACGAGGGCGATGATAATTTTTCATAATTAAGGTAATTAGGAAGTTTTTTTGCTGCCAGTCTACTGTACGTATCATAAAATTTATCCTTACAATTAGATTTACTAGATAATCGATTCAAATTCTCTTTTGTCAATAAATTATTTTCCGGCTGACCAGTAAAGGCAGATGGTAGAGCACTTATATTATTTGTCACTTTTTTAGCTACCGTTAATTTATTTTTGTCTGACACACTCTCATCACCACTACTACTATGACCCAAATTTAAGTCCGCCAGTTGTAAAATGTCTTGATCATTTACTATCGTTCTAGATGGTTTACTACTGCTCTTCAACCGTCGCTTTCTTCTCACACGTATCCTTGATTTACTTGTATAATCACTTTGATAGCCACAACTACGTGATTTACAACTATAATCACTCTTATAACCATTATTGTGTCTTCTATAACTTTTTGTACTATAATCACTTTTGTAACCAGATACGGATTTTCGGCTGCGGTAACCAAAATCAGTTAAGTAACCACTTTTTGCTGCTAATATTTTACTACAAATCGCACTGTTGGCTATTGTAGTTGACGCCATTTCACCAGAATCGCTTTTATAGCCACTGCTGATTTGGGGTTTTGAGAACTTTTGATTCACATCAATCTTCCGCCACATCGGGTCTATGTCACCGCTATGTTCGGATGGAAACGCAGACATTGTAAGAGATCGTTGTTTCCTTCTTCGTGGTGGAGGATAGAGTACACGCTCTGTGGCATACATATTCTTCTCCAATTTAGCAATATTTAATTTTATCGCATTCTGATTTGCATTACTCTGATCTACAGTTGATGATGACTTTGATGAATTATTTGTATTTTGTACTTTTATATCGTCTACTTTTCTAGTCACATTAGAAACATGCAAAACAGGACTGTGACCACCTGGAATTTGTATCCCAGAATCCGGTGAACATGAATTATTTTTATTAGACGCTATTAATATTTCCTCTTTAATCTCTTGTTGTACTTTCTTCGGTCTGCCTCTTTTACGTTTAATTACTTCCTTGGTAGTATCATTTGTCTGATTATGCGATTTTAGTGAATCTTTACCGGTCGCTTCTAATGTCGTAGTCATAAGAAGGGACTCATTGTTATTTTCAGTAGCGTAATCAATCATTTTAGTTTTTGCCATAAAATCTTGTAGAAGTGATGATGTGTAATGTGTTGTGTTTGTACTAATTTTAGCTGATTCGCTATCTGAGCAATCTTCTACCCGTTGAATGGCCGCACTTACAATTGCTGGTAATTCCATATCATCAGATGAGCCACAGTCAATACTCAGTGGCTCAAAACCAGTCACGGGCGCATTAGACGATACATTTGTTTTTGCGTCAGTTGTTTTCCTCTTACGACTCTGACGTCGGTCATCCTAAAACAATTGACAATAACAGTTAAATTTATAAAATAATGAATATATGAGGATACATACTTTCGAAAGCTTCTTTTTAGCTGTTTTCGACGAATTCGATGGATGTTTTCCATTTGTATTATTACAATCAGAACAAAACGATTCATCTGAACTAGAATCACCCGTCCTTTTACAATAATTGGCCTTACTGTGTTTATTAATTTTTTCTTGATTATTACCACGTGATACTAAAGAAATTTTCATTCTCAAGCCTTCTTTATCAGATCTAAAAAACCACAAAATTATAAATAATTTTAAACGCAATAATGTTTGGCAATTGGAAAGCGGTGGTCTAACTCACTGTGATATACTGAATTTCGATGTAGTGTTAACTTTATCACTACCAACAGGATATTTATCATTTCCATTTTTATAATGAGCATCGTGTCCTTTGACCGATCTTGCTGATTTGTCTTGTTTCACTTTATCCATTTTGGATATTTACTTACTCATTTTTTTTACAATTAATTGAATGCGTATCATTTCACGCCTGGAAATTAAGAAAAGAAGAACCATTTAAAGAACAATACGGCCCAATTCGTGTATTATTTGAACTTAATCTTTTGCTAGCATTTGTCGAATATAATCATTCATTATTGATTCTGGTACAAAGCAGTCGAACAAGATCGAAAACAGGTGTAGGTATTATCTTGCACTAATTTAAAATTATTATTTAAAAGGTTGACTCTAAAATCAGCAGATGATTGCTGCTTCTTTGGAATATCGTCACCAACTCTAGCTGATATATTAGATATATTCTTATTCTAAGGGACGTATTGCACCTGACGAACCTTATTAGATGGGGTTTTATTTTTCGAGGAAATCAGAATGCGTTCCCATTTATTGCATCTGGTATTTAATACCAGAATATTATTAAAGATGGCTGCGTATCGTAAACTGAACCAGAGATTCAATTATATTGCAATTACCTTTCTCAATTACATCATAGCTGGATAAACCACAATAATTTTGAATTTAGCACTGTGCAGTGAGATTCTTCCTCAACTGTTTAAATGGATGAATACTATTTTTATCTTCATCCAACCAAGGAAATTAAAACTTTTATTTCAACCACAAGACGGTAAATAAACACTTTGTTTTTGGACGATTTTCGTACCGATTTCTGAAAAATTCTCGACCGTGTTTTTTTGCGGTACAAGCAATTAGATTGGTTTTTCGACCGAAAAATTCGCGACGTTTTTAAAACTGATTGTAAACCATCCAGGTACATCGGATGTAAGTACCGAAATATTATATTGGCGGGTGATGCACTGCATCAGATAGGACCCAGAGTTTCATACGCAAAACTGTTTATTTAACACTCCAAAAGAAGCGCGAATCGTAGCGACTTGTTGACAACGATAAAATCGATTAAATCGATACATTGGCGACACAAATTGATTGGAAAACTGGCATGGTATTCGGTCGTGAAATAATTAAATTATGAATCTGTAGGATATTTACATGAAAAAAAGTCGGTCGTGAATTTTTCTTTCGCTCTGAGAGGCGTTAGTAGAACAATAACTGTTATAATTGTTCAGGACAACCACTGTAAATTACGACTCTATGAAACTTGTCATGCTGTATGTATACCGCTGTTTTAAAGGCCCTTTAAACTTCTATACAACAAGTCGAAATAATAATATTAATTAAAAGTTAATGGATTAAAAATTTAATTTTCCAATTAGATTCTGTCGTTTGTTGTGTGTCGTACATGGTAATTGAGATATTTTAATCGGAGATTCTCGACAGTTCGATATACTCGGTGGTAGTTTGTGACGCCATTGGATCTAATTTGTCCACCATTAAAAAAGTTTTTCATTTTTTTGGCGGGCGGCTTGTTGTGTCTTTGTCCTGAAAAATAATTAGAGCCTGTGTTAAAATGACTGATCGTGGCGATGGAGGTAAGACAATGTCAATTGGATTCAGTTGAGTTGGGTAATTTAAAAGCAATGCATTTATGAGTTGCAGCTGAAGCATTCGATGATGCTGTCGAGGAGCGAGTCATTAATGAGGAATACAAAATTTGGAAAAAGAACACCCCGTTTCTGTACGACCTGGTAATGACCCATGCATTGGAATGGCCCTCATTGACCGCGCAGTGGTTACCTGATGTAACGAAGCCAGAAGGAAAAGATTATTCAGTTCACCGGTATTTCTAACCACAACTTTTATTTTGCTTCCAATTGTTTGGGTTTGACTCGAAGTTTTATTTGATCATTTTAGTCTTATTTTGGGAACCCATACCTCAGACGAACAGAATCATTTACTGATTGCTAGCGTTCAACTGCCAAATGAAGATACACAATTTGATGCCAGCCACTATGATAACGAGAAAGGTGAATTCGGTGGTTTTGGTTCCGTTTCGGGTAAAATTGAAATAGAAATCAAAATCAATCATGAGGGTGAAGTGAATCGTGCACGTTATATGCCGCAAAATGCATGCGTAATTGCCACCAAGACACCGTCTAGTGATGTACTTGTATTCGACTATACTAAACACCCATGTAAACCAGAGCCGAGTGGTGAATGTCAACCCGATTTACGACTTCGCGGTCATCAAAAGGAGGGATATGGTCTCTCCTGGAATCCAAATTTAAACGGTTATCTTCTATCAGCCAGTGATGATCATACTATTTGTTTGTGGGATATTAATGCGACACCAAAAGAGCATAAAGTGATTGATGCTAAGAATATATTTACTGGACATACTGCAGTTGTGGAAGATGTAGCTTGGCACTTACTACATGAATCATTATTTGGCTCCGTTGCCGATGATCAAAAATTGATGATATGGGATACACGATGTAATAACACTTCAAAACCATCGCATACGGTTGATGCTCATACAGCCGAAGTAAATTGTTTAAGTTTTAATCCCTATTCGGAATTCATTTTGGCTACTGGATCTGCTGACAAAACTGTTGCACTGTGGGACTTACGGAATCTAAAGCTGAAGTTACATTCGTTTGAATCACATAAGGATGAAATCTTCCAGGTTCAATGGTCACCACATAACGAAACAATCTTGGCTTCCAGCGGAACTGATCGTCGTTTGCATGTCTGGGATCTATCGAAAATTGGTGAAGAACAAACATCAGAGGATGCCGAAGATGGTCCTCCTGAGTTGCTCTTCATTCATGGTGGCCACACAGCTAAGATATCAGATTTCTCTTGGAATCCAAATGAACCATGGGTTATTTGTTCAGTGTCAGAAGACAATATTATGCAAGTTTGGCAAATGGCTGAAAATATTTATAACGATGAAGAACCGGACATTCCATCTAATGAATTGGAATCGACTACCAACGCTTAAGATTGTTCCAAAATTTCTATCTACACTAAATAATTAATAATGTATTCCCTTAATTATATTCTCTTTTTTTTTAACACAATAGGAAATAAATCAATTCAATAAGAATCTGTTTGGAATTCATGAATTATTAATTATTATTCAAGAAATAAAAAAACAAAATGAGTAAAATTAAAAAATGTTTGACTATTTCTTAATCGTTACAATGTTACTGAATACTTAAGTTTTTATTTGAAATCGTTCTAATCGCTTCTTTGCTTTATCTGCATATTCAGATTGGTTTGCAACAGTTGCTGGTTTCGCCTTTATTGTACCTTTCGTCGTTGTCTCGATTTTAGGGGATGATACAAGTCCGAATCGTTCCTGTCGTTTTTTAATACGTTCCTCATTTTCAATGGAAGTCATGGCTTTTGAAACAGATGTGCCAAACCTTTGGGCACGTTCTTTTAGTTTATTGATATCCGTTGATATATTTTTGTCAATTTTGCCGGAAACCTTAGCCGCGTTTTCACCAATTTTTGGAGCAACAGACGGGGATGTAGCAACTACTCCGAATCTTTCTGCACGTGCCAATTTCTTAGCATCACTTGATGCGGGTGCGCCGAATTTTTGTGCTCGCAATGCCAGTCGATCGACGGTACTTATTTCTGATAGTTTTACTACTTTCTTATCCGAATCGCTACCGTTCTGTG
The DNA here is from genome assembly GCA_001014335.1 of Coboldia fuscipes. Classification (NCBI taxonomy): domain Eukaryota; kingdom Metazoa; phylum Arthropoda; class Insecta; order Diptera; family Scatopsidae; genus Coboldia; species Coboldia fuscipes. The sequence continues at coordinate 24,772 of JXOR01000379.1, forward strand.
AGTTGTCTTGTTCCACATCAGTGTGTATCTGATCCGGCTCTTCCAACAATAGATCTGATGTGGCCTTACGTTTTAGCACCACTTTCTTCTGACTTCTAAGTTCCTCAATTGACGATGTGAGACTCTTGTTGGGCAATGTGGGAGACAAGAGTGCAGCATCCGCAACTGGATCGAGAAATGCAAGAGCCTTGGCGTCCACTTCCAAATCGTCATCCTATAATGAAATCCATGCAATGAATCATGCCTGGGTGGTAACATAATTATCAATTTACTTACGTTTAGTTCATCGTCACCGAGGAGTTCCTCGGATATGTTTGCCTCCTCCAGTGACCCTGCAAATGACACAATTTTCAATTGCTAATCTCAATATCTTATGTGCACACTTTACATACCATATATCGAGTTCTGAAGCCTTTCCTGCAGCTCTGTTTTATTACCTGTGACAGATAAACCTCTTTCTTTTAATTCCCTTTTAAGATCCGCTACCTGGTAATACGAAAACAAAATAATTAACCTAAATTTTCAATGGCGCCCACAGACAACTGCCAAAAGACTCACTTTCATGGCTGATATTTCACTTTCTGTTAGCATATTCTTGGAGGAGTGTTTTTGAATTAAAACTGGATGAGAACCTTCCGAACTATAATTAAACTCGCGTATTATTAATTTTATTTTATTTGGCGATAATATCGGCGTTTTATTTTGTTGTTGTTATTACGATATTTGTTTAACTAAAGCAGCTGCCGACAAATATCCTTTGAAGCTGATTGCTATTGTTGATTATTATTTTATTTCAACCTCAGCTTCACGACAATATAAAAAAATCACAATGATAGAAAATGATGGAAAAAAGCAATATATTATTTCGAGTCGATATATGCCTTTACTTCTCATTTGTTCTCAATGAGATATATACTATAATTTAGACGAAGAACGAAACAGTAATATATTAGTATGAGGAGTCTCTATTTTGTAAGAGGTTTCTGCAATATTTCGAATCAATGAAGCGTAAATTCAATACGATATATGTAGAAATGAAGGCACTCATATGCCACATCCATTTAAGAAGACTGGTTACATGGTTTTCACATGCTTCTCTTTCATAATCTTTTTCATAGCATTTTCATAGTAATTATACTTAATTAAATTATACTTGGTTCTGGTTAGAAGTTCCTAAAACTGTTTGCCAATTGCATATATGATTCAGTCTAAAATAAAATATTCAACTGTTATTATCCCATCGTTCATAAATTTTCCTATACATTATGTATGGTACCAAATGTTATTTTAAATTTTTCCATAATCTCGAAATGAAATTGATTCATACGAAAATCACAAACGTGGACTCTGACACGTGAATATTTACGCCAGACTTGGAACGACCGTTTCATTAATTAGGAATTGACAATGGAATTTGGTGTGCAGGAGAGCCAGAGTGCCACTAAGAAAGAGATAATTTACATGGGATTGGAGCAAAATGTAGAAGGATCTCAGAATTCGTCCCATTATGGGGTCAGATTCAGAATACTACATCTTGCAATTTGTATAAATTTTAAAATAATAATTATCGCCGTTTCATTTTGTTTTGTTTTCCTTAGTCTTCTTCTTTAACATTGACAGACACCATCTGGTTATTGAAAATTCTCGAGTTTAACAAATACTGCAGATGGAGTGTCCTCAGATAGTGTACTTAGTGCAAAATATATTTATGAATTTCTTTTTTCCAATTTGTTCCAATTTTCCATAGGATATAGATTCACTATGCACTAGCAGTTCTCACTTATTATTGCTAGAACCTACAACAATTCGTATTCGATATCTACTTCGTCACATTTGAAAATTGCTCATAATTGAGAAATACAGTAGATGGCGCTAGTAATTTGACACATTTTGTTGCCATAAAAAGTAAATTTAAAAATTGTTAGGTGCAAGTTGTGATACAAATTAGAGTGAGTCACAAACAGTTTTAAAAATCCTGACCGCATAATCGGGCGAATTCTGTGGTCTTTCCCAATTTGTTTCAATCCCATGCAAATTAACTCTATATTAATGGCACTCTCGCTCTCCTGCACACCAGATTCCATTGTTAATTGTTAATTATATTGAACCGAGTTGTTCCAGACTGGCGTACACATTCACATGACAGAGTCCACGTATATGATTTTCGCATGTTTCAATTTCATTTGGAGATTGAGAGTGGTGGAAAGCGACTCGAATGAAATTGAGTCGAACGATCCGATCGTATCCAAATGAGTGCAAGCATTCAAATAGCTGCCGTTTCATGCATCTCATACGGGTGTCACATTTAATGTGTGTTATTCAAACGGATAGGATATTCTTAAAATAAATATCTAGTCAATCGTTTGCATAGTTGATTTGTAGAGTAATAGCGATGCGTTCTCAATGCGTTCTCATTTTGTTTACCAAACATTAGTTCGAAGACATATGATCTTGCAATCAAAATAAAGAAAGAAGGAAAATTTGGACCAAATCGGAACATTTTATCAGTTTAATGAATTGAATATATTTTTTACAAGAGATTTGACCAATTGCTAGTGAGATTAGGGACAGTGAATGAATCGTTCTTCTAGATATCTCTTAAGTTTTTTCGGAAAGTGTGATAGAAATTGTATGTTCCCATGTGTTCCATCTAAGGTTGGTGTTGTGAAGAAAAGTTATACAGCGGCTGAATCAATTTGGGAAGATCAACTGAAATTAGCGAGAATGGCATTGAATCCGAAAGCAACATCTTCAATATTAAAGGTGACCGGCCACTCAAATATTTTGCGAAAGAATCCTCATCATCAATTGAAACTGAGCACCGAGAAACGCGATGATTTGCTTGTGTTTGGATATGCCTGCAAACTATTCAGAGACGATGAAAAGGCATCGCGAATTGATAAAGGAGAACATTTGATACCATGGATGGGAGATGAGTCTCTTAAAATAGACAGGTTAATAATTTACTCAATGATTGTAGATTCATAACAAATTTAAAATATTTATTCACAATTTTATGAAGCTCTATGACTGTACGGTGTTAAGAAGAGTAAATGGTTCATCATGCAATACTATAGTTTTGCATAACATGGAAATTAAACATTTGCCTATACTTTATTGCGGCATAAATGAATTATTTAAGTTCATCCATATGGATATGTGGCTAATGATACATTCTTCGCCGGATAAAGTGATTGAATTGGGCACATTTCGTTAAAATGAACTTTCTTAACAGTTCACGTTTTGTATAACAGGATAAATTGATTCATAGCTCTCGTTTGTAACTTTGATTTTTAAAAAAGGCAAAACTATTGAGATAACAATTTGTGAGTGTTTTGTGGTACAAACAATTGATTCGCCTTAATCTAGATTCCAAATTAGCTACAATTATGTTTCGATTCTCGTTCATCGATTGGTATGTATAAGCAATATTTAAATGACAAACAAACAAAAATTAATTGAAAACAAAAGTATGGATATTTAATTATCATGGTAATTGCATAGAACATGTCCTTTGTATGAAAGGTATTATAAATTCACCAATTAGGTTGGTTGAATATACCTTCTTTCTTAATTTATATTTCTTTGTTATTACATATTATTTTGGTTACAAAAAAAACAAACATCTATACTTACTCTGTGCCTTTTAGCGAAGGGAACTATTAAATTTTAATCGTTTTTGTTGAGAAGTTCTTATTTATATTCGCTTTTATAATTTCAAACAGGTATGATGTGAGAGCGACATTAAATAATTTAACAATCTACGAGGCGCCAGCTGGAGGATTTGATAATCGACTTGAACATTTATCACCCGATGAACAAAGGGCAGAACAATTATGTGAAGAAGAACGATATTATAGTTTGATTCATTGTGAAATTGAAGAAGAATTATATGAAGGTATAATTATTGCTATTTATTGAATTCTGTAGTCTTAATTAATTCATTGTAATTGTAGAAGAGAAATTAAAACGATTACATCAAGAAAGATCTAATACATATGGCCAAGTGGCATTTAATTATAATGAAAATGCAGCAACGATCACCGAAGCAGAACCGAATGAAAGCCAAACAGAAGAAGATAACAATGAACCTTATATCAAACCTGATTATTTGGTTATACCTGAACGAATTATTGTGGTATGAATGAATTTTATCATCTATAATTACTACAGATTGTTACCCATTTTTGTACTTATTTTAGCCTGAAACTATGAAACAACATACAATTATTGAAAAGACTGCAGAATTCATTTCACAACAAGGACTTCAAATGGAAATATTGATCAAAGCAAAACAAGCAAATAATCCACAATTTGAGTTTCTTAATCAAAAGGATAATCTAAATATGTACTACAAATTAATGTTGGACGTTGTAAAATCAAAAGCATATATTGATGCTAAAACAAAACCAACACAAATAGATATTGTTGAAACAAATGAACCAATAGTGATACCGCCGGTTCCTGCTGTTCAAATAAAATATAAACCATCAGAAGATTGTTCGTATACACAATTAATTAGTAAAATCAAAGGGGTGCCAATTACAACCCTGCAGAGTGTTGCGTAAGTCTTTTAAATAAATTTACTTATAAACATGTACTATTCCATATGCTAAAATTTCCAGAAATGAAACTAACAAAGAAACTGATATGGTTGCAACTACTGTAGAATCAAAGAAACCAACTGGATTACTATTGAGTCATTACTATAGTTCTGGTTCTGAGAGTGATGAAGATGATAATGATGATAATCAATCGAAAACGTCAGTCGCATATAAAGTACCACCGTTGGAGTTAAAAAATATAATAGATAAAACTGCTGCTTATGTTGTTAAAAATGGAAAAGAGTTTGAAAATACATTACGAGCAAAGGCTGATGCTCGATTCAGTTTTCTTGACTCGAATAATGAATATTATAATTATTATATTCATAAAATAGGACCAATATCATCAAATGGTGCTACAAGTAATACAAATAATTTGAAGCGTCCGATTGATACTCCTGAAGAAAAAGTAGTTCCCGTGAAAATTAAGCCAATACGTAAGTATATTAACAATTTAAATTTCAATCCAACAAAACTGTAATTTTTTCTGTTATTAATTCCAGTACCAGTTTCATTCTCTATTAAAGCGAAGGAGGAGGTAACTATTACAATAAAACCAGTACTATCAAGTGAGGATGAGGACGGAGAGAGTTCTGATATAAAAGAAACGACTTCAAAAGTTATCACTGATATAGCTCATGATGAGTTAGAGTCAGCATACCACCGCCAAAATGATAAGGGTATATTGAAAAGAATTTATAATTATTGAGTTACATGTTTACATTTTTATTTTATTTTATTTGATTTCCAGAACAAAAGGAAAGATTAGAAGCTAAACGTGGTACGTATTATTTTAATTGCTTGAATATTTAAAATTATTATTGTTTGATTTACATTCAATATTGTTTCAGCTGAGGAGAAGGCAAAAGATAGAATTGCGATTCAAGCCCGTGGAAAATTAAGTTCATTATCAAAGGAGAAACAATTAGAACGTAAACGGAAAGCAATCGCATTTTTAAATCAAATTAGTAAGTACTCATTTATGGCAAATAATGAAGTGTATTTACAATAATATGCTAGTCAAACATCGTAAACATATTAAAATTGTTAATCGATGATTTTATAGATTTGTTTTGTTTACTATTTGAATATTTATGAATCATGTGTTTATTAAAAGTGGAAATTTCCTATATTTTAGATTCCCAAAGAATTGATTTACCACCCGTTGAGCGAAACGAGAAAGTCATTAATATCCCGCCAACATATGAACCATCACATCTATATGAGACTCGACTACCGATTACTTTACCAATGCCAAATGAGCAAAGAAATAATTTGCAAATTGAACAGATTAAATCTGATATAGTTGATATAAATTGTATGCGATATGGACGAAAAGGAAGTTATCAGAGGTGATCTGATCGAACATTAATTAGATTTAAGTTTTGTTTTTTTTTATTACATCGGTAATTATTATACAGACAAAAATCAAAAATAGTTAGATCAAAAAGACGATACCAATCTCGTAGTCAATTTGCTCCGAAACGATACATTAAACCATTATCGTCTGAAGAATTAAAGAGAGCTATTAATGAGAAATTAACAGAAAAACCAGAATCATTTGTAACTCAAGTTGATAAAAAATAATTGTGTTGATTTGGATAGTAAGTAAAATTTGGAAGTAATAATATGATATTCGTTACATTAGAATTTAACTTTCACAAAAGAAATATCAAGAAAATATTTAAATGACGTCTGAAGTAGTAGGTGAAGTATATGTACCTATTGCTATGAATTATATGGACACAATTGTATTTATTAGAAATAAACTGTTTCAAAATTAATTGAATCTTACAATTTATTTAATGTATCGTATTTTTAATTACTCTTCATAAGTATCAAAATAATTTAATTTTGATTACAGAATGTCCGATCGTTAAGTAAACTTGTATTGATAATTGCTTATCAATCCGACTGTTGTGGTATACATGAATGAGGGGCCACAATGATCGTGATCCATCGGGTCGCGTGTATCTCTTTGAGAGTATAAATATTGATACGTGTGGATGATTTTTATTCAATAATTCACTAATCGTTGAATTGATCAGTTTAGTAAGAAGATTTGTTTTATTTTTAATTTCCACCTAATTAGTGTTATTTCTGATTGATAAGGAAATTGTACTTACTAAAATGAGATTAATAAATGAGGTAATTTTTAATTAAATGATTATTGTCATTAATTTGTCCAGTTTTCATTAATAAATGTAATTTTTTTTTCAGAAATCTGTTAATATAATTGATCCGTCTGAATTGCTTAGACCTGAACCATCATTTGCTGAAAAGGATCTATCGAAATTCCGGGATTATACCGTTGATGAGAATGATTTCCTGAAAGAACGTGTTCGTCGCACATATCGTGAAATGCATTTAAATCAGTGTGTTGATTTCGTAAAAGGTGAGTACTATACGATAAAATCTGTATTGTGTTAAGCCAATTTAGTGTGATATCGTGAATTTGAAATGAATATCATTTACGCATAAATAATTGGTTATTTGTTGTAAACAAAAAACAAGATAAACGTGAAATATTATTTATTATGGCAATAACTAGAATGAATTAATGGATTATCTAAAATGGGTCTGGTACAAGTGATTTACATTTTGTTACAGAGATAAAACGTTTAAAAATGTAAATTTCTTTTCGATGACATACACTTACGAGATAACGTTTTTAAAGGTGATTCGAATATGCTGCGCAATATTACAAGTGGAATAAATATTAATAATAATCGTAATGAAATCATCTCAATTAATTGAGATATTAAAGTGTTTCCAATAAACGTTAGTCTATCTATGACGTAAAAGTGTTAAGATCTATAACAAATCATAATAATTATTTGAATTCCGTTGATCCATTTAGTTGTTCAGGTTCATTTAAGTGACCCAGAAAATTTTTAGAAACCGTCCTATCTAAACGAAATAAGTTACAAATATTTTATAATTATGTTTTTCTAAATTTAACAAAATGATTGATAATAATTTTAAATTTCATTTTTCTTAAGAAATTTACATAATAATTTTTGATTAACAGTGTTGGCGTATAATTTAAAGAATACTGTGAAAAGAAATTGGAAACAAAAAAACGAGACTGGGTTCAGTATTGAATTTACTGATAAGAAGAATCACATGCTGCTAGACAACAATTGAAAAAAAAAAATAAATTCTTATGTTTATATTCATGTTATCGTTACTGGAATTATGGTTTAATAAAACTATCTGACCGGCATTTTACATAAATCTTTGTATGCTATTTTAACTGCCATATAAATGACATAAAAATCTTTTTGTTTTAATTAAAGGTCGTCATGAGGATTGGCTGAAATTTAATCATACACGGGCTACAATTCGTGAGGCCTTGGAAAAATTAAATGATTTGATTGATGAATCAGATCCGGATCTGGATTTACCAAATATTGTGCATGCATTTCAAGCCGCTGAACGTGCAAGAGAAGAATATCCAGAATTGGATTGGCTACATTTGACGGCACTCATTCATGATTTGGGTAAAATAATGGCATTCTATGATGAACCCCAATGGGCGGTAGTAGGTGATACATTTCCGGTTGGTTGTCTTTGGGGTGATTCAATTGTTTATCGAGCAGATAGTTTTAAAGGAAATCCAGATGAAAATAATCCACAATATAAGTAAGAGGCCAATTTAGTTCTGATTCAATGACCGAGTTTTCCATTATTTTATTGACATTTTTTTAGCACAAAATATGGAATGTACGAACCGAATTGTGGTTTAAAGAATTTGATGATGTCATGGGGTCATGATGAATACATGTACAGAGTACTTGAACATAATAAATCAACCCTACCGGAATGCGCTAAAAATATTATACGATACCATTCATTTTATCCATGGCATACGGGTGGTGATTACAAACATTTATTACGACCAGAAGATGATGATACAATGAAATGGGTGCGAATTTTCAAGTAAGTTTAACGATAGTTAAATCATTGGCAAATTGACATACAGGATACTATCGATTGTTTCAATTCGGAGACTTGAGATGCATCAGTTCTGTTACTTTTAATTTTAATTATCTTTATGTTTTTAGTCAATATGATTTGTATACGAAATGTGAAACAATCCCGGATATTGATAACCTTTGGCCATACTATCAAACACTGATCGACAAATACTGTCCAGGTGTATTGGAATTTTAATTGTGGTGAAATACAATTAGATATTCGACAGATATTTTGAAAATGGCAAGCAGTTCAAAACTGAAACGAAAAGTTTGATGAATGAAGATATTTATCTTTACATTATGTATAATATATTTCATTAACATGTTTTTATTTTGTTTTTATAATTAAATTTAATGTTTTATATCTTAATCAATTGTTTTATTTTATCATGTTTAATTCACTTGAAATTTAAATATTAATTGTTTTTTGCTTTGTTATCCTTAAAAACAATTGCAATCTAATTACAAACGTTTTAATTTTTATTCAATTAACATAATGTGCTTAACTGGTATTTATGTATGTAAAGACAAAATAATAATAATAACTGAATATTATAATTATATATAAACGAAACGATACTAAATAACAAATTTTGTGTCCTTATTAAATATTAATGTAAATCAATACACTTCTATGTGAATAGTTATTGTTTCTTTCATTTATCGGTATTAAGCAGTGTATTTAAGTTCTCTCACTTTGGCTTTCATTCAGTTCTGTGACCATTATCAGATGATTTTTCTTAATTGTTCGTTGATCAATCATGTAATAGATTTTGGCAATTGGATCATTTTGGAAAAGGTGAACTGGATCACTATTACAGAACAAGATCTGAATAGAGTACTAATCTTATCACGGTCATTCGAACCAGATTTAAATGAACTGAACTGAAGATTGGAAAATCTTAAAAACTTTCATAAAGTATCAATTAAAAGTTTCGTTAGCACCAAGAGAAAATTATTACCTTTTCTTTTTCAATAATCACTTTACATTTTAATTTTCCCGTTTTTCATTATTTCGATTGAATTTATATTAAACCTTTTAACAGATTAATGAATTATATTATAATAGGTAAGAAATGTGTGTCACACATTAAAAATATTTAACAATTTCAATTGTATTTATAAACATTCATTATATATTCATATGGAAATGTAGGAGGTAGAAAAATTTTTCATTTCATTTAATATTGTATTTCACATAAAACGATAATGAGGATTGGATGAATTTGGCTATAGAAAAATTTCTCGTTTATTGTGTATGAGATGATACGCATCAAATTGAATGATGCTCTGGAATAGTTATCCTGATGAATCATAAAATTATGTGGAATTTTCATTGAAATTATATAATTATCATTACTGTATTTTTCATTATTTACAAGTATTTCACAATAGCAGTGTCTTGTGAAAACCCACTAAACCACTATTTGTCATTATAATTGATTATAATTATCAATTTAGTTTTATAATAATCTCTAATTGGATGAATTTATTTATTTTTGATTTGCTACAAATGATAATTAAATAACGGTAGCGGTACCAGATTAAAAATAATTCCTTAATCGAAAGAAATTCCTTAGAAGATTATAAGAATATTGATTAGCATTAGCATTTAACTGTACATATTCCATTTGATAATTTCGTGCTATTTAAAAATTTTTATTTTTCTTGTGTATTTATACTAAATTGTATTTATGTTATTCATATGAATAATGTTGAATGTTTATTTAATCTTTTCCTAATTTAAATGTTCATAATATTTAATATGTATTGTCCTTAAATTCATTTCCTAAACTTTGTTATTACACATTTCTATTTGAATTCATTCAAATTTTTTTTTATTCAAATTGGAATTAAAATAGTAGAGATAGAGAGATAAGTTTTTAAAAACTGTATAATTAATAATATTCTATTATGGAATGAATAATACAAATGAATGTGTTATTCATTGTTTTAATGATTATTTAAAATTTTCATTATGAATTCATCAGTTAGTTAAAAATCAATTTCTTGTACTAAAAATAATCAAAATATTTTAAATTTGAAAATCATGAATCCTTAATTGAGAACATATTATCGTCATATTATGACCGTTAATGTTATTTACATAAAATTTTAAAATAATAATGTGGTTGAGGAACTTTACCTGTGATATTTAATATTTCAATATTTTAGTAATATGAGTAAATCTGTGCCGGATTTTCTTCACTTGGTATTTTAAGAAAATTCCGTATTTAATAAACGTTTAATCGATTCATTTGAACAAATTTACATCTTATATGTATGTACATGATTATGGATTCAGTAATTTGATACAGAAAAAAGAATTTCTATATTCATCCATTTGTGATATGTCAATTAAAAAAAGGGTGGTAAATAACAACATAAATATTTCTTAAGTCTCAAATATTATTAATGATTTAAATGTTATCCTTAAATGATTTTTGTTTTTCCTTGTTTTTTTCGTTTTTACACTTGAAATAATGTCATTGTAATTCAACTAGATAATTGAACTTTTCAAATCACTGAATAGAAGAGTTACCTTAAATTACCTTGACTAATTCGGCATTAAATGAAAATAATATTTATACGAATATGAATTTCTAATTAAATTTAATTTTCATAACTAATCAGTTTCTTTGGTATTATAAGAAATTGGCACGTAGCAGCTGAACGTGAGAATCAATAAATCATTTTATATAATGCTATTTTCACGCTATCACAGTAGAACCAAATTATACATACATCTATTATTTCTACGAAATAGAAAATACGTGGATGTATCTCTAATTATTACTTGTCTTTATTTAAAATAAAATTAAAAATGTTCTAACGGATAATATCGTAACTTGATTACCATTTGAAATAATAATAGTGAATCAATCGATTAACTCATATTCTTATGTGATTACGATTTATTATTAAGTATAGTTGTTATTATTATACATATAAAACTAATCATAGCTTTTCGTTTAAGGTACATTTTCTCTGCTATTTATTCTGTTTTAAATATTCATTTATATTAATTATATAGAATAGAATACGATTTTCTATAAGTGTTTTGGTTCCTCATTAATTCACATTCAATAGTTTTATAATGAATTTTAATGATTTTAGTTATGTTTATGTGAATTTTCTCTTACATAATTACTATCAATGTTAAATAACATGGGTAGCTAAGTAGAATAATTTTTATTTGTATAATTATCATTGGTAACTAAACATTTTTTTATTTATGTCATTTAAATAAATTTATAACGAGGAAACGAAAATACGTATAATCTTATATCATTAAGCTTAACGAGACATAGTTGGCTACCTTTTTGATTTACCAATTAAATTTTTCCATTGAAATAACATTATAAAATCATGGATAATACCTATTCCATTTAATTAGATCTCGTCTATTTTATGATTAATATGAATTTTATTCTTATCTATAATAATGGTAAATGTTAAATTAAATTCTATAACTGTTTTATAATACAGTCGATTACTATTTAATTCCCTAGTAATTTCTAAATTAATTGCAAACGTATATTTAAAACGTTTACATGTTAAACTTCAAAGTCTATCCTTGTCACGGTCAAAACTTAATGTCTTGAATACACCTTTATTCCGTTGTCGTGATAAATTGTGCTGATCTAGACTGGAAGCCCGTGGCCTTATCATTTGATCGGTATCGGATTCACTCATATCAGCTTCTGTTATACTGATGCGACGTCGTTGTCGTAAATGATGATTCCTATCTGTTGATGATTGACCTACATCCGTTTCAGTGTCTTCCTTTTTACTAGACCTACGTTCAAGTTCAGCAGCCAACATTCTAATTTCCCAATCATTACAATGTGAATCTGTATTTGATTCAGCGTCATCCTCAATTTCTTCGTCATCGTCCTCATTATCATTTTCCATGTCATTATTTGAACTCCGTCTGTTATTATCCTCATACAATTGATTATGTTCATCATCATCCTCTATTGAATCACGATCATAACTAGATGTGGACACACGACTCGGTGTTTCAATATCAATCACAACAGATTCAGGAAGTACTCGCGTCAAATTACCCGTAACATCTGTGATCAACAATGTTTCTGTGTAATTTGTACGTGACTTTTTTCGACGTTCCAATTCAGTTTCTTGGTCAGTGCTCTCATCACGATTTGCAATTGCAAGCATTCGGGATTTTGGTGAACTACGTTTTCGGTATTTTCGTGACCGTGGCTTCTCAATACTTGATGGCGGTGAATTAACAAATATTGTGTCAAGTGAATCACCTCGCTATATTGGGGTAACAATAGCCAAAGGCATAAACGATGAAAAAGAGATGAAACCAAAAAAAAAAATTAATAAAACTTAATTTGAACCAACTGGTGTTGAATAATCCTCACCCCAAATGGATTCTCTTGTGATGAATCTGTCGAGTTTAAATGTTCATGTGATCCACCAAACGATAAACGATCTGGTGCCTCTAATTGCCTAATTTTTTGTTGTAACTGCATTATAATATCATCACGTTTATGAATCTCCAGTTCCATATCATTAAATTTATCCTGAAATTTAACTTGTACCTCCTGTAAATGATTCTGTATGATGTGCTTTATTCCAAGTAACACTTCACCAAAGTATTCGTGTTGTTCGTTGACCGTATCTATATTAGAAATTAAATTTAAAAAAGAACAAATATGGAAAAATGACAAAGAAATTAGTAAATTTCTTAATGAATATCATTTATAGTAATTTATATAAGAGGACAATAGCTTGCAATTAACGTGTAATCATAAGTGTCTCATAAGAAAGCATTTAGAGTGCACTGTTAATTAAAAGAAATATACATTACATATGTGATTAAATCATTTATCAATTTTAGTATGTACAATTGTCATTGTTTCTTAATCATGCAACTAAATTGTTTAAATAAGTTCTAATTATTTTTAGAGTTCTATGATATTAATTGAGCTTTAATACCGAACTTAAGAAAAAGCATAAAATATTCTAGTTAGCCGTTAATTCGAACGTTAATCTAAAAGCGTACGTATGTGTATTATACGATAGTTTAATCTAACTATCATGTTCTAAGATTTTATTAATAATTTATCATAAAATATCTTACGTTCTGAAACAAAAACCTAAAAGTATTGTTTATTGTTAGATAAACTATGGTGAAAGTTAATATGATAGCAAAACTGTGATTGAATTCATATTATTTAGGTGATTTAAAATTTGCCTCGTAATAAATAAAGAGCCAATTAATAATTATTTACAATAAATAAATTAAACAGAATATTCATTGGTTAATTATGGAGAGAATTAAAAGAAATGAATTAAAAAGTATTAAGTTGATTAAAGTGCCAATTAGTACAAATTATATTGTGATTAATAGAGGATAATAAACGAAGCTGATTGATGTAATTCAATTTTTAATTTTTTTTAATTTTTGGTTCTTGGATCATTCTAAGGAAATAGATTCATTTAAATTTACCTTTATTAAACCTCCATTGGTTAAGTGATTTTTCGATGGAATTGTTTTTATTAATCAATTGTTCATCACACATCAATTCGTCTCTTTCTTCTGATATAATTGGCTTTAATGGTGTTCTATGTAAATCGGATTCAATATTATCTCGTTTTAATTCGGTCAATTCATCACATTCTAATTGTGATTCAGTTAATGCTGGAAACATTGATTTTCCCTCGTTGGCCAATTTACCGCTATTTGGTGGACTAGAAAGAGTCGAATTGAAGGTAACACTTTTCATTAATTTGCTGTGTCTAGCCACGTACCCTTCTATTGTTGGCTCCTTCATCAACTGTTGATAATCAACTAAATCCTCCATCACCTTAATTGGCTCCGTTCCATTATCAATTTTCTGGTCACCAGTAATCCGTTTCAGTATACTCCGTAAATGTTTTCGTTCCGTTGTTTCATCTGATTCGGGACTAATTTCAGTTATATGCTGACGATTACATGATTTTTCATCAATTTCTGATTTATTTAAAACACGCACAGGCCGTTGAATTACAATACCATCTACTTCACTTTGACTACGAGTTAATGATTCAATTAAATCTGAATTTTGTAAATCACCACAATCTAAACTGAAACTTCTTGTCTTTATAACTGATTCCAATTCAGCTAATTTTTGTCGTTCATTTAAAATTTTCAATTTTTTTACAAAAGGAAGGCCACAATATTCGGGCGATAAATCATCAACCGATCTATAATGTTTTGGTTCTTTATATAATCTATATGATTTTTCACGAAATTTCGATTCAGATGCATAACGTGATAAATTTTTTGGCTTAATATCAGTTTCAATAACAATAGGTTGTTTTATATGTTGAATTTTAGATTTTTTAGATGTACATATGTCTAAGGTTGTATCTTCACGAAAGCTACTATTCAAACTAGTGTAACTACCACATGAACTGACCGTTGCCAATTTCAGTCGTGACCACGGTTTTAATGTATCCTCAGTGGCAGATTGTGTCAATTGTTTTATCTTATTGCTAAACGATGCAGCTGAGGTGGACGGTTTACTAAATTTACTAAATGTACTTTGTTTCATTGAATTATCTTTTAATTCAATCGTATCACTATTCGTTTCTTTAACGGCACTAGATTGTTCTGATTTAGTACTTGTTAAATTCTGTAGTCCACGTACACGATCTTTAAATGAAACTTTTAAACTCGGTTTTATCGTAGCTGATGGTAATACATTTAATGTACTCATTGTAATACTTTGATGGGGTTTTGTTGTTACCGTTGTACTTGTTACAATTTCTGTTAATGTTGATATTTGTGTTGTTACCTGTGCCTGTAAAGATCATATAAGTAATTGATTAAAATACATAATAAAACGATTAAAAGCTCATTGATTAATTTAAATGAAATACTTTTGATTGATTTTTAGATTCATCTTTCGTTTCTTTGGCCTTTAAAAGTTTTAATCGTTGTAGCAAAGGTAAACCGGCACCAATTACATCAGATTCCGGTTCCTCTTGTATCGATTGTTGGGGCGAAACCGCAGTCTTTGAACTTATGTTTGTTGAACTCATTACAGATTGACTAGTTTTCGTTGCTTTTTCTTCGCGATCCTATTAAAATAGCACAGACAATAAAAATAAAATTTTTCATTTGATTATGGCCACAAATGGGAAAATTAAAATCTAATCCAAATAACCAAATAAAATAAATGAGTTAAACACACAGTTAAAATGATGAGATAAAAATCAATGGTTTACCATTAATATTATATGATATTTCTAAAATAACCATGAATCACATGAGTGTTATTAAACAGATTTATGGAAATTATATTTACTTGTTTTTCCTTTAGTAATCGTAGACGTTGGAGTAGTGGTAAACCAGCGCCAATTGGACTCGGTATTTTCTCTTTAACATCGGTTTGTTCTTCACTTTCACCATGCATATCATCTGACCGTACACGGGGCATACGACGTAACACACCCTTTGGCATCTTTTGTGTTGGTATTGTATGATGCAATGGCTGTAGCTCAATCGATTCATCACTTTTTCTGCTGGCTCGTCTATCAGAATATATTTAACCAAAACAACAATAAGGATAGAACATTAATTTGTGCAGACATAAAAAAAAAACTGTTCAAGGCATATAACGACGATAGCATTGAATCTAAATAGAATTATTGTGGTAGCATGACTTCTCTTTGCCATTAAAAAGGAACCGAAAGAGAATAAAATAAAGACAAGCATTATATCATACCGTGTTTTCTTCAGTACATTCTTTATGCCTTTGACATCACTGCGGATTTTTTCAACAATACGTTTTGATGCTCGATCACCAAAATGATGGTCATGGCCATTATTATGCTGATTTTCTTTATCACTCAATATCTTGGCATGCTTTTTATTAACACACCGTACTTCCATTAGTCGTTTACGTCCAAGTGTTTGTAAAATTTCTTGTGCCTCCGGATAATCTTTCATTGCAGCTAACACATCTTCACGGGATAATGAAAATAATTCGGAATAGCCAACTGACCGTACATCCGCTGTACGCCTTCACACACGTTCATATTAAAATGGCGAAAATAAGGAAAATCATATAAAAGAAATTGGAATGTCAGTTCAACTGTTAATGATAAATGACATTTATGAACTTGACTCACTTATTTAAACCATCCAGATTTAGTATACCAATTTCACCAAAGAAATCACCAGCTTTCATTGTTGTTAACACTTTACCAGTTTCACTTAACACTTCTAATATACCGTCAGCAATAATGAACATTTCTCTGGCTACTTCACCTTTACGGCAAATTGAATCACCTGGTGTAAATATATAAGCTCTCATTTTAAGTACCAAGTCATGCAAAAATTCCGGTTGACATTCTTGAAATATTGTTACCTGTATGAGATATCAAACGATAGATAGATAATTATTCAATTATTTGTTGTAAATGTATAAACTTTAATTTTCAATGTTATACCAACTAGAATGGTAGACTGATATTATGTTTATGTGGTACAGATAAAATGTTAATTTTAAATAAATTTAATACGAACTTTTTTCAGTACGCTTAAATTAACATGTAAAGCTAATTCAGTTTTCAATTTATCTGGTAAAAGTCCTAGGGCTGTATTAATATCACCGCCACCTTGAATACGTCCTCTGGACCAACTGTAGTCATACCAACGTAAAACACGTCGTTTCATACCACCAGGCACCTGTATTAATTACATTATATTCTATGAGTTTTTCAACACTTTTACAATTTAATCGGGTTAAATACTTTGCACATAAACACAAAACAAAAATTAAATAAACTTTTCTTCTTTTATATTATTTTTAATTCAATAGGGTTTAATGAGATTAAATGTATTTTAAGGTGTTGTTGTGAAATTTAATTACGTAAAAACCAAAAAGAGCACATAATCAACAAAATACTGAATTTACAATTAGGGGTAGTCTATCTCACCTTATGATGTCGCATATAAGTTTTAGCGCCATCCAATAAACGTTCAAATTCTAAACGATTGGCATTACGATTCGTAATTACATTACCAACTTGTCCAACAATTGTGGCAAATATAAAAACACCAATTAAGTAGCTGACTATAGTGAAGCTGTATCTGTAATTTAAAAAAAAAAAAAAAGAAAGTTTAAAATTTTCATCATTTAAATGGTAATGGTGTCCAGATTTGTACTGTAACATAAAATATAAGAACAACATATTGTTGGATAAATAAAAGTATAACATAATGCATATAATTATTAATGGAAAATCATTTAGATTGCGTTTCTGGCATTCACATTAGCTTCATATTCAATCAAGGACACAAGATGATATGATGAATAGATGTTCTGTTATGAACTAATTAAGTTTACGTTAATTTATTCCAAAGAAAATGAAAACTTTGGAAAATGAATAGAGCGAGAAAGAATTTATAAAGTTCACTAGCTATACACAGCATAAGTTAATTTCAACTGTAAGGATGGCTGTCACTGTTAAGACATTCTAGGTGTCACACTTCAAATGAATTAAGAAACTTAATGAATTTTTTAATTCTAATTTTTTTCAATTATAGCAGACAAGATAATTCCACTGCATTAGACTTTTACAAATCACAGAGTATTTGACTATTGTCTTAAACGTTAAAAGTATTAAACTGAATTTTAACTTCTACATTATCGTCTGTTTTCTAACACTCAATTCTGGATCCTTTATTCTTTGATTGTGGGACAATGATTTTTAATCTATTCATCCTCGTGTTTCTATATTTATCAAACAAATGGTAAATTTCGTTTAGTTTAACGATGTGAAAAAAACAATGAAACAAAACGAAATAAAAATGCAATATTTCGATAGACGGCGGACAGCCATTAAATTGCAGTAATTTAATATTGAAAAATGAAATCAATCAATAAGATCAATTCTACCTTTTATACGGCCACAAGATATAAATAATTTTTATTTATAAATAAAATGTGAACATCTCAATCGAAATCACTTAGTT
This sequence comes from Coboldia fuscipes, assembly GCA_001014335.1. NCBI lineage: Eukaryota > Metazoa > Arthropoda > Insecta > Diptera > Scatopsidae > Coboldia > Coboldia fuscipes. The sequence continues at coordinate 43,359 of JXOR01000379.1, forward strand.
CATATAAATTCAAAATGATTGACTATCTATCAAGGGCAATATACCAGAATTTTCTTCGTTTATGTGAAATACGAATTGAATGCAATCATTATTTTTGTTTTCCATTTTCCAATCAGACACCTTGTGTCCGAAATAAAACCAAAAAAAAAAAAACAAAAACAAAAAGAAGATAATAAATAATAACAGCCAACATAAATTGGAAATAGAAGATAAAAACTAATAAATAAATTAAATAGAAAAACAGAAAATATGATCAATACAAATAATGTAATTTAGTAGGATAACATCTCATAAGTATTATAACCGATAGTTAATGATAGAAAACAATTGAATGAAAATCCATACCCATAATTGGAAGCATATTGAAGTAATCGAGATTTAAGTCCACGACGTGGTATTGATTTTGGGCCGTCCGCCGATGTCGAAGGTCTATACATTTTTCATTCGTTGATTATAGAAGATTATTCATTTTTATTATTCCCCAAAAAATTGGTACACAGTTGCAAGAATGGCAATAACAACAAAAAACCAAAATGAAAATAAGAAAGAAAATCATTGAATGGAAAATGAAAATTGTGGAATCATATGAAAATCAATATTTAAAATGTGATATTTGGTGGATACCAAATCAAATGTTTGATTTGTTTGTCTAGGAAAAAGAGATGAATCGATAGTTCTTAGACTGATAGGGTATCCAATTCTTTTTATTTGGGATTCAAAACTCTCATCAATTGATTGTTTTTTTACATTAGAGATAATCAAACATTTGTAACTTTATTCCACATTGTAATATTGAATCATATCATTGTTAGCATTAAATTATTATTGACGTTCAATTTCAAACAGAATTTGTGAATTTTAAGAGATTAATTTATAAATTACATTGATTTATTGAAATACATTACGAAATTCGTATAATTTATGTATTCCTTAAATGCCAATAAATCCAACAGTAAGTAAAGAATACGTTTAAACATTGTATCAATTTTCATCATTTACGAATTCTCTGTTTTCTTCTAATCATTGCTATCCAACTGAAAGAGAGATGCAATATGGACAACACACATAATGCACTTTGACATTTTAATTAATTTTCTATGTAAAAAATCTACGGAATTCAATAATACAATCCATTCAATTTGTATAAAACAATCACGTATTGTCCTCGTACTACATATAATTCCACGATTTTAATTATCCCACTCAACCAATGGAAAACTTAATAAAAATCCCATCATTAAACATTTCTCGTATTCAAAATTATAATTAAAAGAATATTAAATTGACTTACTCGACATTTGTCTCTGGTGTTGGTAGATCACCAATTGTAGTCAGTGTTAGTGTTGACCAATAAAAACTTCCTAAATATTTTCTTGTTAATGTTGCATAGTCACCTGGTCGATATGGATATACCCAATCACCCTGAAATGATAACCAACCAGGTTAATTGACCAATTAATAATGTTTTTTTTTTTATTTTTTATAAAATAAATAGACTGGCATTGATTTTATTATCAATTGCATTACATTCATTTAACATTAGATAATGATGCATACACACTCTAAATCACTTATCTAATCGTCCATACAAGAGGATTTTGATTATAAATTCAATGAAAAATCATTTTTCCATTAATTTTATAATTAAAATGTTTTATAAACACGTTTATCAATTCATCATATTTAATAATGAAAATATATTCACCTGAAATCCTTCGGCCTCTGATATTAAATAATAAAAGCATCCAAACCAATGAGCCAATATTAGTAGAATATGAATTAAATTAACCACACGCCACAAATTAGGCCAAACGGTACGGCTTTCAACAATATAATAAAATTTAACTGAACGATAAGCCTGTGTAATTCATTTATGTCCAGTAGGTAACAAGAACATTCCAGTTAGGTGGATAGTGATAATGTCCATAAGAGAATAATGATAAAAATTAATTTAAAATTTATTACGTACTATACCTCAATTATTTACCTTTAAAAAACGTGGAAATCGAAGTAATGGATGTGTACCAAATCTAAATTGTAGTAAATCAAATGGTATGAGTGCCACCAAATCCATTAAAAATGAACGGGAACGCATATAATGGGTTGCTAATTTCTTATCATCGTACACCTATTGAAATGAAATATTCATAATAATTAAAGGAGTTTCAATTGAAATTTAATTGTTTATAAGGAACTTTCTGTTTCTTTGGATTTTAATGATATCTTTGAGTGAACTCTCATTAGTATTGTTTTATTCAGCATTGTGAATGTCGTATACTGAAATATTTCTTATATCAACGAATTATTGTTAACAATAATTATAATATTTCGTTTGTTTTTCATCATAAGAAAATACACAATGAATTTAAATAAAAACACTTAAATGAATGAAATATGCGGTAAAATAATCACAATATCAAATGGTATTTTAAGTACTATGAAATACTCTTTTGTGTAATCCCATTGAATTATTTCGAGTCACTAATTTTCATCACACTTTCACTTTGGCCTGTTTTTTTTTCTTCTCTGTTTCCTATCAGTAAAAATGCGCCTCAATTCCTCCATCACATCAAATTCAAGTTAAAAGTTAACTGCCATTTACATCTCATACGTTTGTACCCTCCGTATATCGTTGAATGCCCTTGTGATATATTCAGAGTTAGGGGATTTATTTCAAGTCAGTTTCATCTAGCATAGCTAAGCATATTTTCCTGTCGGTGCTATATATTCTTTCGTGCTGAAGTAAATTTAATCCCACACTATTTCATTACTAAATTGGACCATATTTTCGTTTAAAAACGATATAGCATCCGTATGAATGTGTTACTACGTTTCCATTGACCTCCAATTAAATAGTAAGTATATTAAGAAAATTCCATTGGTCTCTTTTGTAACGTTGAAATATCAGATTTTTATTTTGAAATCCCATTATCATTTAATTTTATATTCTACTACACAATTTTCATTGCATTGATCCAAAACAGTAAAACCAGGTGTCAATTGGTATAACTGTATGAACATTCTATTTTATATGAGAATTTTTCATTGCAATGATGGCAGCGCACCCACAATAAAATGTAGGAACTGAATCAACAAAATATAAAATTGGCAAAATATAGAGCAAAAAAATACAAATACGTTGAGAACGAGAGGATACATACAATGATGAGAGGAGAGGAAAATATTGAATATGAGTATTCTATTGCATTCTTCTACATACCATAAGACCTTGTTCCAGATATCCAGTTCTCAATTGTACAGCAATATCAAATATGAAAATCACATCACTTATACAATCACAGGCGTACCAGAATCTCGGTATCAATTCCTGTGCATAAAGTAAAATAGAAAAAGTCACATGAATCAATAAATTAAAAAAAAAAAAAAAAAACAAAAAAGTATGTTAATTGAAAGTAAGAGTTTAAGGGCAAACATCATTGATTTGGTAAATCAATTGAATTTGATATCACTGAATCTCTATAGTTTTTTTTTTCCATTCACCCATTTATTTTACCTGAAGCTCTGGAAAACTTTCTCGTACAATTAAAGCCCATAAATTGTATAAGACACATAGTGTGAGCACCATCAACCAATAAAAAAAGAAATTTTCATCTGGATTAACAACCGACCGTCGTTTTTGATTGTATCGACGTCTCCGTTTCAATGTTTTATCATGATCACCAGAAGCACTTTCTGATCCAGTGTCCTCTACTGTTTCCTATAAATTAAATGAACAAAATGACCCCGTCATATTAAATTTGTTTTTTCTTTTCTTTTTTTTTCATTTAGTTATATGAGAACTGCTTAAATAAAAGATAATTTAAGGATATACTGAAACTAATTTTATTCTTATTTCAGTCATGAAAACAACGATGATAATCAGTGAATCCACAGTATTACGCATAATCGATGGTATTCAACCTTTTTTATTTGAGCGAATCTACCTTTTCATGATAGACAGCTGGTGTGACGGATGCTTTAAGAAAAATCATGAGATTTATAAACGGAAATGAATAATACACAACCGGATTTAACACAATTTTATATTATTTTTTTCATTTTTGTTTGCGGCGTTCAACCAAATATACAGTTGAATATGAAACTCTCATCAGTATTCCCGTTGGAAAAATTTCATCAATGGTTTTCGTTGATGAATTTCAATATGCATTGAGTGGAAATTTTTATTGATTTTACTTCGATTAACTGTCAATAGAAAAAATGTTTCAATGGTAATAGAATTATGGACGAGGTTCAATATATTTTCAATATATATTGAGTTGATTTTCCTTTAATAAAATACAATAGTTATATGATGACTTCTTAAGTATATTGTTATAAATACACTTCGGATGAAGTTTTATTTACCATCATTAAATGGTGTTAGAGTGAGAAACATTCAAAAGAATAAACAGGAATGATTTAAAGATACACAAAATAATGGTAAAGAAAATTATTATCATTTTAACTCATCCCCCCGTCGGTTAATAAATAGAAATAAGATGTAGTGTTAAAATGACAATAACAGTCTTCCTGATTGTTTACTATGTGTAGTTGAAAGTCTTTATTTACTCAGTTATTTAATGTATTTAAGCCATTCTCAACGTATAATTACTTCCACAATTGGATATGAGTATGTAGTCCCTCATACCATATTCGTTTTACACGTCACTGTTAGTTATTATCCTCCCCCTATTTTAATAGCATAACGACATGTACATCACTAACTTCTAATATTTCTGACGATAAATGATAAATAAGATAATTCTTACCTGTGTTTCTGGTATCTGTCTCGTTGAAAATCTTTTCAGGAAGGAATCTTCACGTTTTAATGGTGGCTTCTTTTGTATTGCTGATGATATTTGTACGGTTGTCCTCAATTTCATCCATCGCTGATTTGACTTCGTTCTGTTTATTTTTTAGGTTAAAACACATAAGAGTAATCGATTGTAAATAAAAAAAAATGAAATAGTTTGAAGAATTATAGAGCCATAAGAGAAGAACAAAAGAAATTAAAAAGATAAGAAAATACAGTTAAAGATTAATTAAAATCGTTTTCAATTGAATATTAAAGTGCTAAAAATGTGATACGTTTAATTATAGATATGATATTGAATAATAGGGGAATATAATGCAGTCTCAATACTTGAATTATTAGATAATAGATATAACAAGAGAGTGAAGAAAACTAAAATTCACTCTATAGAGAAGGATATATCGTTAAAATAGTCTTCAACTTGCTTATAAATGTGATGCTCTAGGTAGAAAATATACATACAAATGGTACACTTTTATTTCAATCAAGTGTCAATCGATACCAAATTGTTTTCACTAAATTCATTCACTTGCAAAGTAACTAAAGAAACTAATTTCTAGTAGAAACATACCGTTTAAAAGATGCTTATTTCCATTTTTATCATTCAATTCTTCTAAGTGAACAATCAAAATTAAGATGATAATAGAAAACAGTAAACTTTATAAGGAACTTAAGGTAAGAGAATGGAATTTAATTTTGTCCATGTAAGGGAGTAATAAACTTAGACGTTTTATTTCAATTCAAGTGACTTTAACTGTTTGATAATCGAAAGAGTACAAGAACTTTATCGTTTTTCTAAGATTAAACTAAGAAAACTAATTTTTAAAATGTAACAAGCAACCTGAACTAAATTCGATGTCATTCTCTATGAAACAGTTAATCAAAATCACTAGAACACCATTCGATAACTAAATTAAGTACAAATGGACAATCAACCAAAAAAAATGAAATTGTAATTCAATTCATATGAGTACATTTGCATTCTTCTATGAATTACATCGATAACTACAGTGAAATTATTTTAAATAAAATAAACGAATATTTATTGTAATATATTGAATGATTTCCGAGGACAATGCAGTTATTGATTCAATAACAATCAGAGTTGTTTTATCCAGTCTCTTTTATTTTTGGAAAATATCAATAATAATAAAACGATGGACGATTATTACTATTGCAATAAATTGTAATGCAGTGAAAATCGAATAAAAAAAACAATTGAAAATGGTTTTGACCCAATTTTCAGCATCAATCCAAATGGTTTTGTGGCTTTAATCGCTCATCCACAATTGTATTGAAAGTCATCAAGAGTTCTTGAAAATTGAAAATTACTTCGAATGGAAATGTTTTCACAAAAACCAAGTCAAGTATCGTTTGAATGCCTAGACGTTCGTTTGTTTCATTTTAATGATTAACGGAAATATAGACATTTACACAGAATCGGATATTCAATATTCGAACAGTACTTAGATGACATTCAATCATTTTATTCTAACAATTAGAGATGTAACAAGACAAATACAAATTTGTTTCTTCTTTTAGCATTTCAAGACTGTCCGAATGACAAAACAGTTTTCATTTAAAATTTTTAGACAGAAACTGAAATTTCCAGTCAAGAAGGATAAGTGAAAAGCTGTCAAATAGTGTTAGAGTATGCTGATAACAGTTGACTGACTGAAGTACTTCAGCGTATAGAGTAAAGAAATTCAATAGATCTACAAAAGATGACAAACAAGGAGAAAAGTCTTTAATAAGGAAAATCAAAGAAAATTCAAATTGAGACTAACGAAAAGTTCATAGATAGAGAAGGTCAGATAAAATATCGACGATTGACAGAAGAACACGTACTGAACGCGTAACATTTTTTCGTTTTCGTATTGTTTTTTTTTTTTGGATATCAATCAATAATTAATTCTAATAGCACATTCATATAAGGTATCCATTTCACTTAAAATCTTATTTGTAACACATTCACATGACTAAAGATAACATACACACACCACTCAGACACATTCTATTAGTTCACCAGAAAAAATAAATAAATGCGGAAATAAGAAGGCAGCCACATACAAAATAAAAAAAACAAAGCCGACCTGACGGTAATGACATAATGATTATTGATTTGGTTCTGTTCTATTTTTTGTTTGTTCCATTTTGGTTAGAAGTCATCATTTTGTTAACATCAACATTCGCAATAAGGCACTGAGATGTAACATAGAAATGGCAATAAGAAAACCGCAGTACATATAATGAAAGTTCAACATTGAATGCTGCTAGCTATTTAATATTTTCTTAGAGGAATACCATGTTTACCGTGTAGTTAGTCACATCAATTATTTGATTTGACGCTCGTTTACCATAGATTTTAATATAAAAAATATGATAAGATTAAGTATTAAGTAAGTATGATAAGCTACAAAAAAAAGGAGATTACAGTTTTCAAGAATGCACATAAATTCTACATAAGTTTTAATCACATTAAAAGTTTCATCATTCATGTTATAAGTAATGATCATCGATTGATTTCGATTCAGATATAACGTCTCTTACTTTGGCTCTTGTTCGATTCATGCATCCATATTATTCTTTTATTACTGACTCACTTGCTGATCTTAATGTTTAGCGAGTATTAAATAAGATTCGTATTTTTCGCTGATAGGAAATCGATTATAAATTGATAAACCCCTGATTTTCTGCCACACGATTACCATAGCAATTTTAAAAACTTTTAAATTTTTAACCCCTGAATGTATGTAATCTCTTCTTTTGCTTCAGTGTAGCTTTTATTGATCAAGATCATTAAAACGTCTTATGTTCTATTGTGTTGAACAGAATAATTCATACGAACAAGAGCAAAAAGAACTGAATTCATTGATCTAATAATGATTACTAAATACAAGTACTAATTAAAGGTATTTCATTTCATCATCTAAAACATTCGACTAATTATTAAATTGATTATTTAAATACCAATTGGAAATTGAATGAAATTCAAATACAGACAGTGACATCATACAATTAGGAAAACTTTTTCATCTAAAGGAAAAAAAATGAATTTTCTTTAAATTTCATAATCAATGTAAGATTCTGATAGACAGGTATTTGTAACAACTAAATGACAACATATGGATTTGAACGAAATGCATTCATATGCAATCAATTTTAAATTGACACACTAACATAATCATATTCAATTTAGAGTTTTAGAATGAGAAGAACAGAATTTATCAGTTAAATAATTTTACTAATTGATATTAAACAGAATAGTTTTTCATACAGTGAACTTGCATATTACCATTTTTATAGCAGCACTCAATTAAATCGCTTTTAATGATCAATACCGTAAAAAAATGAAACAGAAATCATTCAGCATTCAATTGATTTCAAAAAATTCTTTAACTTATAAAATTAGACAACCAGACATTGAATTCTATTAAGAAATTGTTATTAACATAAACCGAAAAGCGTTCATTTAAATATTATGAATATAAATAATTTAAATTTACGTAGTATTTCACAACATAGTATTACGGGGGGGTTGATAGGTTTACGTTTTATTTATTGTCTTTGGGAAGATAGGTTGACTATTAAAGTGATTTAGAGTTAATAAGAAACTAAAATTAAAAGTAAAATAGTAATTCATTTTGTATTTGTAAAATTTCAACCATTCCTCTTAATTTTTCTCAGCGAACAATAGTATGCCATTACGGCTCGTACATTCCGCCATCGTTGTTTACCAAATGACATATTACTATGTCGTCGTTCTGTACATCCATCTATACCAGTGATTGTATTTATATTTCTACCACACGTTTGTTCTTCATCATTTGTTATTTCTTCATATTCATCACGATTATGTTTTATTGGTATCGCGATATCACTAATTGTAGTTGATCGTGACCCACTATGTTTAATATGTTTCAATTTGGCCTCTTTATGTTCCAATATAATATCTAAACTGGATTGTGATGCCAATGATGATGCTGAACGTGCCAACATATGAATACTTGGATGCTGTTGCATTGGATTTGTAATCAATTGTGCTTGATGACGACGATTATATGTATGATGTTGATGATGAAAATTCAGTGAACTATAAGAACTACAATAACAGAGATATAAACGGGGGATTCGTAATTTTCTGTTTTTTGTTTCATTTTTGTTTTTTTTTTTTTCATTTTCATTTTCATGTAACAATAATTTTGCAGTTAAATAAAATTAAATCAAATTGTTATGATAAATAGAGTATGACAGGTAATAGTAAATTCCTTTTCCGTTTTAAGTTTAGTGTCTCAATTCCATTGGGATAATTTTGTGGAATAATATTTGTCATTCTTAATTCTCACTAATTGTGCTAAATTATCAGTATCTATTCAAGATAATCAATTCAACACGATTTTCATCGTAATATTTATTATCATTTACTTAAACTATTCTTATTAGTGCTATAATTAACTAAAATGCATCATAATTTAATTTAAGCAGTTGAAGTAAAAAATAAAACAAATTTGTTGTTATTTGAAAAGCATATTGTAGCATTAAAACTATGTGCAATTTAATATGAAATAAAAGCAGCTGCCTTGTAATAAGCTAATGCTATTATTCATTATAATGAATGATGGAATAATAATTTTCATATTTATCTTCACTTAGAAATTTCGTTGCTTATTTGTTCAATAATTCCCTTACAAATTTTATTATTTTTACGCGACATAAAACTTAAAATAATTCCATTTGAATTCGAAACTTATGTAAATCTGAATAATTATGGTTTAAATGAGAATCATAATGAATTTATTACTATAATTAGGAATTTAATGAAAGCATAAGAGATTAATTAAATAAAATTCAAAAGCCAATATGATAAATTGTCTAAAAATCATTGTGAATGTTACATGAATACATGTATCTCACATTACTTAGTTAGACTACTTATAAATGATTGATTCATTTCATTCTTAATTAAGCGTATTCAATATTTACGTTTAAAATTTAAATTAGCTGCGTTATTAATTGATTTCGTTTTATTATTTACAAGATATGAGTCGTCTATGTACTCAATAAATTAAATTAAATTGATATGAAATTAATGATTTTAGGTAATCTTACCTTTGGCCAGGACTTTTACAGTCAGATGATGCCGCATTACTTGAATCATCTTCATCATCCTTTGATGTTACCAATGAGCCCGTATGTGTATCACCGGGTGAAAATGTCGTATCCGTTTGTGGACTTAAAACATTTGATGAATGATGATGATGGTGATGGCCACCACCACCTACATCACCTGTATATTGCATGTCACCTCCTGATATTGTTGATGTACATCCTGTTTGATTATTTAGAGTCAACTGTGCTGCTGAATCCATCTGGAATTTTCAATCATAAAATATTTAAAATCAATAAACATTTTCCAACATCAGCCATCAGTCTTATAGTATATTGGTGGCTGTGAGTGGATGAGTCTACTAAAGATATTTATTGTTTCTTTCATTTTCTTTTACATTATGTTCATTATATTAAAGCAAAACTCATTTACATTTCATTGCATTATAATTCCAGCGTATTAAAAATACAAAAAAAAAATTAAATACAAACAAAAGATGATGCCAATAAGATGAACATAAGGTATAAGAAAACTTTTATCACTTTTGTATAGTGCTAAAAATACATAAAAAAGGAACAACTGTATGCCATGCAATAGATACAGAAACATAATTGAAAGGTTTTATTATTACAGTATACAATATAGAGTAATTAAAACCTGACTACATTCTATTCATTATTATGTTATAACATTCACCGGTAAATAAATGTTAGATAGAATGTCATAAAAAGTATGGAATTAATCAATACTTTGGATGATTTTATGACAATAAATGTATTAAGTAATACCATCATACATCGTTAGTTGGTAATGTCAACTTTAATAAAATATCCGGATAGAAAAGTAAAAAGAAAAACCGTAATGGGAAACTATGCCTAAGATGATGAACTCAATTGAGAAACAGAATATTCAATTTAATTTTATGCTGCATTCATTATGCTCAACTAAACTTTATTAAATGTTATTTGGACTTAAAGAAATCCCTCTGGGTTAAAATTCAAGTGTGATAGAGTATGAGAATTTTTATCTCAAGTGGCATTTTATCCAGTTTATAGGCCATCATATTCCTTAAAGGTATTCTTTCTTTGTCACTAAACAATTCTATACAGTGAAAAGTAATTTGAGATGATCTTTTACATTTAATGGCCACCAATAACTGAATGCAGATGAAAAAGTTCTAACTATAACCGCATAGAATATGTAAATATAATTAAGAATATAAATATGAAAAACAAAAAATAAAATTATTGTTATGTCATAGTCATCACAAATTTAAAAATATATCAAATGACATTTCTGCATAATAATAAAAGAGCTAAAAATAAGGATAACCATTATGCTCAAGTAGTTTATGATGGTTTGGGAATTACTTGAACCACTTTAATAATGTCCATAAAATAGGACAAAAGTGAAAACTTATTTGAAATTTAATCATATCAAAAACAATACCACTTAAAGGTATGAAACATAAGAAAATGATGGATTATACCAACAGAAGATTATTTAATTGAAAAAGAGAGTGTTTTTAATGATCGACACGTTTAGTGATAGATTTTTATTAGTCCAACATTTATTTCATATGTAATGGCATCTCGTCAGATGGGTGTAATTAAAAAAAATATAATCAGAAATTCGCATTACCAATGAAGTTTTTGTAGATACACCACTCCCCACATAAACATAAAAACATTATTATTTTATTAATTTCATAAGCGAAAATTGGTTTTCACACATGATTATGTTGTGTATTTTACGATAATTACACATACTGAATAACGTTGAAGTAATTAAAACAATTTTCTTACAATAAATTTCATTATTGTTACGTTAATATCAAAATTTTTCATTGATTTTAAATGATAAGAAAACTGTGCTTATGATTGACATTTATTAATTATTTTTTGTTATGAAATTAATATGTATTTTCCGATTATTCTAAATGAAAAAAATAAATAAAATAAAGTGGAGGTGGAGGTGGAAAATGTAAGTTAATTAGAAATCAACCCAAAGTGTCACTTGAAAAATTCCAATTGAAAATTTTTAAGTAATTCACTTCTGTGGACTATTAAACTGAGATAGTGCAGTGTTAAGTGTCATGTTAAGTGATTTCATGAAATTCATGATGCAAAATGTAATGTTATTCACATAGACTGTAAAATTCATTTCACTTGCATCTGTTAAGGCAATTCAACAGACAAACTAACCAGCAATGAGGCATATTTCCCATTTGAATTTTCATATAAATATTTACATTAAAATTTAAGTTTGTCATCTTAAATAATTAAATGTGAATAAACTCAAGTGATTTATCACCTAATGCTAAATGAACTTGAATTTTAGAACATTCGTATGATTTGTCTTTTTATTTGCAATGGAATTTTATGGTAACAGAATTATGATTTAATTTAAAAAATTAATCAGCATTATCAAACAAAAAGGTCAAAACAATCACACTGAGTCCATAATTAGAGAGACACCTAAAATATCATTGTTTAGGTATAATTAAATGTAATTAATGTCAAGTTAAGCTTTCATATTGCTCAGAACCCGTTTATATACAGTAATGATGAGAAACAGTGACAATTAAAAAATTGTGGTACTTTATAAATATAGGGAGACACAGTTGGATCTTTTTAAAAATAACAATTCAGTACACAATCGATGGCAATCAGTCAAAATGGATTAAGTAATAACACAGGGGAATAACAAGTAGAATAAAAATAAAGTACAAAACTGAATCTAAATATTTCTTTTTGAGGGTGTTTGAATCACTTACAATTATTGTGACAAGAAGTGAATTAATATCATAAGAAAGACTAGAAAAACCTTAACTGGAATCAGAATTATTTCTTTTAATAAAGTGTTCAATGTTACGTTTCCGTTCTTTATCCAATTAACTATTTTTTGTTCGGAGTATCCGTTGAGTTTTATTGCTTAATTAACCAAATGAGATGAGTACCAAGACAATACAATTCATTTTATTCTCAACCATAATATTTAATTTAACTGTAATTCCATCATGTTGGGGTGCTGTAAGTATTTGTTTGTATTTCCACTTTATCTGAATGGTGGGTGGCGGTAGTAATTGACTAAAATGAAAAAAGAGAAAATGAGACATTTTGTTTTGTTCTTCAAGACAATTCTTTCAAGTTTTCTATTGGATGATTTGTTCATTAAGAAGTTTTTCATTCTCTCTCTCTTTGGTTTCTACTCTATTGAGTTTTTCCTATATTTCCTCGTATCTTTTATCTACATCGACATTATTCCCTTTTAGTTAATTTCTATGTTTATCAAAAAAAAAAAAAAATAAATGACGAGAAAACAGTTACAACAATCAATGGATATGATGCGATCTGCATGTGCACCAAAATTTCCCAAATTAACAACAGGTAAATACCATAACCGTTGATATTTAAATTCTAATTTACATAAAAACAAATAACAAAATTTTCTTTTTTATTTTTGTTTTTCATTTTATGGTAAATACATAACTTAAATGTTTTTTAAAACGTCAATTTATTCAAATGAATAATTCATAAAAATGTACGCATTTTGTGTTCGTTTTACATTATTAGAAATTTTGGATGGACTAAAATCGGGTCAATGGGATGACAGCAATAAGGACTTAAAAGTAAGTGACCCATAGAATGTGTACCATTCTAATTAAGATCTTTATTATGAAAAAGACATAAGCATTTATGAAAACATTTTTATTTTTATTTTTTATTTATTGCCATCCTTGCACCCCTTTTATTCACCATGGACTGTGTGGATAAAAACAAAAAAAAATATATTCAACGTATAGTGTTATACGTTATGTGTAGCACAAATGGCAGGCACTGTAAGTTAATCGTTTCCATTTATAAAAGTACTTAAGCATTTTCTTTGTTTTTAATTGAATTTTATGAAAGTAAAACAAATTTTGTGTTATGCATTTAAATCATTCCATGTCGTTTTGTTTCTCTTTTAATAATTTTATTCTACAAATTCATCCAACAAACGGGGTAAACTGTTTGGGAACACTTCTTCATCTTGAACCTCTGTGCAACTGACGATATACACTTTTATAATAATTCACTATGTGTGATGGATATAATAATTTAACAATGTCAACAATTCACCAACATCACAACCAGATGACAAAAAAGAATGAAATCAGTTACCAGAAGACAGCAACACAAATTGATTTAATGTTACCAGCGGATCTTAAAGAATTTGCACTAAAGGCGCTCGATTTGTGTAAAGATGTTCGTAAGTATACAAATGAAAAGAGATACACTTGAAACAATATGTAATTACTATTTCCCTTGAATTCGCAGAAAAAGATCATAAAGATCCATGTGACAAGACATTTTTTGCTTCGAAATGTGCATACGAAGCCTATCCCGAATATTTTATCTTTCCATAAGGTATGCATAACTAGAAATTATTCTGTAAAAAAATGATTTCATTTTATTCTGTTCTTATAGGAAAATCTATTATGTCAGCAGTTCCAGATTGTCTCTCTGGCATTTTCTGCATACTCTAATGTGTTGGATACCATCTGGTTGAATTAAACTTCTAATTTCCCTTTATGTAACTAGATTGTCTTCTATTTTCTGTTGGTTGTTGTTATTCATTTCAAATTAAATTTTCAATTACTTCGAATCAAAATTCTATTTCTTATATTCAATTTAGTTGCACATAATAAACAATGATTTGCTATAAGTTTATATACAATTGTATTTAATGCATAAATAAAAATCAATGAAGTTTTGTTTCACTATTTGTATTTCCTGTGTAATTATCTATAATTTTATCATTTAATTGAAATTAATTTTATTTGTTAACTAATATTGTAACTATGATAAACGAAATAGTGTACACTTTATGACCTTCTATTGAACAAGTTGGTTTCAATTTTTAATTTGTCAACAACAATAGTGTACTATCATTTATTTAGTTGTTAAATAGACTAATAAAAACATCTTAAATGCAGTTAAATTCATTACATTGATTAGTTATAAAAGTTTTAATAACCAGAACACACTATGTTATAATTGAAAATATTGTTGCACAATCGACTAAATTTCAAAATAAAAAGAAAAATGAATTTCTAACATTTTCGTCTTTCACAGCATAACAATAGAAATTTATTATGTAATTTATTTGTTTCATGTCAGAATTGTCGTAAATTAAAATAAATTTAAATAATTTGTTATAATACATCTGGAGATAAATCAAGATAACGACAATTGTATAAATTCAAATGATGCAATACAGCTGAATGATGGAAATTTTGAAAATGTTAAGATATGTGCCCCAGATAATAAGGGGTTTGTGCTCATGACCTGATATACCTGATAAAATCCAACATATTATTGTATACAAATCCCACCATTATGAAAATGGAAAATTCTATATTCCGAATACATTTATTCGTACAAATAGGAAATGGATTCTTATGTAAGAAGCACCAAATTAAAATTATGAATTTTAACTTTTTCCTTCTATGTTTATCGTGTTTTCAGTTTTCTATAGTTCAACTGATTATATGAATTTCCCCTGAATGTCAACAATATCAAATTTACATTTCTCCCATGGTAGATTTATAGTTTCATCCATGTTAAATAAAACAAATAAATTGTATCATCAAGAGATTTATATTATGATTATTACATAACGTTTTTTATTTTGCCAAAAACACTGTCCCAATTTTAGGAAAATCCAATGTTTTTTGTTTTGAATTTTCCACATAAAATTTATCTGTTCATATGTATAGACTGTACCATAATGAATATGTAATTCATAAAAATTAATGAAACGGACAACTGATTTCGTAACAATTTAATTGTAGACAACACGAAATAATTATTAAATTGTTTTGTATGAGGAAAATGCTAAAAGAAAATCGATATTTTATGTGAGCCATCTAGTCTGTGACATCTGAACGATTATAAAAGTTAACAGTTTGTTCTATGTCATACCGTTTCAACTTTAATAACTTTAATAGCCCCTAAGCATTTCATTATAAATTTCCTGATTATGTTCCCTTAAAATCATAATAAATGTTTAATTTTATTTTTTGGGAAATTATGATTTTCTGTACTCAATATTTTATGTGTCTTTACACTTGAATGAAAAATTATAATTTCCACAAATAATCCCATTCAATATTTTCAATTTAAATCATTTTTCTATGTATTTACATTATGTTGTGTTTATATACTAATTACAATATCTAAGTTTACATTAAACAATTTTTATTTGTATATTTACTGAAGTAAAATTTTTAATGAAACTTTAAGAGTGGCAATTACCTTGATATTATAAATGAGAAAACAGAAGAAAATCTTAGAAATAAATAAGATGGAAAATATTAAAAGTCGAAGATTCAGTGATTTGTTATGTGGGATGGTACACATACTCGTATATCAACATATCTCTTTCATATTTAGCTAGACCATCAGGCAAAAACTTTTTCCCTCCAACATAATATTACGATGAAATGTCGTCAATAATATTGAATATTTTGATGTTGCTCAATGAAACCGCATAATGTAGTGATTTTCCTTCTTTTCCATTTAATGGTTTTGATGCCTTTTTCATAGATTTTCTTTTTGTGCCATCTTTATGAACCATAAGAAAAATCAACAGAAGAAAAAATAGGCAAAAATGAATTACATATAGACAGTATATGGTCTAATATATCGTTTCAATTTAAGAAAACTGAACGAGTTTGTTTGATCAACCGAAAGAGAAGACACTAAAATGAGAGTGAAACGGAATAAACTTTTTTAAGAAAATTCAAAATTCAGTCACTGTTTCTCATTTTAACGGGCACACATTCGTTCCGCCAGCGACTAAAAAAAAGTTTTTGATTGTATTAAGCAAATAGGAATTTAACCCGAAGGACATAGAAAATATGAGTGTGTCCTTTGGAAATGGATAACAAATTGTATCCCCTTTAAACAAATCTATTTATTCTATTTCCATTTTATATGTGATTTTAACTGAATAGAATTTTCTATTTGCTAAGAGTTTAGACTATGGAAAAGCTGTCGGTAAATCTTAGTGATATGATTAGGTATTGTTGAACGGATATATTATTCCGTACGGTTCAATCGTTCTAAAAATGGACAAACAATAAGTTATCTTGATAAATGTTTACTCATTGTTTCTCTACCAAAAACCGAAACTCTAATAAGAACGTAGAAATTCGTAGTACCATTAAATTCTCTTAAACTATTTTATTGGCAATTATTTCAATTGAACAATTTTAAGAGAACTTCATTTGATAGAATTAAATTCCATTTGTAGCAGTCCATATTCTTCACTCCTTAACTGATGGAACTATAATTCTTTGGAATGATCAATTACTGTTAACAACATTGAATAAATGTTTTTAAATTTAATCGTTTATGTTAAACAAATCATAAAATCTTTTCATATTCCCGTAGCCACTTAAAATCACTGTTAATCAAATCACATTATCATAAAATGAAAAACATTCCGTTGACCATAATAAAATCTATTTTAAAAATTTAATTACTGTAACAATGAATATAAATGATGGAATAAAAAAAAATAAAAGTGAATAGGTGTTAAACCACTTATCCCTGTCAGTTTCATTAAAATCCTCTCATTATATTCATTTCTCTTTATTGTTTATTTCCCCTGTGGTGGTTAGCTAAAAACCCTAACATAAACAACAGAACAATACTTTCATTAATTCATAACATCCCTGTAACCAGGTAAGTATTTTCACCTGAATCATAGACGGTTAAATCTTCACCATTATTTAGTAATATAAAAGAAATACGTTGCATGATCAGCTTAATGTAATTTCACCATTACGAATTAAAATTATTTTACTTAACCAGTGAAATTAAAGCACATGCAACATCAACTTTAACTATTCCATTTCAGATGGAAAACAATAGAAGGAAAATATCGTAAAGACATTAATATTTTCTCTAAGAAAACAAAAAAAATAAGAAGAAAAATCACAATGAATAAGAGAAACAGAATGTAACGAATAAGAGAAAAAAACAAAATTTTTATATGAAAAAGTAAAAGATATCTTTATGGGCGCCGCATTTCTGTAAGTTCTACAAACTTTATATCTTTTCATTTCTATTCCAGACCACCAACCTCACCACGAAAATAATTTTTTTTTCAGGAAAATGGGAGAAATGGTGTATACGTTTTTCGCCTTAAGATAGAATTTTTATTCACCCTGTTACCATTCACAGAGTAAGTCTTATAAAAATTTTTAGCACTCGCCCCAGATAAAAACATAGAGAAATATTGAAAAGGGGAATAATAACAGACATATTCATACAGAATTACAGTGCTGAGGATGAATAAACTTCTGTCATCAACCAAATGTTTTTCACAAATTTTATTTTTCCTCTCCACTCTCTCGCGGTGGACTGAGAATAGTAGCATAGTTGATACTGTTTTTAATAATATTGAAATAAGGAAATCCCACTATCGGTATATAAAAATCGTCTCGAAAACCATAGAACATCACATGATATTTTGTTGTCTACAGCTTGTGAAGAAACCAAAAAGAAAAATAGAATTTTCACTCAACATATCCAACATTTTTGTCTTTAATTCAATCGATTCCAATAAAATCGTTATGCTCCTACACTGAACCGTTAGGCTGAATACAATCGAATATAAACACCCAACGAACAGAATGAATCAAACTAAGAAAAAATAACAAAAATTTCCATCGATCTCTATGAATGGACTGACTCGTATAGTCTTTCCTTTTTTCTGTTTTTGATGAAACTCATTTGCTGAAGTATCGCTTCGAAGAAAACAGATTTTTCCGTTTTGTTTTATTTTTTTACCATAGTGGAATGAGAACAGATGGATGAAGGAAAATTCAGTACAATCAGATGCCATTGTTAAGAATAATAAATTTGTATATGTAAAAGATTTGTTGGGTTAAATTTCTCTTATTATTTTCTAGTTTTTTTTTCAGTACGACTGAATCATTCACTGTACACGAATATTTAAAGTGCTGAAATCCATTCCATATATTATGGGGAATTTAAATTGCTACTGTTTCAAATGTATAGTTACATCCAATGACTTACAAAACAATAAAGAACTTCTGGCCTTTTAGCCATTTCAGTAGCATGTAGAAAAAACACTTTCGTATTATAAGCACATTACGTATACGATGTGTGAATATAAACACTAGAATATCCTTCGGCTAAGAAACATATACCAACATTATGCGTTCAACTAAACGGTACATTTCAAATTGACATAAAAATTTCACCGTTTAAAAGGTGTAAATTGCCATGAATTTTCTTTTACCAGAAGTAATAGGACATATATGAAGCTGAATGATACAAAGTCAAGTGAATCAAATGGAAAATATCGATTTGTTATCAGCTCGTCTATTTGAACATGAATACGAAGTGTGAATGTTGATGGAATGACGGAGGTTTTATGATTTGTTGTCGCCCAAAGGAGCAATTTTTTTCCATTTTTTATTATGTAAATCATTTGATTCATTCAATATACGAGTATATATGACTGTAAGACCTTCAGGGTAAATGGGCAATTTGTATAAGCCTTATATGAATTTCTGTACAGTTTAAAGACATCACACAGTTGATTTTTTTTTATAATGTATAGGCGGTTGCATAAAACCCAAGGAAGCATCAATAAAGCTCAGTTTAGTTAAAAGAAGCTTTTCATTTTTGGCAGCTGAGTCGATTTACTACAATAAATTACTTCGACAATTGAATGGGAAACGTAAAAACCGAATGGTAAATAAAGTATGAGAACCATTGAACCGTATACCACAAAAACCATAGAATACTGAAATTCACAAAAGTTGAATATTTTTAATTTATCCCAATGGAATTGCTAGATACTCTCAATGGTACAACCATCTAAACTCATACATCATATTCAATTGGTAGCTGAATATATTCTTTTTGTTAAATTTGTACCATACACGGATTTTGAATGGAATAACTGAAATGGTTTTCTAATTTTCATTGGATAGTCACCACAAAAAAGAAATTTTTAGCAATCGTTAAATTCATCTCATTGAATTACTCAACTCAACTCCACTGGATAATAAAAGTTTCTGATTTTTTCTTCGCCAATCTTGATTTCTAGTCGCATAAATAAGAAAGTTAACAATTCTTGTAATAGAAACATTAAACGGTATATGGCAAAATTATAAACTGACAAGAACAATAAGCAAGTAACAGTTTCTCATACAACATAATGTGATTAATGGCTAGAACTTTGGAATCAAATCTATTTACCTCGATAACTTTAGTTACATTACATATAATTGATTGCAATGGTTTTTGTTTAAATCGTTTTACTATGGATACACTTACATCCCTAGAGAAATTGTTATCACCATTGAAAATGACATCGCATAGCAGAGAAATGGTAATTTACATAGACGTTTAATCTCATATTTTTCTACCAAAATAGAGTTAATTAATGTTAGTTAAATGAATCTATTGTTCACACTAGATACTGGAGGTATCCAATTATGTTGATCTAAATACCAAATTTTATATTTCATTTTGCTAATTTTCATACAACACCATTTTGTATTCAATTAAAGTGTACATGTATAAACGTTATGATGAAAACAAAAGTATAAAAAGTAATGATTAATTTTCATGTTGTTTGATGTGTTGCTATAAATAACCGAATAATGTGTTGTTCTGTTTTATTTTTTATGTATTTTAAAGGATTTTTCTATTTAAGTTTAACATACCGGAAAAAATCCCGCGCTGGTGGCAGGTGTAGATAATGAAGCAGCAGCTGTGCTTCCGTAATTGAACTGTGATTGGTAGCTGCTTGAAAGGATTTTTTTATGTGCTGATGCATGTGCCCTATATGCACTAACACTTAATTTCATTATTATTTTACCAATTTAACCGAATCAGTCAGATTGGTTTTGATATTTTTCTTTTCTTTTAATTCAAACTAAGAATCATATGATTCAATAGAAAATGTTTACTTTTCCTCGTTCTTTTTATAAATTTGCTTTAATTTAAAATTAGAATCAAAAAATGAAAATAACTTTTCGCAATGCATTGCGAATTTTCACAAAAACTTTTTCTTTTAATAGGTTCATTCCCTTTTGTTTATTTACTGTTTATTTAAAGTAGTTACACAAAAGCTTACGATTTGTTTGATTTCAAGAAAATTATTTTATAAAGTTTTTCTATAACCATCACGCTGTGTTGTTGTTTTAATCACACTAAATTCACATTGAATATAATCGAATAAATTAATTGTAATCATTTTAATTCTATTTTTATGAAATGGCAAATTTGATCCAATAATTTAGTGGTGAACTGATCACGTTTTAACACTCAATGTTTTTGAGAGATAATTTTGAAATTCATGCAGCTCTAAACGTCATAGATTGTTTCCTTTGGTTTTGAAACTAAATCCGTATTGATTTATTTCACAGATTTACCATCGGTAACAGGAAATCATAAATAAAATGCAGCAATAAAGATTTTATTTTATCCGTTTTGGATATTGAAGTGACACAAGTGTACACAACTGATGCTAATAATTGTTTAGATAATTCAGAAGTATTAAAATGAAATTTAACTCGTTGTCAATTGAATTAAAATTTGATTCTTTTAAATGTTTTATCATGTAAATACTCGATAGTTTTTATTGTAAAAATTGTAGTCATCATGTTGATATTTCCATATTCAATATCTGAAAATAAATTATTGAATACATAAACTCAATGAGTTGCATTATACACAATTTAAATAAAATAATGGATAATTTCTTTCTTATTACACATAAAACACTCATGAGAGATTTAAAAATTTAAATTTCAAAGGTAATCAATCAAATTGGAATATATTCAGGTACCATGATTTAATCATCTAATTAAACGGTTTATTAATTAAATAGTATCATTTAACCATTAAACCATTTAAATAAATTCCGTTATTGGTTAATAATGAAATTTCTACAAATCAAAACATAAAATTCGGTTTTATTTAAACATTAAACATGCAACATCATACAGACATTTAATATGAGAGGGATAACAAAATATTTTATTTAACAAATACAAGTCGGAAATAAGAAAGAAAATTATGTATCCGCACGTCGACAGTCTTTATTAACAATGCTAAAGGAATATATAGAACATAAATTACATTACTTAGAAGGAAAATAAAAAAATAAAAGTATCGTGAAACAATTTATCCTATTTTCATCTAAACAATGGGTGGGGGTACAAAAGAGCAGTAAAACAGTGACGGCACATAACACATGTCAGTATTCTAAAGTGTCGAAACACGGTGAGACACTTTATTTTCTTTTCTTGTTTTTTTTCTATTACTCGTGTGCTTTCATTTTTTCCAATATGGGGAACACACAAAAAATAAAACTGAAGATGAAAATAATGGAAAATCTTCCACTAATACCAGTCAAACGGAAATCTATGAGCTTAAATACAATCAAACTTCTATGGTGTGGTGAAATGCATTTAAATCCACCCAATAAGATTTATGGTTTCTTACCGAAAAGTGATGGGCTTTGAGCCGTCCTTCTAATCAAACGTATCGCTTGTCGTTTATTTTATTTTTTTTTTTATATTATGGTTTCTATCGATTGGTACCATTTTATTTAAAATGTGAATGAAACTAGGTGATGTATTGGAAAAATAACGGTTGAGAACAACAGACTAGCGAAAGTAATACGCGTTTTAGGGATAAAGGGAGATGTTTACTGGTAGCACGTGATACTATAAACCGGATGAGGTTAACTTGCACGTAATAATTGTCACATAAAATTTCAGTGTAATATGAATCTACTGTTTGTAGATTACAGTGTGTCAAATGTAAGTAAAGTAGAAAATTGATAGTTAATGGATTTAAATTGGATAACATTGTTACATAAAATCATTGTGCGATAGAAGGTCAACACAGTTTGTTAACATTTTTGTTCAATTTCTCAAGTGGTATAACAATTCGAAAGAAAATCAAAGATGTTTATCAAATTGAGGGGAGCGAGTGCCAAAACCCTAAATGGAGATCAGTAAGAAAATTCAAATAAATATTTATAAATCTTCCAACACTCTTCTAAATGGTGTCTCATTTCAGGTAAACGTTCGACTATATTTTTTTGTTACTTAGTTGTGTGCTATATTATTTCCATCAATTACTTAGAATTTTCGTTTAAACGGATTATTATTTGGTCAGGGGTTCATTTAAGGAAAATTGAGTTGAATTGTAATCCAAACGTCTTATGGTTTTTCCAATATAATTTAAGTGTGGGGAACGACGAAAGATATAAACAATCGATAGATTGAAGTAAATTAACCAAAAGGTGAGGAGCATGAAAACATATTGATTCTATTAGAAGGAATTATTTATCAACAATGGAACAGTTACTTTAAGCTGAATATTAGAAGATTCTTTTTTTCTTAACATTGACCATATTTCTTTAATGGTTTTCCCCTTGGTCTCTTTGGTTCATGTGTTTTCTGTTTCATTTTCTTTTCGTTCCACTTGTACCCAGATAATACCAATTCAATTGATAAGCGAGAAAATTCCAATTTCATAAAATTAATGGTTCCATTACTCTGCGAGTATTCTATGAGTGAATGAAACAATTTCACATAAATTCTAAGTATCAAAAATGTGATTAAGTTATTTCTTTATTTCAGACTTCTTTTTCGACTATAAAACATTGGATGCCGTTTCTTTTTATTGGAAAAAACATTTTCATTGGATTTATTGAATTATAATGGAAAATATCTATAATAGATAAAGTACAATGGCAACTAAATGATTGTGGTCGATGACTCAATTATAGGGACCAACATAAAGTGGCAAGAAATATGAAGAAGAAAAAAAATACAAAAATTTGTTATATGTATAATAAAACCTCGTCCATTCTGGATAATCATCGCTTATGGTGGTATCGATTTGGGGGTGAAGGCACAAACAAAAAAAATTTCGTTCCAATTGCTTTATCAAAAACCTAATGACTCAGAAACGGATAGCGATGAGATACCAATCTTATAGAATCACATTTCACAGAAGAAACAAAATCTATAATATTCTTTGTCTTTTAGTGTTGAAGAACAACATAATTTCCTAACTCACATATAAGATGAAAATCATTCAATGTTTATTTATTATCGAATGAATCTAGAAAAATGATATTAAATTGGATTTATCGCCGAAATATAGGACACGTCAAATCATCAGACAAGATGAAGGTAAGAATGATTTTTTAAAAGAATTACAAGATAAACTGAATTTTCAAAGAAAAAAGTGAGAAAATTAAATCATCTGCAAAAACATAAGAAATAGTATTTATTCACTTGTAGGTATTCCGTGGAATAAAGAAGGCTTCAATAATAAAGGAAAAGAAATAAAAAAAAATTATTGCAAAGCCAGGAATAGCATAAGGGATGTTTATATTAAGTATGTTACATTTCGTATAGAACTGAGATTTATCAGACAATCTAAAAGTATTCTGGGCCAATAAATTTGAATGTTGTTTCGTTGAAGAATAACAATACTTAATCTAATTTATAATTTTGTTGATATGAAATCAAAATAAAAAGAAAATAAGGGAAAAATCGAAGAAAACCGAAAAAGAAACATTGAAGGAGATGAGTTATGGTAAGTTCGCATATTGTTACTGATTTGTACCCCACCCGAAAAATATGTTTAACAATAGATTGAAATATGTATTATGTTCACCTTCTTAATGGTCCACCCGTTGGAAATAAGTTTCAGTAAAGAGGTGCTTCTTGAATTTGTTTTCTTATTTTTTTTTTCTCTTTGGGGGTACGAAAATTCGGTTAACAAAAATATTCGACCTTCTCTTATTCATAATACCACCATAGAGCATACAGTTGAGTTAACACAGTGTTGTAATGCCAACAACCGCAGAGAATATAGTACAGTATGGCCCCATTGAACCGGTACCAATATCTGTCCAGTATTACATAATAAATGTTTAAAATGGGATTGTAAAACCCCATTTATTGGCACATCAGGTACATGACTAACCAAGTGTATTGCTGAATATCCTATTTTATGTCTTTTTATATGGGCGAAGCTAACCAAGTTAAGCTAATCGTGTTGATACCAACAAAATCATTCGGTCATGGTGGAATACAAATTATGTTGCAATTTTTATATTATTTCCCCATTTGGTCATATATCCACTTGGAATATAAAGATAAAAAAAAAAACATAAATAAATATGGTGTTTGATGGTGTTACACCTACCACAATGATAATAATGCTCACGCACCAGCAGGTCACATATCAGTTACCAGGAAGTTAAATTTTACATTTATCATTGTTGAAAATGGAAAATCACATTTGATGTGAAAAACCGTAACCGAAATGGTTCACGGTGTTGAAAATATAAATTCATACTACGGAAGAATTTATGTTTTCCACTTTTCGTATCGCAACCCAAACCTCATTTGATTATTCATAATCAGATGAATATAAACAGAAAATAATATTCGACGTACAAAACGAAAGAATCTTAAAAGAAGAAATAGGAAACTGTTGGCCGTCTTGTACGATTTGTTTCACTCTGTACTAAAGATGAACCAAGATTATCAACGGAATATAATATTTGTTTCATTAATGAATAGAAATTACAATCATCTTCTTATAATCCTGGAAATATTGGAAGTGTCTGGACTGCTTTTAAACCAAACACGAAATTCATTCCGGTCCGTATTTCCAGCGAAAAAATTAAAATTGATTGATCTTAGAAAACTCTCAGAATATTCATATACAAAATTGAAGAAACCACTCAACTAGGGCAAAAGAATAACAGTTTGTTCCAAAACCAATGAAAAATTGGTACGGTGGGCCACAAAGAATTTACATAAATTTCGAGTAGATGGGCAACCGAAAAACTTGAGGGCAAATGTAATTTCAAGTAACTCCATTTAGTTTTGTAAATTGAATAAGAAAATAGAATTTTCTTTTACATACATACAGTTCATTCCAATTGATATGAAAGTGAGTGAGATTAAATTCAAAGAATGAAAATATTTAGTATGGAATATTATTAGCTAAGAGAAAATTGATCTTGTACATTGATGCAAAAGCACACACACTCACGTATGAATATATAACACATGGAATAATAAAAACCAAACAATGTAATGGAAATATGAAATTTAATATTAGTTTAATGGAAACCAAATCGAAAAATACCATACAGTTTATGATATCAATTTTATGAAATTTCATACTTTGTGCAAGCTGTATAAGCTCAAGTTCACTGTCCAGTTCAACAACATTTACAGAATATTTGATTTTCTCTAGTATCCATGCAAACGAATTATTATGAACATAATTCATACACTTTAATGTTTCATTCCATGAAGAACGTATTGTGCAAACTCAATCTTATTTGTCACCCGAAAGTTTTAATTTAATTAACAAAATTCAATTACGAAATTAATTTTAATTTCAATTTATCAATTGTGAGATCTAAAGGTGTTACATTGAACATATCATTTCTCATAATCATAATCGAATTTGACTTTGTTCTGATTTAATTTTTAATAATTCAATTACAATTCATATGTCAAATTATGATAATGAATTTTAACTTTGTGAACGATAATCAATGGATATCATTAGTAAACGCATATCAGTTAATTAATGAAAATTGAAAAAAAAAATCAAATTAACATAAAAATCATTGAAAGATAAAAATGAACATTGTAGTAATGTGATATCGTAATTTTTTTTTATGTTTACATAACATTTAATGATTTCCATATTTACATGTTTACATTAAAATTTATCAATAATTGAATTGAATCTTTCAGTTACCCCATATTGAAAGTGAATATTTGATGAATTCCACTGTCATATGATAACCGTTTACTCATTACTCATTAGTCAGTCAAATTGTGAAAATAGAACAGTGTAAACCCCTTCAGATTTAGCACAAAGATTTCTTGTAAATCCATACACTGTTCTAATTCATCATATGAGATATAATCCGTTTCATTGTTATCAAATGTTTGTTAGTTATTCCACATTCGTTGAGTTATTTCTTTTGAGGTCAAGAAAGTTTATGAAACTTTATAATAACAACTAGAACAGATGATGTGGTTTTTACATCATCTACATATCCTAACACTATCGTTATTCATAAATGTGTTATATTGTTTCTTGCTTTTTATACTCATAATCGTTTACAATTAAAAACAAAACGAATATTTTTTGTTTTTCTTTTTATAGAAATAAACTTAAAATGCAGAAACTCTAAAGTATAACCGATGAAAAAAAACGGTTGACTGGAAAATGTGGTTTTCCAAAAAGAAAATGTTTAAAACTTCAAAGAAGAATTCATCTAAAACATAATTTATGAGTCCAGAAGTAAAAAAAATGAAGAAACATATTTGCGTTACGGTTTTATTCAGATCATAAATAATTCATTTCTTGGTTTTCACTGTTTTTATTCATTGTCGAATCTTCGTTGTAACAAAAATTCGGTTATTCATTGATTTTCCACCATTTTTCCTGTGACGTGACAAATTAGAAAAGTTTTTCTTTTTTTGATAACAAAAAATCAAAACATGAGAACGGAATTGGCAGTAAACTTATATACAATGTATTCTCTGTATTTCACTGTTTTCAATGATACGCAACATAATTTTCATAGAACAATTAATACTTTCAAATGGATGGTTAATCGTATTCATCCATTAAAGGTTTATGTTTTCTGTATCACTATCAGCTTCCCCTTTTTATATGATTAAATGAAAGAGTTTTTCTTGTTATAAATTACTTGGTTAAAAGGCAATTAATTAAAACCCTGTGCCATATACAATCAACATAGTATCATTGATGATACTTCAACTGTTCTATATTATATAACTGGAAAACAGGTGAAATGAATTAAAGATGTGAATGCAGAATCTTTTATCAAGTTTATTCTGAAACATAAAATTTATGAGAGCATCTTTTAAAAATGTTTCACGTGTGCATTATAATTAAGAAAGAATCTACAATCTACAATGGTATAATTAACGGTTCAAGTTCTGTTTTAATGATTCATCAGAATGATTCTGGTTCAAAATTTTTTTGATTGAAATTTTATATGATTCAATTTGAGCTACATAAAATCTCTTCCGGCCCATAAAACCGTGACACACTTATTAATATTCAATGTCAGTAATTAAGATTTAATAAATCATTTGAATTTAATGAGACTATAAAGAATCATCAATTATATTCTATCTATAATGAATGCAATCGATCAATTGATATAAAGAAGCTATAATACATCTTAACTCTTGGCAAAATTTTAATTAAGAACAGAATGTTAATTAACAAGTGATTTCATTATAATCGATTCACTTTGATTTTATATATCATATTATGCAGAGGTCGTTTAAATTTCAATGCGGAAAATCATGCTGTGCGTTATTTTCTAAATATTAAACAGTATCATATCATAACATTGCACCAAATTCTATGGAATTTTCGCCAAACAATCCATGTGATTTAATCAATTGTCATTTGGTTTTACTTTTGCGTTCATTGACCAACAAAACATAATTGTAAAATAGAATTACCATTTGATTTTCATTCCGATAGTGTAATTTTCTTATCTAAAACTGGGAAAATTATTACCTAATAACGGGGTTTTTGCATAACAATTTAAATGAATTTTCTTTTGTCATTTGTAAATATAATCTTTAGTTTTATTATGTAAGAGATTCTTTAGTTTAGATTATGTAAGAGTCAAAGAAGGAAAGTTTAAAAAAATTTGAATACAAATTACATTGTATTCATTTTATTTACACATTTTATCAATTTATTCACTTTACTTCGTGTACATAAGATTAGGGATGATACTGTGTATCATCTATCTCATAAAATATAAAGAATATGTTAGCGTGAAATAGTAAAATCTTTGTACATCTGCATATAATTCTATTGATATCTTTAGCCAAATGATTGCAAGCTAAAACATAAGATAACACAATACTGTCACTGCTAAAGGAAACAACTAAGGATTTCCTTCTATGTATTCAATTCGGGTTACAATCTTTTTTAGAAGAAACTTATCATCTAGACTTTATGTAAATGAAAATCGTTACAATTTAATCAAATTTCACCAAGAAATGAAACAATTTTTTTTTTTCATTTTATAAAACGATGATTTTATGAAATATTCTTGTTCATTAAATTTTTTATTCACCTTTATCTCTTCATTTATTATTCAGGATTGCATGGCATTACATTTAATACGAAGAACACATGAATTTATGAAACAATTGTGACTATATTGAGGATAATCGAAGTATTGTGATACTTTACGAAAGGAAAAATCATTTAGTATTATGTGGGATTTGATTAAAACTCTCTGGTTAGAAATCAACATATACCAAATCGTTACATTTAACATGATAAGTTAATAATATCAAATATAATTTATTATCTATATATAAGTTGAATTATTATTCTGTTATGAATATAAGAATCACATAAATATTTCATTTGCACACTCAAATATTGAATAAAATTAATAATCAGTTCTAATTGGATCATAAAATTTAAATCAAAATTGAAATAATGAATTTCTATGACCAAGATGATGTATATGTTCACATGATCATAAAATTAAAGTAAATTTTATTGTGTGAACTATGAATTTAAAGCATAAATTATCACGTATTTCAATCGCTCAATGAAAAAACAATGTGAAAAATAGACGAGTGCTGTTTAATAAAAACAAGAAGTACCATCTATGATCACAAAATAAAAAATGAAAAGAAAATTAATTTGAGAATTATTTGAGAAAAGTTCAATAACAGTTAATGTTAAAATGAAAAAAAAATAAAACGGAAAACCAAGAAATGACAATGATCTAGATGAAAAATAGATGACATTTTAAGTAAACCATGGTAATTGATTACATAACAGATTAAGGGATTTAATATTCAATTCTTTGACATGAACATTTTTTGTCTCAAAATAAAATATGTATTTCATAAAAATAAAATACTCAACATTGAATGACATAAAAACGGTATAAAAACATCCATTAATAATAGCCTGATAGGCCACATACATCAACAATTTGTCTCACTTGAAAATGATCGATTTAATTCGTTAATATTTCAATTGATATGAAAGAGAATGAGTGAAATTGAAAGGAAACACAGTAAAGAAAAACTAATTATATAACACGCTTTTGAATGATATCAAGTCAATAGATATTTTAGTTACCATGTGCCACTACATAGAAGATATTCAATTGCCACTAAATTATACGAATCAACTATAACGTAAAACTGTTTGCAAGAAAAATTTGTTTTTGGCACATTACAGTTAACTAATAAGATGTACGTGGGAATTATCTATCACATTCCAGCATAAAATTTAAATAAAAGCAAAGACCATAATAATCTTAAAGAAGACAAAAATATCTTCCCTTTTTCTACTGAATGAACTCGAAGCAAAAAGTAGATGGAACAGAAAAATAGAAAAAGTAAAACCAAAAAAAAGAAAATGAAAAGAATACCTTTTCCCAGTGGTGTAGTCATCTCATCTATTTTGCCTCTATACCATTTGGATTTGGATTTTGAGTGCCCGATTATTCCGTTATGGGTGAGAGAGGTGAGTCCTTTTTTTATATAAAATTGACGTGTTCATAAAATTACATTTTGTGTATCGTATCCACAAAAGTAAATTATATATTGAAGATGATTTCTCTTTCTCTTTTACCACTATCATATATTGAATGTGTTGAAACACTATTCACTACTAGACACGATAATCCAATAATGTAACGAGTTGTTGGCCACATATGTACGTTTGTATAAATGGCATTGAATACAATACCCATTCAAATGAACGTTATAGCTTCAGTTACATAATCTTTTGATGTTGTTACACGAGAAAAAATAACAAAATGGAAAATGAAATGAGAAAAGAAAAAAAAATCTGAATTAAATGTGGTAAAAGTATGAATTTGATATTCATTGATTTTTTGCCAAAACAAAAGTTTAATGTAAACTGAGAATGAAAATTATTAACAATTCATTCATTCACTTGCCACTTTTTCATTAACTACAAGTTTTTAATTCAGCAGATGGAAAACAATTTTATTTTCTTCTTATTTAATGATAAAACACTTTGAATATTTGGTTGGTTAATCCTCAATAATGTGAATATTTTCTTTCATTTCTAGATGAATCTTAATTGGTTCACTTGTAAAAACGTATTCCATGTAATTGAAGAGCTCACTCGATTTTAACAAATGTAATTTTTCATTTGTTACTGTTAAAATTGCACGTTCAATCGGTTAACTAATTGCTATTTCCAATTAAATCAGTAAATATTTAGTAATCCTTAAAAATTCATTTTTATTCTATTTTTTCTATTAAAGTTAAGTAACTACACATAAATGTCTTATAACTGTTTTTGGATGGAATTAGGGATATTCAAGCACTTTTTATTTTCTCTTTATTAAAGCATTTTACACAACTATATTTTCTTTAACTTTTTCTTTTTGCTTATCAAATAATAGTGAATACCATTTAGAATTCACTTGAGCCAAATGGATACTTAAATTTATTCCCAAAAGTAAATTTCAGTTGAACGGTATTCAACATTGATTTTCTACGTATCAATATTACTTAATAATATTTATTAGTTAATATCTAACCATCGATAGTATTGAGCCAAATGGTTTATAGATACAGAGGGATGAAAAAATTGATGGAAAAGTACAAGGTAAAGCACACACTATCTGTTCTCATTGTGAATGGACGACACAGTAACTTTGTTTTTCTTTTACGATATTAATACGAAGACCACCATTAAACATTGATTGCCATTTCACTAGATTCCGTTTTTTTATAGTGATTCTATTGGTCTATTATGAACTGAGAATCATTCACATCGTATGCTTGGTCCAACAACAAAAACTTCATATTACCACCAACGTTAGACACAATTGGGTGAGGATTTTGGAAAATATGATAAAAGTATTAGACAAAGATCTCTCGAATACCGTTTCTTTCACGTTAATTTTTTTTTGTTCCTTATGTCGTATGTTTTATTCGCCTATCACTTATCTTTAAGCGAAAAGAAGAAAAAAAAATGCTTCACTTTTTCCCTAAGAAGATTTTCACTAAATACGAACTTTTCTGAATTATCTGAAATGAACCCAATTGAAATTATTTCTTAGTATATTGTACATCCTAGTATGGTACATATTCGGGGAAACACAGGCCAATAAACCATCAAGAATGTGAATAGGAAAAAATGAAATTGTGAGAAAAACTTTTCTTCATTCGTTACTTTTTTCTTTCACCATAGGAATACAATGTGACACCAAACGAACTGTTAACGTGAAAACGTTAAAAAATAAAACTAATTAAATTAAATAATTCGTTGATGTAATGTTTGAATTTAATTTTGTTTTTTTTCTATTCACTAATTTTTGTTTTTGTGTTTATAAAAATAACACGTTGGAATAATTAACAATTACTTATGTGATTCACAATGGAAAAACAAAATGTTTCAGTTCAAATTTTAATGAAAATTTTTCTTTATTTGCTACTTAAGAAATTCTAAATCAATAAGAGGATCAGTTTGACTGTCGACACTGAATAAAATTAACCGTGACTTAAGGAGTTCAATTTGACACTGAAATAGTTGATGAAAAATTTTCATCCCGAAGTATAAAAAAATTTCCATCTATCCTGGGGAAATTTTCATTCGTATAACAGTTTTATGGAAAACGTTTATTCTGCGCAAGTTTGTCTTTTGTTAAGCAATTTGAACTAACGTTAACGATTAAAAGCATTACGATTGAGTTACTTCAAAATTAACTGTAATTAATAAATCACCGTAAATGAAAATCGACAAATAATTCATATTGCATACGTTTTCATAACGTAGACATGTGTATATTTAAGTAGTGATAACAAAAATGTATAATCAGTTAAACATCAATTCATAATCATGATCTGATAGTTCAATATCTTCATCGATTGGCATCGGTTTGAAATCATCATTGAGCTCTCGTTTCGGTTCTTCCATTTCCATATCCCGGCAATGAGCTGCCTGCAACTCTCTACGGATTTCTGGTGTCAATTTTGGATGTATTTGTTTTCTACAAAAAAACAATTAAAATCATTAAATATCAATAGCAATTGGTATCTTATTAACATCGTTAAAGAATTATAAGTATTGCCTTACTTCAGTAAACCCCAAAGTGCTTGTTTCTGGTCGGACGATATATCATTTTTATATCGTTGTACGAATGTCAATAAACTTTGATGCCATAAAACAGGCATTTCGCGTTTATCATGTTCAAATCTGCAGAAAAAAATAAACATAAAATATAATATAAAATTCTTCTGACAATGAAATACATTGAACTATAATTGAAATCCGAATAAATACTTACCGCAAGAAATGAAAAACAGTAGCATCTACTACTCGATACGGTAAAGCATAACGTTTGTCCAAAAATATCCGTATGAAAATTGAATTTGCACCAGCATATTCCATTTCACAAATCTTTAGTAAACACGCGGATGAGTGAAGTACAGGTATTTGATTACGTGCAATTATACTACCAAAAATAATAGCTTCCCGCAATGTGCAATCACCAGACTAAGTAAATATATAAAATTAGTTATGATTACAATCAATAGGTAAATACATTGATACATTACCTCCAATAATGGAATAATAATACCCTTGAAGAATGCTGCTGGTTTGAAGAGAGCCTTTTTTAATGCTGCATACAAATGAGGATTTAAACGTTTATATTCGCATAAATCATCACGTATTCTTGGCAATAAAACTAAATTGTAAAATCTTTGTGCCATGTGCTGTGTTAAAACAGAACTAAATATCCTAGCTCCTTGATACATTGCAGCTGCACTCCAATTATGTGGTTCCGTGATAAATAATATTTGTTCCCAATTTCTTAGTTTTGGTATAATTTTAAAAGCTTTCGGTAGTTTACCACTTCTATAACGTTTCATTACATCCCGCACTCCTTCATACATTTCGCGTACTCTGTAAACAAAAACATTTACAGTAAATCCCTGTAATGTGGCAAATTCAGAATCAAGTACCTATCATCTACTTCCTCAATCTTCAATGATCCACAGTCGGATAACTGTGTATTTATTTCCTTGTGTTTTTCAGCTATTTTCTCTAAGATTAAATCTGATAGTTTTTTACTCTTCATGCCATGATTATTACCACTGAACATTGCAATTGCTTTCTCATCCTCCTCATTTACTTTCATGTCATCATAAAAATCATGTGCATCAATATCAGGTTGATCATCATTCATATCGTATTCATCATCTATAATAAAACCCGATAGTCCATTTATGTTCGATTAGGAAATTTATTTTATCTTAATACCTGAATTGGATAGTTTTGTACCACCCAATTTAAATGATTGACCGGGAGTCGGTTTAGCAGCAGTTTGATCAAATTCTGCCTGTTGGCGACGAGCTGCCGACAAAATCTTCTGCGAAGTTTTGGCATCCAGAAACTTTAATGGTACAGAGGAGTTTCATAGTTCAGAGGTCAAATAAAAACCAGTGTATTTGAAATGACTTACCTCATCTTCTTCGGCACGCAAACGAATTTTAACTCTGTTCTTACTTTTAGCCACCCGACCGGAGGTGATTTGTTCCTCTAAACCAATTTTCGGTGGTGGTTGAACATTCACCTTGTTCTTCTTGCTACTCTTTTCTCTAGGCTTCCCCATTGTTCTCCACTACGTGATTGGTAATTGGTATCACCAGAAATACGAGAATTCCTTCAATTGATTCGGACTGTTATGCGAAAATTCAGAAAAACATATTATAAACAAAAACACGTGCAGACTGACAATTCCGCTCAAATTCAGTGAATAAAATTCGAGCTACAAGAACAGCTGACGCCGACACACTGGCTGAGAGCGATTATAGAAATCGCTTAACGATAATCTAATTAAGATAATCTAATTAAGATTCATTGCAAATAGGTAATAAAATACAGTCAGTTATCTTAATTGTACATGCTGCAATGATAATTCATTGATTATTTATATTAATATGTTATTTGAAATGAGGATGGCTTCATTTGACATATTGCGCACTGTACGTCAACTAGAATTCAAAATAACTGAAATTTTATAGTTTATTTTGCTTTTTTCGTGCGGTCCGTGAATGGTTTTATCCAATTTTGCATGTAATTCATTTATAACTTACTTTAGACAGAAATAAATTACAAATATTAGCAGTGCATATATCGTATACCGATTGTATAATAATTGAATTTACAGAATATATTTATACAAGAAACAATATCTCGTTCTTTACCGCTGAACCTCCTAACTCAGATTTGTGTCGGTAAAAGGATTGCAACAATTCAAAGATGGAATCTGATAACAACAGCCTAAATATAAGTGGCGGTGATAAGTCTCGGCAGGTCCTTAAAGAGATACAATGCAATGAAAACAAAACCGTAAGTATTACAAATTGTTAAAAATAAAATTTGTTCATTGGACACGCTTGCGCATTATCCCATCGGTCAAGTAATAATTTTTGCAACGTATTGAGACGAAATTATTTTGTATAATCATTTCACTTTTATTTTGTAGCCGTCTAAAAAATTTCACTGTGATTTGTGAATTAATCTGTGTGGTGTCTGATCTAATTGAATTTAACAACAGTAGTGGTTATATGTAAACAGTATAATCGGTTTGATAAAACGGTAATTAGAAACTTCCGAACAGTTTTAGGTGCCATCGATTTGTAATTTATTGAATAGTCCTTTGCTGTACCAGCTATAGTAATTTGGTGTTAAAACCTACATTCAAGCTGCCTTCTATTTGATTTAGTTCACTGAATAAAATTTTATAATTTATTGGTTTCAATTGGGGAAAATCTAATTCTAATTAGAATCTATTTATAGTTTCGTATAGTAACTACGTTGTCTAAAATGCATCTTATCGGGTGTTCAATTGCCATCTAACACTACTATTCTATATGTTCTTACATTCCACATAGGCTTTTACTATTAAATTGTATCTTTTACTTGACTCATCTGGTTGGGAAGTAAATCTTTTTATAGATCACATTAAGATGGTCTGAAACAATCATGTCTATTCGACTATACAATATTAATTTCAGTTCAGTGTCGCTTGAACCTACATCGTTGTTTCGAAGACTTTTGAATAACATTATTATTATTAAAACAGAATTAGCTATTTTCCTTTGCTATTTTTCTTCCCTAATTGCGTTTTGAATATTACTTTTAAAATAAGATAGAGACTGGTTCTCGTTTACATTTCGTGTTAGGTAAACTGTTAAGAAATGCATGAGGTAGGTAAACACTTATTCATGCAACTCCCTCACAGTATATTCAAACGGTTCACAACGATAGTAATTGCATGATGTGTTTTTATTCCAGCTAAAGTTCCATGAATTCGTTTAGCAATAGTACAGTGTTTAATTAGCAATCTATCGTTGACTGCCAAATATTGTCATAAATAATTCTATTTTCATTAAGACAATTTTTTTTTGAAAAATATGCGAATGTGTCGATTACGATAGCAAAATCAGATCAGACTTAAATTTTTTCGTATAATTAAAAATTATTATACAAATCAATTTGGCTTATTAATATTAATACTGAAACAATTATATTATACCAGACGGATACTCTGATTTACATTAGAAATAAATAAAACGAGATATATTACATAAAAATAAATAATTAGCATCATCATCTTCTGTTGGAAGCTCATATAATTCCTAATTTGATCGTTTTGCTATCGATCAATAATTTGAATTTACTAGAGATTCATAGCTTCTTTGTGATTAAGAAACACCAATTATTAATTTAAATTCTATGGATAATTAAAGTAGCAGTATTGCTATATATCAGTTGACTATAAATGTGGTCCTTTTGTTTTTGTATATCATCAGTTTACGTGTCTCTTGTGTCGTTTATTATTACCGTTGTGAAAATCGCAATGCTAGTTTACATTATTCATTTGATTGTGCGTTACATAGTTGGTTTTAATATGTGCAATGATTTCTTATATTTGACACAGTCAGTTAGTAAAACACCGGGAACAGTAACACCAACAAAACTTGTTCACATCAGTAGTCCAGCCCAATTGCAAGTGCAACAAAATACGACTATTAATTCCAGCGGAATTGTAATTGTACCAAATGAGGCCAAGCGAAACATAGAAAATAATGAAACCGTAAATTTAAAACGTACATCATTATCATCGACTACAACTGTATCAAATTCAGATGAAGATATTGTATCAGTTACAGAGAGAACGTCCTCCGTACTACCCGATATTATAAATAACGTCTCTGCACATAATTCTAGTGATACTGAAGGTATGTTGATTAATAATTTTTTAAATAAAACAGAAAATGCACATTGTATATTGTGTTGCTTTTATGGTTTTAGATACGCCACCAGACCCGGTTGAAAAGAACGAAGAAATTGATCAATCATTATTGGCTTCCAAATTAAATCAACTGTGTTTATTACCAACAACTAAATGTACGTGCAAGTATAATATCTTAAATGAGCCATATAAGGATAGACAATTTTTTAATTTTATTGCATCTGTAGAATTTACTATTTCAAGTTTAAGTTCAATATGATTATTTATTTTGATTATTTTTTCTTATTTTCTGTTTGTTATACAACGTTCGTTTGCTTCTGTTTTTATTATTTGATTGCAAATGGTAAGTTATGGGAAATGAGTTATCCCAGGATCAATTGGAACAGATATCAGAAGTGAATAGTACTCAGTTGTCGGAAGATGATGATTTTGTCGAGTGTCGTTCCTTTGCGGATGCCACTGCAGAGGAATTCGTTGAAGCAGATACATCACTTTATGCGGTAGCTGATAAAACAGAAGAAAATTTCTTTAGTATTGCAAGCACAGTAAATGCCACATTTAATAAACAGACGGCAGAGGGTCTTAACCAAGAAAAAGAAATGATCAGTTCAGAAAAACAATTGGAAGAAATATCAACAGATAAGTGTAGTGATCCATCACAAGCAGAATTATCAATTGCATTGAGTAAGACTATTTCAAATGAATATTTACCTTTTGAAGAAAATTCAATTCATATTGATCCTACAATGAATATTACTATTGATCAAATTGTTTGTAATGAAACAATTCAAATTACTTCCGAAATGGATGATGGATTGCAACTAGATGGAAATTTAAATACGACTAATGTAATAAATCAAGAAGTTGGTACAACAGCTAGTGATGGGTTCAGTGCATCTAATAGTAATTCGTCGGAACAATCATTTAAATCAGTATTACCACCTCCAAATACTGTATCAGAAGGACGACTTTCGATGTGTTCGAAATATACAACTTCATCAAGTTCCGATATTTTCCACGATTCAAATGGCCGTATGAGTATCAATTCATTACCAGAAAGTGTGCAACAAAAATTCTTAACCATTTCTAGTTCTGAATCAAAAATATCAAATGAGGAGAAATTAAGTGAAATATCTAATACTAGTGATCATTTCATGGACGTTGATGAATATGAATTGCCACCAGAAGATAATGAAGAAGCGAATCGAATTGAAAGCAAAATTGAGAGTCACACATCAAATTCAGTTGTAATTGATCAGACAGATGCACAACGGGTGGATGAAAATTTGGACGAAACCAAAATGCCAATCTCTCCGCAAGTGTCTGATGTTGATATTTTATCTGGCAAGGGTGAAGTTAGTGACTCACCGCCATTAGAAAGTCAGATTATAGAACAGAATGTATCAATGAATGAGAATCTTCCGCAACGAACCAAATGTATGATTCCTGAAAATTCAGTAAACAAATCGAATGATGAATTTAAATCACCAAGTTCAAGTAAGATAGTTTCATGATTTCATACTTTTTTTTGTATTTTATTGTTTATTGATTTCTGTTGATTTCTAATTATTTAAAAATTTATGTTTGTATAATTCTTATGGCCGTTCCTTTAGAAAATTGTCTAAATTCCATCGACCGTAACGTCTTTCTCGTTACACTTCTGTTATTAAGCAATCGATATGAGAGTGGGTATTTTATGTTAAAAGATATCGTAGTGTGTGTGTGTATCGTTTTTACATGACACATCGTCGTTTGTGAATGTAACTTCAGTTCCAGATGTTGAACTTTTATTTTGTTTGGTCGTCTAAATTTTTGACTGTATAATGTTCATAAATCGTGTCATTTTACCAAAAAATTAATTGTTAAATAATCTCTAAATTAATTAAATTCGAAAATTAATTGTGTTAAATTTGTGTCAAGATAAAATTTTATGTTTTTAAGGATTTTGGCATTGTAACTGGAGTGCAATAAGAAACCATTTGTTCTTAAATGAGGTGTGACCCACAATCTCAACTTTCTTATTTATATGTGATTAATGTAAAACTAATTAAAGTGCGCCCACAATAGTATATTCAATGGAAACAGTAATTGTGGTACTATGAAATTTGTTTACTTTAATTGCAGTTGTATTGAATCCATCCGATTTTGATTTCTTGTTGTCAAAGGGTGAACAAAGAAGCCAAGAAGAACGATATAATTCGATTTTGTTAAGATTTGATCCATTATTGGGTATTCCGGTGCCAGCTGATAACTATTATTTTAGTCCAGTGGCAAATAAGAGTAT
Organism: Coboldia fuscipes; assembly: GCA_001014335.1. NCBI lineage: Eukaryota > Metazoa > Arthropoda > Insecta > Diptera > Scatopsidae > Coboldia > Coboldia fuscipes. The sequence goes on from JXOR01000379.1 coordinate 83,001, forward strand.
TCAACAACATGATAATAATGTGAATGAAGTGATTAAAGAAGTTGCTGATCAACAAGTAGACGAACAAGCCACTGTTACTTTAAGTGATTCACACATTTCCAATACTTCCGATCAAAAGTCTACCGAATTAACAGGCAGTAATCTTGACACGGTTGGTAACTTGTCAATCATACCACCTACAGTAGTTTTGGATGCCGAACTAAAACAATCGAATGATCAAACCATTAAGGTAAGTGTATGGTTGTCATTACTTATAGTGATTGATTGGATTAATAATTGTGTGCTATTCTGTTTTTATAGGGAAGTAATGATACAATGAACGTTGACCATCTTAATGGTACTATAATTGAAGAATCTAATAAACATGAACTAATTTCAACTATACAGGAGGATAAAAAAGAATTTATTCACATGGCTGAATTAGAAAAGAAAATTCAAAACGAAAAGTATGTATATTTTGTTATTACGTTTCAACACATTAATTTTAATGTAATGTTTATTGAACTTTTCAGTCTTAAAACAGAAGATATAGAAAAGAAACTAAAAGAAGCTGAAGCCAGAGAGGAAATGCTATTGAAACGTATTACAGAAAAAGATAAAATGATAACAAAGTTCACGTAAGTTCTTATCATTTTTCAAATTGTTGGATACATAGATTAATTTAATGTAATAATATTTTCAAATTTTCAGTGGCATTATAGAGACTTATGAGAAAACTATAGCAGAATTAGTTGCTGAAAAGGAAGAAACTAAATTGGCACAAGAACAAAAAATCGAAACATTAAAGTCAGATCGTGATATTAATTATCAACATTTAATGTCTATGGAAACAACATTTGCTGATGTGCATCTTAAATATGAGCGAACAAAACAGTTAGCATCTGAATTGAAGGCATCCGAAGACGCCTTGAAGGCTGAAAAGAAAATGTTTGAAGAAAATTATAATCTTCTGCAACAGAGATATGAGAAGATGAAACATCATGCGTTCCAGCAATTAGAAATGTAAGTTGGGCAGAATCCTTTTTCATTTGATTTAAATAAGAATCATTAAATATTGTTAATCTGTGAATTGATTTTAGTGCTAACTCAAATTTGGAACAAATGACACGTAATCATCAAGCGGAGATAGCTAAATTAAAGGCCTTACTTAAAAAAGAAGAGATCTCACGCCTCTCCACAATTGAACAATTGCAACAAAAGACAAAAGAAAATGAGGAATTGGTCAAGATATGCGACGAATTAATAAACGGTCAAAATAATTGAACGTAGTCAATGCTTTTCTTTTCTTTTTTTTTATATTATAATTATCATTAACATTGTCAAATATTAACGAAACAAAATAATTATTCGCCATTTTCTAAAGAAAAATTTGTCTATGCTTTCTATTATTTTTATTTTAAAAAATAAATCAGTTTTCGTTTAAAATATTTAATAGAAAATTATAAAAATTTAATATTTATTTGCTAAAATAAATAATGAATTTACACGTAATCCTTAATATAATGCTTAGGTAAAAAAGAGAAATACTGTGTAAAAGATTGATACTTACATATTATATATTTTAATAATAATAAAAGTATAATAGTTAGATTATCAATGTAAGAAAGCTGTATATTTTATTAAAACATTTAATATCTGAATTCACAATATTAAATCTCAGCTAAAATTCATTTAAATTAGAATTGAATTGTTCGCTTATTGGAATTTTGATCTAAAACTGAAATAGAATTAAAATTAAAATTTATCATATCATTTGTTCAATATAGAAATATAAGAAACGTTTCTTAAATTTATTTACCTAACTACACCGTTTAACAAATGCATTACATTATTTACATCTGTTAATTTGACTACTAAATTATCTAATTAACAAAATGTTATCTATTTAAAATCTACACGCGACTATCTAGCTTATGAATTAAATCATTCGCTTTTTCAATAACACTGTATATGTAGGGTCGTTCCATTGGATTTAAACGTAACATAAATACAATTAAATTATGCATATCTTCTGTATATGGTGAACTAGGAGGAAATTTAATGTTACCACTAAGCACAGCCAATGCTACACTATCACCTTTTTCATAAATGGGATCAAAAGGACACTTGAAGAAACACATTGCATACAGTACACAACCTAAACTCCAGATATCTGTACGTTCGTCAATCATACAATATGTTTCAACGTTAAATAATTCAGGTGCACGATACACAATTGAACAATAAGTGGCAGCTTCATCTTGTAATTTTTGTGCCTCTTGTTGGCCACATATTTGAACACGAGCATTTCTCGTTGATCCCATATCAACTATAACAGCTTCCATATTGTCCGATAAGCAAATATTTGCTGTTTTCAGATCCCGATGTGCCAATGGATCCGGTTGAGCTTCATGGAATGCTTTTAAACCTTCACATACTCCCAAGAATAAATGCAAAATTTGTGCTTCGGCCATATAATTAGTTGATTTAGCACGCTGATTCAGGTGGTCTTGTAATGAACCATTCTTATAATATGGTAATATAATGTAAACTAAACTCGTTGTATTCACAATAATGTCAGCGTTCCCTTTGACAACCGAATCAATGACTTTAATTACATTCTCATGTTGAATTTGTCGGCATACCTCAACTTCACGTAAGGCAATTTGTTGGTCCTCTACACTGTGACATGTAATTCGTTTGGCCACATATTTCTTTTTTGTTACCGAATTCTCTACAAGGTCAATCAAACTGAATCCACTAAAATAAATTAAATATTTGTTTAGTTGATAGGATTTAATAAGTGAACATTCACTGCATACACTTACCCTTGAGCCAATCTCTCTAGGACCGTGTACTTTGTTCCTTTGATGTTTATATTCTCCTTTGAGCAAAGACAACCCATTTTAAAGATGATGGCCCAACCAATACTATTCATTATGTTTATCTATTTTTTTGCTCACGTATCACTAATCATTAATAATCGCACTGCTGTATATTAAAATCAGTGAATACTCTGATAACAATTCACACACTTGTGCAATGACAAACCCTTATCAGGATCCTAGTGATTAATATCCAGTTGTTTTTATTGTTACACATCACTAAAATTGCATGACTTTTTCTTCTATTTTGGTGAAAGGAAAATGCTTGTATGTTTGGTATCAAGCTTCAATGAAAACACTGTACCCACTTCCATACACACACTGTAATACTGTACTCTGTACGCAAGATAGTAGCAGTTGTAACTGAATGTGTATTGGATAGTGTAACACTGTGTCATATTTGATTACCCGTGTGTTTGTAAAAATCTAATAATCACAGAAGAGAAATGAATTAGTATGCGCAGAGACCATTTACTTGCCGATTGGATGTCATTTCCAAAAATCGTTTGGATGAAACGGTTTACGTTTTGATTCAGATGACGCCACAAGCTAACTGAGGTGAAATGTAACTACTGAATGCTACAAATTAATTAACATTACATTTTAATTTTTGAACAATAAACAGTTTAAAATTTCCCTACCTCACGATATTGAACAAATCATATAACTGTGTGATTGCAAATCGAATTGAGCATTTCTTTAAATAGAATTAAATAACCGTTTAATTTAAAAAATATTCGCAATAATTTATTTTCACTTGAAAATTTATCCATAGATGATTTGCATTACGGTTAATGATGAAGATTAAAAACAGAATTATATCATATTACTTAGCAGAAAATTCACTTTCAATCGCATAATAATTTTAATTTAATTTTAATGCATGAACATTGCATAAACACCATTGATCAATTCTATTCGATCGATTCGAATCATAACATATGGCTGAAATACAAACTAATATTGTTTATTCATTCTATGCATTAATATAAGAAAAATGAAAAAGTATTCGCAGTTTCAAAATCCAATCAAAATAATTAAACTTTTATTTTCATTTAAATGAACAAAGTGATGAACGAAAAAGGTTCAAGCTCATTGAAATTAATGAAAAAGAGATCGAGAAAAGCAACAGATTAATTTTAACATTTCTATTAATAATTTCCACATAATTATCTTGAGCCATACGAAAAAATATTAATAACTTAATAGTATTACAACTACTTAAGTGATTTATGTATCACTTCATCAAATTCACGTGTATCTTCTTAAGATGTGCTTCCTGTATAATAATTTTCTTGCTGGATGATGATCTACGATAAAAGAAGTACCTAAACGGTTATGCCTATAATTAAAAGTTTGATCAAGTGAAATTTTCATTCACGATCACGTTATCGTTTTAATACATCATTTTACACTTAATTTAAATAATCTTATGATTTAATTTACCCTTCAATATCGCAAAATAAAATTTCTATTGAATCCATATTGTGTAAAGTGATTACGTTCATGTTTTATAGATTAAAAATTATAAAAATTAGATGAACTGGTCTTCGGTCCATTTAACATATTGTTACCGTGATTTTTAAATAATTAATACATAAGTTAATTTGTATTGAAATATTTTACTATTTGATTGTCCAGTTCTGTTCAGTTATATACAGCATATCGAATGTGAATAAAAGTAAGCATAATTCTCTATTACTCTCACCATATCTAATTATTTGTAAATTTTGCGCATAACAAAAATTGTAATGCTGAAATTGAAAAATACTTCAACCGATAGTTTGATTTTTGTTTTATTATTATTTCATTTTTTTTTTGGATCCATTTAAATATGTATAATGTACAATGAAACAATATAACACTGAATGATCGTATTTCATTATGGGTGTAGAAAATCTCTTGCAGTGGAAATGTGAAGCTGTTATTGGAACTGTTAAAGTTTAAAAAAATTCGTATAAAACTGAATCGACACCAAAGATAAACCATTAGTTAACACTACCATTTCTCTGAGTGAACATCATTCAGTTTGGGATTTAAATAAAACATTTGTGGATTATTAATTACAAGTGAACTATACCAATTCCTGTGAACTAAAAGTGAATAAAAGCCAATAAAAATCGACACTGATTGGAAATTAATTTATAAATCAATTTATTGATCTTCTGTGATAATTTCGTGAGTGAATTCTAAAGGATATTCATTCAGAAAATTAATTTTATTCTGGTGAGTTCTTAGTTAATTTGAAAATAATTAATTATAATGAACGTAAATTGTTCTAATGAATCAAAAGTAAAAAAAATATTTGATATTAGCTAATAGTAAAGCGTTTAAGAGCGTGCAATAAAATTAGCAATAAAAAACATAATTGACCGTGACAAGGAACCGATTAGTTGCCAAGAGAAATGTGTGAAAGTGAAAATTTCACATTTACTGATCTTCAATTCACTACAATGTACAACATATTCGCTTTTTTATTTTACGGTTACGTTTTCCATAGTTTGAATATAATGTAATGATTCATTTACATACCTTGTCGGATGCTCAACTTATCATTGGCATTGAAAAATTTGTTTTTTTGTTTTTCCTCAATAGTAAAATGCACTTGACACAAAACACAGGTTAAAGAAAAATTTTTAAACAAAAAAACCATACGATTCAACCGAAAACTCACATAAATTTAAAAGTGATTATCATCTAGATGTCTTACAATAATTCATTGTAACATACAGATGATGTGTCTTTAAGCTATTCAATCTAATTTAAAACATTTACTCTTAAATTTCCAGTATTATTTTATTATCTGAATTACTATAATTACATACCCATCATTAAATTAAACGAAAATGTAAAAATTATATTTGAGAATAGAAATTAAAATGAAAAAAAAATCGTTAAATGTATAATGATTTTTAGTGAAAGTTCATATAACTTCTGATCATTTTCCATTTCTCCATTATTATGAATTACCTGGCTTTTATAATATCAATAGTTTTACTTTTTGTTCATGAAAATTTGTTTTGTTACCAAATAAATGGCCATAAATTAATTCATTTGGTTGCTTAGTACATATTTCTAACCGTTGAATTTGTTTAAATTGTATTACAATTAATGCAACATCAGTTTCCGGTAATACAAGATGTTAAACGAGATTTGATCATCAACATTTGTTTCGGATGAATATATGAAAATTGAAACTCATTTGTAATTAAGTAACTTATTGCACTTGAACTTTTATGCTACACCACTGTATTTTCTCTTATACATAAATATTCATTTATGTTTATTTCTTAACTGTTTTTTTTTTCTTTCATGTACACATTGGGCTGGCCAACACTTGTTATATATCTGAAGTATCCCATCATCAATATTAATTAAATAAATAGAAACATGAAAGTTTTAACAATTTTCGTTTTGTTTGTTGTCGGTAAGTAAATTTATTTAACACTCAAAGAATAAACATTTACTGGTTGATTTTATGAACATTTGTATCTTTTGTTCATTTTTCAAGGAACTGCATTGGCTCGTTCCGCATCAAAGAAAAATAAACGTGAATATGATTATGATTATCAAGAGTATGCTGGACAACAAGAAGGATCACATGCAGCAATTCAAAGTGATCATGGTGGAAGTTCACATGGCGGTAAACAAGGATATAGTGCTGGCAGTGGTTTACGTTCAATTGCACAAGGATCGGCTGATCAGGCAAGTTCAGCAGTATCAAATCAACATGCTGCTGCTAAACAAGCAGCTTATGTAGCTAAGAATACATTGGCTCAGGCTGCATCACAGGCAGCTGCCACGGCACAGGCCGCTTTAGCTGGCAAACAAGTACTTCTTCAAGGATTAGAACAACAAAATTTGGAAGCTCATCAAGCACTTGAAGGTGAAATTCAACAATTACAACAAGCCAAACGATCAGCTAAGGCGGCACAACAGGCTGCCCAACAGGCAATGAATCATGTAGCTGTTCTTACTGCTGCTTTAAACAACGCACAGACTGCCTCAGAACATTCTCAGCAAGCAGCAACTGAAGCTGCTGCTGAACTCGCATCACAGACAGCTATGGTTGGCACAGCAAAAGCTCGTCTCGAAGCAATTGAAGAACAATTACATTCAGCCCGAATTGATTTCGAAGCAACTCAAGATGCTGCCCAAAAAGCGGCCGCATCAGCCCAAGAAGCACAAAATAATGCAGCAGAGGCAGCAGTTCATGCTTCCATTGGTCTTCATGAGTCTGGATCATCAAGTGGTAGTGGTGGAGATGGTCACACAAGTGGTGGTGGTGGTGGCGATGATTTCGCCTCAAATCATAACTACGGTGAATACAAACCAGTCCAACAATACAGTTATGCTGGATATTAATAATTACATTTAAGATAATTCAATTAGAAGCAATTTTTTTTTTAATTTATAAACCATTTTAATTCTGGATAAAACTACAGATGAACTATCCAAAAAAGACAAATTAAAATGTTTCTGTTTTTATTTCATGTTATTTAAACAACTAAATGGTTAATAAATAAGTATTCATGTTCCTTGTTAAAATCTATAAATAAAGAATTATTTAATTAAAAGACATTATCATATTTCATTTTTTTTTTCTATTTAACTTTAACACTTAAATGGTATTGGCTAGGATGATAATGAAACGAAGAAAAAACACTAGAATACTTCCTGGAAGCGCAATATTACAATAATGCTTATGTGAATAAACAATTAAATCCCATTTAATTAATTTGTCAACTAAATAAATAGAATGTATACCATTTTAACAATTCTAACTAAGGTAAGATACATGATTTCATTTTTAAAATAAATTAAATTGCTATAAATTGATAATATTTGGAATAACTGTGCCCATACCAAACTAATTTAATTCACTAGACAATATGAACGATATAGTCAATTGATACGGATTATTCATAACAATTAATTTCGTATTATATCAATAATTATAATAATTTTAAAATGTAACTAGAGTTTATTTGACTACAATAATAACAGCATCAACTGAGGAATAAACAATTTGATTTTGATTATTAAAATTAACTTTTTCCAGTGTCAATTTGAACGGCAACAGAATTTTTAAGTGCGTCAATATCAATACCATTTTCAGCACTTGTATCATTTAAATTATTATTCTTATACTTTGAAAAGAACGTTAATGCTTTCATTAATTGATAACTTTTCGATACAGGAATATTTGAATCATATAACGTTTTACTGCTTTTACAATCGACATAGAACCACCAATTACATTTTAATATTGATTGATCAAATAATGTACTTTCGGGACAGAGGAATGATTTCATCACTAAACCATCATCGGTTAATGCACACACGTGAAACACCTAAAAAGAAACAAATATTCCATTTAATGAGTCTTTTAATTAAGATAATTTATCTAAATTATGAATACCATGCAACCCAAGTCAGTATCACCATATAAACCGGGGAAATGTTTTTGTTCACCACAATTAAATGTTGTATGGGGCAAGTCCACTTTGGACATAAAATTATCATCAAAATTCTTTTCATATCCAGCTGGATAGTATTCTTTTGGTGCATTCATTACCTTTATGTTAATTACCAAAGAAAAATAGGTTAATTATACATTTAATTTGTTATAAAAATAATTACTATAATACCTTGTGGTTACCAATTAAAGGTTTCGTTATACTTGATATCAATTTCGTTGTTGGTCTTTGAGTAGTCGTTGTCGTTGTGGTTGTTGTTGTTTGTCTCGTTGTCGGGATCGATGTAAATTTTGGATAATTCACATTTACCATTTTACCATTTAATTGTTCAAGATACAGTTGTTGTCTTTTTGCCAAAATTGCTGATTTTATTGATTGTACACTGATATTAGCAACGGTTGCTAATTCTTCAACAGTATGGCCCATTAAATCAATTTGTGGTAATTCATTTTCTGGTATATTATTTACTTGATTTGCTAATTGATTTATTTGTGGTATTGATGCTGACTGTGGCATCAATTGAAATGATGGTACACTATTTATATCATCTTTACGATGTTGAATTACATTTGGAATTGCATCTACAATAGAATTTAAATAATTTGTTGTTAACGGTTATGGATAAATGACATAAATATTTTATGTAAATTACTTGAAACAGTTTGACGCAACATTTGCTGTTGAATATGTTGCTGTTGCATTTGTTGTGATTGTGCGGCTAATGTACGTTGAATATTTTGTGGTATTGGACGAAATGCTGGTACACCAAGTGGAAGTGAAACAGCATCAGTCATTAATTGTGTTTGAGCTGAACGTCTTAATGTTCTGGCCACCATATTCATATCATGAAGCTTTGGTGATGTGACTGCAACCGGTCGACTTTGTTGGATTTTCTAGAAATACAAATTTACATAAAATCAATACTTGTTTAATAGATAATTGTCCAAAGAGAAAGTAATTATTTACCTGTTGTTCAGCAGCTGATAATACACCAACAGAATTACCAGTACTTCTTGCACTTACTGAACGACGTTTATTACTCTCCACATTGGTCAATGATTCTGGAAAACCTAAATCATCTCCTACACTTAAGCCTAAAATTATAAGATTCAAATTATGAATCAATGAAATGATAATGAAATTAAATAAGTATCCCATGAATTGGCCTTAATTCAATTAACAGAAGGTGTAAACTTTTAATTCATTTCATTGAATTGTTAATCATGTTGAGTGTTGGTTTTATGAAATGTTACAGTAATGTTTTCATCATATTTGTTGTTGTTTCTCATGTATTTGAGAAAAGTAAAAGTAACATGAATTAAAATAAACAAAATTAAATATACAGTGTATCATATATTCATACATACGTATACGTTTGAATATAATGAAATCAACACAAAATTTCATTGCAATGATTACTCTAGTGTACATTAACAGTGAGATAATAAAATTTTCTCATCAATCAATCAAAATGAAAAAGAATAATAGAGTTATTGAATGTTGCAATAATAATAATTTAACGTCTTGATTAGCAACAAAAGATATGAATTAAGTTTCAAGTCACCTTCGTAGTCAGTTGGAATCCAAAAATAAAATGAACTTTTACTGTTGGTCAAATCCACTCTAATTGCCAATTGAAATGTTTACATTCAATTGAGTGACGTATTAACAATAGTTACATTAATGATCATCATTGAAATTGTGTTAACAGTTTCCATTGGATATCTACAATAGATAGACTTACCTAAACCAATATGAGCTTTTACACCACCCAGATTTCGTACACGAAATAGACCAGATTTCTTAAAGTTACAATTTAAGGTAAACCCAAAATCTGAATCAAATACACAGGTAGAATCTGCTAAATCTGTTAGTGAATAAAATAATTTTATTTTTTTTTATTATACAGAATAGATGAATTTAAAAAAAAGAATATGGAATATATAACCGTTTCCCCATTGACAAGATAAAATAGAGGGAGACATAGTATTCTTATAAAATAACATTTGAATTTGTTGCCAAATGCAAAGTAAAAGCAATCGATTTTGACCTCCAAATCAATAAGAGTTTAGTGGGTTTTGCTTTAGGTGATTTGTTAATGAAATCAACCAGAAGAATATACAAAACCGGAAAAGTTATTTGATATTTGGTACAGTTTTTTTTTGGCATTTTCGCAAATTTACTATTCACATGGAGATTTGATATTGAAAACTTTAGATAGGAATGTGAGGGACAAATATACAATTTATTATGATTTTTTATTCACATTAGGAGCATTATAATATGGTCTATATAAAGAATAAGAAGATTTTGATTTAGAATTAATTACATACTGGCGAACAAAATAAGAATTTTGGATCAATTCAAAGAAGTAAAAGTTACTTTTAAGTTATTACAAATAAATGCATATCAAGGCTACTATCATTAGCTAATTACAATGAACCCATAATAATGGAATTTATTCCAAAACGCAATAATTTGGAAATACCGTGTTACAGTCATAGAAATGAAATTTTATGTTAAAACGATTTACAAAAAACTTGTCTGTCGGTTGATTTAATTAAAATTTTCTAAATTGATTTATTGTCCAGCAAAATGGTAATCATAGGCCACATTGTACTTTACACAATTCATTGAACCCTATCCTTGTAATGATATGCAATTTTAACAGCAATAAAAACACTTAATTATTAGACAAGGTTTGTTTCTTAGGTCATATAAAACCAACTATTGAATAGAAGCACCTCTTCCAAATGGAATTTGCACTAATGCATCGTTACAATGAATAAATTGTATCATAATTATTCCTTTGGTTTATCTAGTTATTAATGTGATTCATATATTTGTCTTAATAACATTTAAAAAACAAAACCATTTAAATTTATGTATCTACATTGAAATCAAATGGACAACTACAACACCTTAGTTGCTACCAAGTTTTATTAAATGAAAAACCATTTAAAAATTAAAAAAAAAAATTATAAAATATTGTATTTTTTATAAATTAAATTAAATTGGGTCAAGAGTATAAATATGTACATACTCTACAATGTTGAAAAACAAAATACAAAGACATCATCGTATTATTGATACACGTTACAAGAGTAAAAAGAAATTCATTTGGTATTAAACCGAATAAAGTTAAAGATATACCAATGATGATAAATGCATAAAAGAATGTTTAACAACGGATATATTGTCATTAACAACAACAAAAAAAAACCAAACTGTAACACTTTTTTCAAAAGTCTAATTTTGTCACTGAACTATTTGGATGAGTTAAAGAAATACATTCATGCTAAACTTGTTCTTGTACCATTTTTACCAGTTAAATAAGAAAATAAGAATATGAAGTCAATGCTCTTGACTTTTAGGTTCAATTTCTTGTACTTTGATTGTAGCCAAGTACCACTTACTCAAATCGCCCTCAACTCAAATAAAGTTCAACACATTTGTTGAATAATCAGTTGTGATGTGAAAGATATCATTTCAATAAATTTTTGTTGGTTCAAACGTTAGTAAATGTCAATAAAATCACATAATCGATGGTCCAAAAAAAGCGTTACTCACAATTTTCTATGTTTAATGTGACTCCGCAAAGAAGAAGTTATGTGAATGTCTTTCTCTTTTTTTTATGTGAAATTTCAAATATTAGGAAATAGTTGTTTAGTAACTCATAAATATTGGTCAGCCTTATGAAGATCACTAAATCAATGATTATAATCGAATTTTTGTTGTAAAAACAGAAACAGTGGGATGTTATGGGAAGGGTTTTGTCATTCATTCTCATTGGATACACATCATAATGTTGTCTTTATTCAATTAATTTACAGTTCATCACTAGTTTTTGATGTGTTATTTTGAATTTCAATTATTTTAGATTTTTCTTTCATTTTGTAAAGAAGAAAAAAGTGTGAAGTGATGAGATGATTGACATCAAATGCAAAAGGTTCAACAAAACAAATAATTCATCAGTAATTATATGATGGATTTCACTTGAATGCAACTGGACACATGAACAATGGAGACAATTATGGTACAACGTAAATATACTTACATAAAAAACATAACGTAGCAAAACTATAAATTATTAGGTATTTCATGGTGATTTAACTTTATTTGGTGTTTTAAAACAGTCCGATTTATCTTTCTATTATTTCAAAGCAATTTGAAGAAACCAAAAACGCAATCAAGCGTTCTTTTAGTTTAATGGCAAATGAATTATGTGTTTAATTTCAATGTATAAATTCGATTATGTTAATAGTAAAATACACACTTTTTCTTGTTTTTTGCAAATTTTATGCTTATTCTATTTTGTAACTATGAAACACAAATCAAATAATTAATTAAAAGGTTGTTTTTTTCCTCTACTATTTGTGGTATGATTGCAACTGTTCATGTGGTTATGGTTGATCTATTGTTTATAATATAGATACACAATTATGTTTCATTAAAAAAAAAATCAAAGACACTATTAACATCCCATTCTATTATCAATTGATTTCCGTGATTAACACTCCATTTAAACGAAGAAATAAATTTCTTATAATCACATATTTTCACAATCACTCATGGGTACTTTTATAATAACAATTGACTAACTTATGATTAAACAATCTTGTTAGGAATTCTTTAAATTATTTCTATTTTTTTGCACATTAATTTTATTATTTAAATTGCACTTAGCTCGTCAACGATTCATAATTCAACACTGTAATCCAATCAATCCCGTAATAATTTCCTCAACTTTAGTTGCAAAACTGTTTATGATTTCCTTAAATTCATGAAACTGCAAATAAAAAGTGAAAGAAATTAATAAATTTCTAATGAATTAATTAAATGTACTTGAGAGAATATCTTTAAATTATTCACATCTTTAGTTTATCTTGAATGATCATATCGATTAGTGAAAATTATTCAAGCCAATTTACTAAGGTGACTTACTAAAACCAATATCCATAATGATTCAAGACTTAAGTCATTTACCTTTTTAAAATTTCTAAACCGTTGGCATAAATTTTCACAAAATCAATTATACCTGAGCAGATATAATAAGGCAATTGAAATTGATTTCATGTAAACCGGAATTAATGTAAAAATAAAAAAAGTGATTCAATAAGGGGTCATGTAAGTATTTATGTGATTACACACTTGTTACTTGAGACCGGTAAATTCATGCTAACGATTCGTTTAATACTGTTACCTGTATATTAAATTAAATTATTATGAAAAGGATTTAATTGTCCGTAAAATTATATCATTTAAATGCAAAATCATGTACATATTCGATTTAAATAAATTGCAGACAACTGAATATGCGATTTCATTTATAATTTGCTTAGTTATATAAAACACTAATTATGCGATGCACCGAATTATTTCAAAATTTAAATTAACAAATTGCATCTATATGCACTGTGATCTCATAATAATTCACCTTTAGTTTTAAATTATCTATATATAAGTTAATTAAAATCAAATATCATCTAGTTTATTATGTTAAAGTGTCTCATAGTTAAATAATCTCATGAATTATTATTAGCTTAGTTGGATGATCACAAATAAAACACAAAATGTTTGAATGAGAATAAAAAATGACTACCTCTTCAACATAATTAAATGAACGTATGAGAATGTATACGAAATAAAAGATAATGATATCATTTCAAAATATTGATGTGTATTTCATTATAAATATAACTGTTGTATGTGTCAGGTATTAACACCGCTGAAAGTAGGACAGATTCAGAAGAAAAAGTGAATTCAAGTGTAGTTATGAATTAAATTAATAAATAAAACAAAAATTCAAAATTAATAACATCCATAAATTGTTCACAAGAGAATTTGTTTTAATGAAAGTTATTATGCGAAGGTGTTGAATTATCCATAGATATTCGCAAATTCACTGTTCATTTATTACATTAACATCTGATTAAGACTAATTGTAAGGTGCTAAAAGCATTTGACCAACTATTCATCGAATATGGAAAGGATTTAAATTCACTTTGAATATTTTATCATATTTAGTTGTTTGAATTGAAATGATTTCAACAATATGTAACACGGAAAGAATCCGTTAGCCACACATGAATCTTACAGATAAAGATTATCTATTTTGAATGACAAAAAAACAAAACTGTAATTTTCATAAATTCATCATAACCATTACTGTATGGTTATGTGTCTTGTATCCATAAAAATATATGAAACTTTATTGTCAATCGAAAAACCGTGTTATTCAGTCATTTAACCAATTTAACATTGTGAACTATGATTTAATAACATTAACGAGAAATATTTCAAAATTTTAATCATTGCGGTTTTTATTTTTAAATTTTACTGGTTCATTTCATATAAAAGTAACTAAATCACATTGAATTATCAGTCGTTTTTCTTAGTTTCCATAAAATTTACGAACATTTTGTTAAATTGATTAACACAGAAAATTGAACTGTATAAAAAATAAATAACCCGCTTGAATACTTCATGCTGTCGTTTATAATCACTTGATATAAATTAATTATTTTGCAATAATCACCTCTGGTTTTTATCCAACTTGAATAGACAAAATGCACTCCCTGGATACCAAATAATCAATTGTCTGTATTTTCTAGAATCACTTTTAGAAACTAAATCACTTTTTATAATCTGCATTCAGCAATCGTATAGGAAGACTTCAATTAAAAGAAAGTTTTTTTTTTTATTTATTTCAGTTTGAATCGCAACTCCGTCACCAACGATCATATCACCTAAATGGATTTCTTTGAACTAAATTCAAAAAAATTATTGTTGAAGAAATATCCAAACGCCAACAACAGCCAATTGGAAAGAAATGAAACTTTAACATTCGTTATACTGAAAGACGGTGTATTTCTATTTAACATCAATGGAAATCGGTTTTGGCTGCAATGTACAATGTGTTTGTATCGTTGCGTTGTGTTGTGAATTTATTAATGGTTCTCTTTTAAACGTTTAACTCTTTTATGTATATAATAATATTATATGAATGGCTTTGACCATTTTACCTACTAATTCAGGTGGCATAAACCAATTCAATTCCGTTTACAAGAAATTGACAAATCAAAGAAATAAAAACTAGTTGTAGATACAGAAAATAATTAAATTTCCATTAGGCTAGTATATAGATATACATAATTGTATTTCTTCTATCAGATACGTTCTAATAATACAATAATTAATCTCAACGATTATATTTGTGAAATGATTAAAAATGTTCTCCCTATTAGAACATTAATTGTAATTGTTCGTACATTGAACAAGAGATGTTTTCTTAAGTTAATTAACTTTCAATATATACCTGATAATCATAATTAAAAATTATTGCTAGATAGCAACGGTATTTTATTAATTTCTTAAATCACTAACTGTGTTGTAAATAAATGCACATTTTACAGACTCATTAAATTACAATTATGGCCAATTATATCATAAAACTGTCATAAATAAAATCATTTATAAGAATTCATTACGTGCCATCATAGTTCAATGTTTAACCGTTGTTTAGTTCAATTTATTGTTCAAATGATACAATCACAGCACCTTTGGCAATTCCTTTACCAACAGCCGAATTCACAGTTTTAACAACACAATCTTTGGGTGCCTTTAACACGTACTCCATTTTCATTGCTACAATTGAACCATAAAAAAATTAAAATCATTATTGTATTCATGATATTGAAAGGCTATGGGAATTTTATAACTGACCAATGATTACAGCCAAAGGTTGGCCAGCTTTGACATTGTCACCAGGCTTAACTAATAGTCTATCCAGAGTACCAGGCATTGGTGAGACAACTGCTGATCCATCACCAGCTCCACCAGTATCAGTTGCACTTAGGAACTTCGGTTGAACGAATTCGAATGCTGTTTTTCCATTCTGTGGCATGCATTAATTTAATTAGATATAATTTCTTTAATTATTAATAACTGATCAGTACTTGATTAAAAATGGCAACATCCTCAGCAGATATTACATATGAAAACTTTACGATAACACCATCAATATTACATTGAATAATGTTACGATCAGATCCTTCATTGCTTTGTAACACCTTTGTTTCAACGTTCTTCCAAGTCTTGTCATTTCCAGTTTTAACTTGAATGCAATCACCATCACTCTTCACCTTGATATCATACACTAAAATCAAGTATATTTTTTAATTGACTAAAACTCACATTACATTGTATTTCAAACCTTTGTCGGCGAACTTTAATTTCAGATCTCTGATTGCATTATGATTGAGTCGGAAATTGTTACCATTATTGAATGGACTATTTACTTGATTTGCAGTAATTGTATTCAATTCATTTAAAATTATGGAAGCAGTAGCTTGTGCCAATAACGTATCGGTGATTTCAATTGGTGGGAAAAGTGAATCATAATGTTGATCAATGAATCCAGTATGTACGTCACCAACTTGAAAGTATTGATGTCTTGCTAGATCTATTAGGAAATTAATATTTGTGCTGAGACCAGTGATCTGAAATCAATTAAAACTTTAAGAAAGAATCAATCACAGTTTATCATTATATAATACATGATAATCTCCAAGATTTGATATTAATCGCTTGAGAGCCTGATCTCGATCCTCTCCCCAGACAACCAATTTGGCAATCATTGGATCATAATGGATTGAAACTTCATCTCCTTGTCTAACACCTGTCTCAACACGAACGTGATCATTACCTGCTGGCGGAGCTAAATGGACTAATGGTCCTGCACCAGGTAAGAAGCCTCCTCTACAATGAAAATGAAATATTATTCTACTGTGATTCAACTGAATAGCAACTTCAAAATCACCTGGGATCTTCAGCATAAACACGAGCCTCGAAAGCATGACCTCTTCGTATAATTTGCTCTTGTGTTACTGGAAGCGGTTCGCCAGAAGCAATTCTAATTTGCCATTCTACCAAATCAACACCCGTAATCATTTCAGTGATAGGATGTTCGACTTGTAATCGTGTATTCATTTCCATGAAATGGAAAGAAAGATCCTGTTTATCTAAGATAAATTCAACAGTACCGGCACCAACATATCCAACAGCTTTGGCTGCCCTAACTGCAGCCTCTCCCAACTGACATCTCAGCTCTTCAGATAATCCAGGAGCTGGTGCTTCTTCAATAATTTTCTGATGCCTTCTCTGAACAGAACAGTCTCTTTCAAAGAGATATACACCATTTCCATATTGATCAGCAAATACTTGAACTTCAACATGTCTTGGTGATCGCACATAACGTTCAAGTAACATATTTGAGTCCCCAAAAGCCTTTAACGATTCAGTTCTCGCTGATTCTAATTGAGGTATAAATTCTTCTAAACTCATTGCAATTCTCATGCCCTAAAATATTATAATTGTAATGTTCTTTATCAGAAGATGTTATATGAAATAAATCCATACCTTGCCTCCTCCACCTCGAACTGCTTTAATCATAATAGGGAAACCGATCTTTTTAGCTTCACTCAACAAATTCTCATCAGATTGATCTTCACCATGATACCCGTTTATAATTGGAACACCCGCTTCATCCATAATTTTCTTTGATGTACTCTTAATACCCATGTCTCTAATTGCACTTGATGGTGGTCCCATAAATATTACATTCTCTTTTTGACACAAATCAGCAAATTCAACATTCTCTGAGAGAAAACCATAGCCTGGATGAATTGCTTGGCAATTAGCATTCTTAGCTACTGATAATATTTTATCACCGCGTAAATATGACTCTTGTGATGCTGCTGGTCCAATATTGAAAGCCTCATCGGCCTGCGAAGAAATTACACATTTTAACTCAATTGAGAAATAATAAACGATTAAACAATTACCTGTTTAACGAACAGTGATTTAGCATCAGGATCTGAATACACAGCCACTGTTTTAACACCCATCCGATGTGCTGTCTTGATAATACGGCATGCTATCTCACCACGATTAGCGATTAATATTTTGTCAATGTTTTTTGGTTTACTTAGAGCATTTGTATATTTCAAGGTTTTTGTTGAAAGAAATCTATAATAATTATAATTCCATATAACAATCATTGGATTATATTAATTTTTCGTAAAGAATAATAACTATACGATACATAATGATTTTGTACGGTTCGATCAAATTGAATAGATTGTCTACCTTGTTACTGGCAGCATACAACTTTCGGAAATTATGTAATCGTAACATAGAAAATCATTTGTAATTTGTGTCGTAACAGAGCTAAAATAAATTAATTACCGTTTAGCTAAATTTATTCTGTACATTATTAAAATTGCTATCGATTTTTATATAGTTGCAGGCCTATAATAAAATTTATGTTTCAGATAAATAGCTCACTTCGGCAATATGATCAAGGGAAGCTGAAAAATTATGTTTAACACTATAGTTTAAATCCAGTATTCGATTGTAATGTTATTTCAAGTGAACAATACTTACCAGACGTGGTTAGTTTATGTACAAGGAATTCACTCGATACGGGAATAGGAGTATGAGTCCTTAATTGCACAAACACTTACTGATTTGTTGTGATATTATAAAGGCAATCGCAACTAATGCGAAAAAAATATTATCAAAAACACGGCTGATTTACTACAACTACATGATCATTTACTTACACACGTCTATACATTTTTATTATACGTCACTATATTGATAATGAGTACGTCTGTTTTCAACGATAAGTAAATTCGTCTATAGTTTCTATCCAACTGATATTAACCAAATGCTACCCGCTGAGAATTAATCATTGATCATCTTATTAATTGGTAGAACAATGATAAAGATATATTCAAAAAATACCAAATAATTTAAATTTTCATTCATAAATTACTTTATTATTGATTAATTAATTAATTATATCTCTCAAAATAGTATATCTATTTAAAAAAATTAATATAATTCGATTTTATCAGTCATTTTCAACACTATTAGAAATATTTTTTAATATCTTATTTACCTACAGTATAAGTAGTAATGAAAAAGAAAGGTAAATATTTCAAAGGCCATGTATCAGTAAATATCTGTTTGAATTAAATAGATAGTACATCACTCTATATTGTACAATGTACATCACCCAATTCTAAGTGTAATTTTATATATACATACGATTTTAATTTTTATTTGCTTTAAATTTGGCACCAATCCAATATAACGAACAAAATCAACTTTTAATTTTAATGTCTTCATCATTCAATATTCCTCATAGAGCCATGTACAATAAACTGTATCAATCAATATATAATTGAGTTAATATTTATTCCATTTTTCCATAATTACTTTCTTATAGGCCATTACAATTTTTAAAATAAAAATCATCAAAACTGTTTCATTAATTGCATTACAAAATTCTTATAATAACAACATTAATACAAATTTCATATAGCAAATAATAATTCACTATATAATATACTTAAATAAATTTTCTTTTCATGCGATTCAGACCTTAATATTTATTTAGTGTATGAATCAAAATGATTCGAATATGAATAATCCAATTGTTACTATTGCCTAACAGCTAGTAAATAATCAGATTATCTAATTATATGGAAAATTATTTTGTTAAAGATAAATAATTAGAACGGTGGGTCAATAACCAATATTGTTATAAGATGCATTAAATTTAATTAAGTAGAAATTAATTAGTAATCAATAATAGTACACATTTCGATTTGAAAAGATATAATAATAAACAGAACAGGTAGGTTTTAATTAAACCCATTTAAATGAAAGCATAAGATAAACAAAATAACAATCAAATAAACTATTGAACTCTATGATAATTCTTAATTACTATACATAGTATTTGCACTTTGAATTTTAATTTTTCTTTTTCCATATACAAATTAATATTCTATCTTCAATTATGTCTATATTAAGCAGAGTATAATACACTTCATTCCAAATAACCATAACTTAACCGTTTACGATTATTCTTATTCGATATCAATTATAATAGAAAAATTAAATTATCGATATTATTAATCAATTATTTACTTAGCTATTGATTAACACATAACTCAATTAAATAAAATCGAGACTTTTTAATATAAAAAATCACTACAACACAAATCACTATTAATAATACAATTAAAACGTATCAAATTTTTACATTTATCCTTTTCACGTTATAAATATTAGGCTCAATCATCACATTCACACAAACACAATACGTTAAATTTATAACATTGAAGGTTTAGTCCGATCTAACGTATTATATGTATTGCATTTTATAATGTCTCTATTATCAATTTGCTGAATATCAGCTTGAGCACTGGATTGAGGTTTAAAAATAGGACTTGAATTCATCGAACTTGATGCACCATCACATTGTCGACGTACATCAATCGCAACTACTTGAGCCTGACGATATCTTGGATGTAATAGCATTGGTTCATTATCAGCAATCACATTAATATCGTTCAAACTATTACTGGGCTTAGCCGAATCACCGGTACCAGAATCTTTACACGATGAACGATCTTCGTCAGGCAATTCATTACCAGCAGCTGTGTTTGGTACCTCATTCGCCCAATCGGTTTCCGTTTTCATATACGGATGTAAATGAGGCATCTCATGAGATTCACCATATTGTATCGTATTATTTATATTTTTATAAAATAAACGTTGTTCATGCATTACATGATGATGGCGTGATGGTGGTGATGAACCAACACAAAAATTTTGCTTTTTCGCATAATAAATAATGCATACCCATGCAACTGATGTACAAACTGCTACCAATACAATCGTAATTATTATCACCAATGTTGTATTATTTGCACGAAAACCGCTTTCAAAGATTGAGATAACTTGTAAACGCATTAGACCTGATGATGTACCTAAACTATTTTCCATTACGCACTTATAAATTCCATCATCACTTGATTGTGTTTTCACGATTATTAATAATTGAGCTTCAGCAGCAAAGAAATGCCGTTCTGTGATTTCAATTGGTGCATCATCTTTATACCATTGTAATGTCGGTTTTGGCCATCCTGATGCCATACATTCGATAACACTTGAATCACCTACAATCACTTCTTTATTCTCCATCGGTTTAACAAACGATGGTGGTTCTACAAATAAAACGAAAAAATTAATTGATGAATCCAAGAATAATAAATCTTCTTTTTACCCCAAATAGTGACGGTAGCATTTGTTTTCACAATTCCTACCATATTCTCAGCAATACAAGTATATACACCCATATCACTTAGTTTATAATTCGTAATGAAAAATTCATCATCATTTGGCATCACTTCCATACGTCTTTCTCTAGCAGCTGGAAAATCATTACCGCCATCCTTCTGCCAAGAAATTTGTGGTGTTGGCTCACCTTTAGCGGCACATTCCAATTTAATAGAACGAAACTTTAATTGTCCAGAATACATTGTTGCATTTTTCGGCACTTTTGTAAATTGAGGATTGGCTACAAAGTAAATATTATTAAGAAAACTTTTAGGACTACAGTTAAGATGACCAGAAACTTACTTCCAACAGAAATTTTAATCCGTTGTGAATAAGCTGATCCAAATTTATTAGATACAACGCATTGGTATCTACCCGAATTGTTGCCAGTAACTGCAAATAAGTGTAACGTTGCTGTAGCAGTTGTTGTATTATCCACAATCGTATAATTCATTTTAATAACATATTTCGTATCAACAATATCAAAGTTATCTTTCTTCCATTGAAATCTCAATGGATTTGATGAACTGGATATTGCTGTACATTTCAATACATTATTAGAACCTTTTAATAAAATTGCTGATTGTGGTTCTTCTGTAATCCGTGGAATAGGTGTTTCATCTGAAATTTAGTTTTTTTTTTATTGAATTACAAATAATTAAAATAAATATTATTAAAACATAAATTTATTAACTACTTACGACATGTAAAATTAACACCTCTCAATGTTTTGAATTTAATTCCGTTCAAGTGTTCTGGTTCTTCACATATCGCATTCACATGATTACCAGCATAAGGAAAATTATATGTCCAGCTAAGAAACCATGACATATAACAGTCACAATTCAATTTCGTAGAATTGATATGCAACTCCTTTAATAAATATTGACATTAGGTCGTTTATCAAATCTTAAATAAATATAATTCAAATAGTTACCTGTAACCGAGACATCTTATCAAAAGAACCAAATTGTATGCCTGTTATATTATTGGAATTTAAATCCAAAATACTCAATCGATGTAATCCAGATAAATGTAGTTGTGATACCGTTGTTATGTTGTTCCCAGCTAAGAATAACTTATCTAAATTTGAGAGTGCTATAAATGTTTCGGTATTTTGATCTTGTGACATCGAAATTTGATTATAGCTGAGATCACTAAAATTTATTTATAAATAACATGATTATTTTTATTGTTTATCAACTATAAGCATAGAATAATAAATTGCGGTTTAAACTTACAGTGCTTCTAATGCTGGTGTTGAATTAAACGTACTTGATTGAATCTCTGTTATCTTGTTGCCGCATAAATTCAACTCTTTCAACTGTGACAAGCTCTCAAAACTGTCTTCTGTTAATTTTTCAATTTCATTAAATGATACATCTAATGTAACCAATTGTTGGCTATACAACCACGTATGACGATCAATATATTGTATTTGGTTGTGCGATAACGATAAACTGGCTAATATTGATAAGTCGGCAAAATAGTGAGGACTGAGGCGTGTCAAAGCGTTATGATTTAACTCCCTAAGAATGATAAAAGAAACATTTATATTATATTATATCAGTTTTAGTAAAATCCATCATTTAATGTCTTATATAAATGTTTTTATGATTTATGTTCATTTCAATGAAAATGTATATTATGTAGAAGTTTCGTATTCCTTTAATGTGCTATCACGCAATAAAAATTTATGTCATGATTAGGTTTAAAATAAATATTAATTCAATCAATTCAGTATTCAATTCAAATATTGCAATTTAAAAGAAAATCATGATTAGATAAATGTAATACACCATGTTCATAAAAAAATCTATTGTTATGATATTGGAATTAATGAAATTATATAATGATTTCTGTACATATATGCCGTTTACACAGGTATACATAGAATGCATGTAGATTTAAATCAATTATGGTATATTTTCATTCGTTGATAAGAAATTTCTTGATAAAAACTTAATGAGTGATACTTACAACACAAATAAACTGCTTAAGTTACGAAAAACACTCGGTTTAATATCTGTTATTTTATTGTTTCGTATCCTGAGTACTTGTAAGTGAGGCAAACCCTCAAATAAATCAAGTGGAATAGAAGACAACTTGTTACCATTTAGCTCCCTGAAATCAACCAAAATTATAAGAAAACAGTTTAACTCGATAAATATTTTACGATTTCCTACATTCGCTTTAATCCAAATAAATTTCTGAAAACTCTTGGCGCTAATTGTCTTAGTTTATTATGATTTATTTTCAACTCTATCAATCCAACCAGATTTTCAAATGCCCCATGCTCCAGAATTGTAATTTGATTATTATTCAGTGTTCTTTAACGAAATAAAAACATTAAATTTAAACTAGCAGTGCATAATAGAATTCAAGTTTACTTACAAAAATTGAAGTTTATTTGGATATGTGAATGTCTCTGGATGAATTCTTTTAATTACGTTTCTTGTGAGATCCAAATTCTTTAAACGCGGCAAAGCATTTAATCCAACAGTACTTATTACCTCAATTTTATTATTAGTTAAGAACAAATCCTCTAAATAATTTAGACCATAGAAAACCGGGAATTCTTTTAATTGATTACGATTTATTTTCAGAATCGTCAATCCCGGCAGATTTCTTACATTGGTAATGCCACTATTATTCAAAAAATTTTGAGATAAATCCCTATAAAAAACGACAACCATTAAATCACATTCTAATTCAATGAATGAACAGTGAAATCACTCACAATGTTGTACACCAATTCGGGATCAATGGGACAACAGTCAATTGTTTTCTACATTGAATAAATTCACCGAGACACGAACATTTTGGTGGACAAAGCATTTTCTCACCTCCACTATTTACTTGGGCATTGGCATTCCACATTAGCATCACTAACGACATTAATAAAATCCATACAATTTTACTGGATCTATGGGACAAACAAGAAAGAAGTCCAACGTGAGATAAAAGAAATGAGAATAATGACTGGTGTTTATTCAGAATTCGGTAACAATAGAATATCTCACCCATTGTTACATATCCCAATGCGATGTAACCAATACCAGCAACTTATATAGAAAGCCATCTTGAATATTTTTCTCTTCCTCAAGATGCCATAGGCATAAGGTGAATCTAAACGCTGGCCGTTCACCCGACTCACCCATAAACCGCACCAATTCACTAATTGCACATTCTTAACTCATTAAGACGGCACTTGATGATCAAAACAATAAATTTAATTCACTTATTTCAGGCACTTAAAAAAAAAATTTTTAGAACGTAAAGGCACATCTACTTCTATTGAAATTTGAAACAATTTTGGTTTCGGAAATTTTTATTTATATGACTTCGTGTTACGAAACCATTCAATCGGCAGTATTCTGCCGTACAATGAAAGAATGGTATAAGTGACACGGGTCTCGTTCAGAGAAAATCGAATTTTTATTGTGTATTTTTGATTTTTGTGTGCACTTATACTTTTTTATAAAATTTTTATTCTTAATTTTTATCAATTAAAATTAATCACATTTATTTGATACTAGATCAGATAGATAGAAAATTAAATGAGTTTTTTTAAGTTTCATAAGTGCAGCACTTATACTATTCTTTCGTTGTACGACAGTATTGTACTCTCGAATCGATAGTGTAAAAATTGGGGGCTAATTATGAGAATGTCATATTGACTCGAATCATTCACTTGAATTGTGCACCCATTTCGAATGCATGAACGGCAGTCTCTTGTAAGCGGTTATGCAATTGGACCCGATTAAGACAACAAATTCACCAAATGATTTTAATTGATACGAATATTGTTCAATTCGTCTCTATTCTTGTGAATTTGTACGGCAGTCTTGTGCACAAATTAGTTTCAAACATCGGGAAGAATTTATACACGATTGTGAATCCGGTCAAAATCATCCGGTCGAATTGTTTACCAAACAAACTGCAAAAGAATAATTATTTCATTTAAAAATATTTTTCAAATTGTTTAACAATGATCTTCGTTTAAACTATCAAGATTCTATTAAAATTTAATCCCCACTGTTGACATCCATTAATAATGAAATATTATTGTGATTACCTAATTCTATTGTTGATTATCACCGGTTCTTCCGATGCCGGCGAACACTCCACGGACAATAACACATTCGTAGCAACTAAAGAATGGCAGGAATTGAGAAAGGGTGGGTAAAAGGATCGATCATAAACAATTTATTATCTGAATTTTATTATAACTTTACAGATCAACCGGTTCCACAAGGTTTGCATATTCGGATAGATCTGTCGACAGGAAAACGAGAGGCCAAACTGTTGGACTCTGATTCGACAAACGATGAGAATTCTACAGTATCTGAACTAGCGCCCGTATATGAAACAGAACCTGTAATTCAATACGATAATAAATATGCTGAGGAAATAAAGAAACGAGTAAAGGAGATGAAGGGGTGGAAGAAGAGTTTTTCCACGGAACTTGAGGTTCTTGATAAACTAATGGCAGAATTCATTAAGCTGAAAGATCAAATTCTGAATCGTGAAGTTGTAGTTGAAGAAAGTAAAGTCAAAGCTGGTTTGTCTCTCCTTGGTAATATAGAATTTATCGTAGGCCAAATTGATAGTGCTAACCATTTCGTTGTAAATCAGGGAATCGAAAAGATCATTATTCCTGGTATAACAAATCACACACACATAGAGTTAAAAAGTAAAATGTTAAACATACTGGGAATTATTCTTCAAAATAATCCATTCACACAAATTCAGGCATTTGAGAAGAACATTGGTGAACACTTGAATTACATTCTCAGCGTGTCTAAACTATCACAGGAATTGAAAGCCTGCATGTTTGCTTACGGTAGTTTAATCCGTGGACAACCAGAAATACAAAGAGTAGTATTAGCAAAAGGGGGTACCGGTTTCATGTTGACCTTATTGCAGAAGGAGATAAATCTAGATGTTAAAGTGAAAATCCTAACACTAATTTCCGATCTATTATTAGAAACATCTGTACAATCAAATAATGATTTCAGTATTGAACGGATGCTGGAAGAGTCAAACTATTGTGATTCAATAGAAGATTTTTTTCACAATTTAGAATCTGAAATCAGTTCCGATTTTAGTGTATCGGAAAAATTATTAGAAAATTTAATGAATTCAAAGATACTGTGTCGCAAAAAGTGGACCAAAAGTGCAATTTTAAAACAGTTCATCATAATGAATAGAAATCGTTATGCCACGTCTGAGGAAGGATATGAAAATGATTTGTCCGTCAAGGCACAAGAATTGCTGGAGTTTCTTAGTGTGAAACGAAAACCAAAGGAAGTGACATCTAAAGATGAATTGTAGTTATATATTTAAATAAACATAATATATTTATTGCAAAGAAAGTTTATTTCTCAGGAGTATTATTTATGGCCGATTTGAAAATCGAATGTTTCGCGCCAAACAATGTGATTTCGCCGCAACGCTAGAATGCGCCGGCGAAACTCTCTGATTGGTTATTTCGATCCAAACGTGCCAAAAAAGAGGAACGCTCATCAATTTTCGGACCAATTTGAGAAATTGGATGCAATTGTAAAAAGTTCCCAGCATAAATCAGTGTTTTAATTGAATTCATTACGTTATTTCATTAATTTTACCAAAATTATCGGACGTGTAATTGAAGGTGAAGTGATTTTATTATATAGTTGAGGTAAGGAAATTCAGGGATAGTGTTTATTTCTTGTTCCCGGGCAATTTGGCCGATGCACTCTTTTAGTTGATGTTGTTGCCCATCTTATTTCATTTATAACTTTAAACATATTCCGTTGGTATTGTAAATTTTAATCAAAATAATAATAACACTGTGTTCAATCAAGAATTCTAATTTGTCCCTCGCTTAATCCAGGTCATGATGGCTAAAGTTGATCCATCAGATATCGGAAAGCATCCCGACATGATTAAAGGTAATACAATTTAGATGTTACAAGTTGCTTAGTAATTTATCTAATATATTGAACTCTTCTAGTGGCACAATCGGAGCTAGCTAATATGGATGTTCATGTGTGTGGTCAATGCCATGAAGTTTTCCATTTTATTGAACAATTTCAAGAACATAAAGATTCGCAATGCGACCTGAAGAAGAGATTGAAGGTAAACTATCTTAAAACAACATATTTCTATTTTAATATATTTTAAAAATTTGTATCTAATTTACATAGAGCGAGGATAAGCCCAAAGTATGGGCATTTTTGTTGTGGAAGGCATCCCAACAAGGCAAAGAAAAAGAGAATAAATCATCAGTGAATGCATGGAAGATTTATCAGAATTGGGTAAATCTTGATGAGGCTACCCGTGAAACATGGATCGTGGCTGGAAAAACGATTCAATCGTTCGCCAGAGTAAGAGGACATACCATATATGATTAATATTTATAATAACTGAAAACATTAATGTTTTCTATTACAGACCGGACAGGGTACTTTACAAGAAACACCAGTGAAAATCACAAAAACAGTTATTGATAACTCGTGCGACACGTCTCCAATTCCAGAGGCTAAAAGTATGTCAAATTGTAATTGATATAATATAGGATAATATACTATTTATTTTTTATTATAGAGCTTGGAGGTAAAACTGTTACACAACTAATTCAAAGAGGTATTGATGTCAGACCGGTGGTTCGGCCAGTTAAAAAAGAGGACAATAATGTGGTAACGAACCAAAGAATATCAGTTCGACCACCACCATTGGCAAAGATTCAGCCACAAACTGTATCACCAAAACCTCCTAGCCGTATAGCGAAACGGTCAATACCGAATAGTAGTATAACTGAAGAACGCAATGTGGAGAAAATTTTAGCTAAACGGTATAATTCGCGAAGGCAAACACATGAATATTTAATTAAATGGGTAGGTTTATCGCAAGAAGCAAATGCTTGGGAACCAAAGAGTCACCTAGATACTTGCCCAGATATTCTTGAGACATTTGAGAAATTATTGGCAAAACAGAAAGAAAATAAGGCGCGGTTAGAGCAACAGCAACAGCAGCCGGCAACGACTAAAGCTGCCCCTACACCATCACCAGCAAAACCTGTTGTAACTAGTACACCTAATAGTGTATCAACACGACCTGTAAGAGATTCAAAAATAAGAGCAGTTTCTCAAGTTCAACAATGGATCAAAACAGAACATGACTCAAATACATCGAAACGAAAACAGGAGGATAGTGATTTCGATCCATCGTTTGACACTGAAGAAGATGATGAGACAACGAGAAGTAACAAGAAATTAAAAACAAGCGAAGGAAGCAATACGTCTACTCAAACGATGTTGAAGAATGCGCAAGCGAACAACGTCCAAATTAGCCAAAGAGTAGTTCGGCCAGCAGCCCCACAAACGAATGGGCCGAGTACACAAGTTCGTCGATCTCCAATTAAGAAGGCTACATCTGCTGAAATTATAATAACCAACAGTAGAGATAGTAAACAAACTGGAATTATGAAAAAGCCAGGTATCTCAGTTCAACCGGTAAGAAGATAAATCGTATGATGATTCTATGTAAGACATTACTTTATGTTTGTAGGCGACAAAGAACGAGGCCACGATACGGGTGGTACAAAAGGGCGACTCCCAAACTAGTGGTATCATGCGAATATTTTCAAAATCAACTCCTCAAAAACAACAACCTCAGCTCATTCAACGTCCAGCTGGTAATATCATCCATAAGACTGGACACACAATTATTCGTCAAGTACCCCAATCCCAAGGTCAAGGCACACAGATTCGTCAGCAATTAGTCCAGCGTGGTAATCAAATTGTTCGTCAGGTAATTAGAACGCCATTGACTGCTCCACCAAAAACGGTTCTGGCAAAACAAGCGTCTACCGCTTTAACACGTGCATCAGTTTCACCTCAAGTAACAACATCACGGCCTCAAATAACACGCATTATTCGTAGTGCACCCGGTTCAAAAGCCAACACACCTGAAGTTAAACAAATTATAAGTAAACCAGCTGCACAAAAAATCATTACAGCAAAATCTGAATTACTTGCAGCGACAAAGGTAAAGATTTAACTATTTTTAATGTAATTGCAGACGGGCATTACTAATAATTTTTTTTCTGTTCACCCTAAAGTCTGTTGAAAATAAAAAAAATAAATCAGTTGAGATTGAGTCCAGTCCAAAAGATGAAGATGATCCAATGGGATCTAGCGAAAGTACTTTATGTCCAGTTACTGGCAAAGTATTAGGTCAAACTGATGGAGAATCATCAACTACTGAATCAATATCGAGCAATAAAGAGAAAGATGATAACAATGATCCAATGGACACTACACAAAATGAGTCTGCCGACAATTCTAAAACTGACGTGAAATCAGACGATCAGAATAATGAAGAAAGCGCAGAGGCGTCAATAAATCAAATGCTCTATAATGAAGATGGAGCTCCAATTCTGGTTACAGGGGAAGATGGTATTAAATAGAATCAATAATAGCAGTAAATAAGAAATCAAATAATTTCTTTTATTCAATTTAGGAACGATTTATCAAGTGGCTGGCCGTAATGAACAAGGACAAACAGTTTTGATTGCTCAAGGTGTGGACGGTGAACAACAATGTGTTTTTGTAGCAGCAGAAGGTGGTGAAGGCAACGATGAAGCAGTTCTCTCTATCGAAAGTGGCACTACTGTATCAGCACCTATGCAAGATGAAGAGGATATTGAAGATAGCATTCCAACATCGCATATCACTGTTAAGGACGGATCAAAAGAAGATAAGGATGATAACAACGAAACTCAGCCATTGTCTGTTGTAACTGAAGGTTCGGGTGAATCACAAGACGGACAAATAACAGCTGAAGTTGTTCAAGCGGGTCCACCCTCGCCAGGTAAACACATTATTGGGAATATTTCTGATATTTTAATAAAAATATATTTCTTTTCTCTCATTGTTAAGGTGGTACTCGTAAGGTGGTTTTATTATTACCCGACAATACATACATGATGACGGAAGTTAGTGAGGATCAATATCAAGCCTTAAATCTTAATTCGTAAACCATTAGAGATTGATTTTATTTTATACTTTCCAATGATTTACGTATTGTAGCAATAGATAATTGGCATTTTGTTTTGAGCTGAATAGAAGAATAACTCTTAAATTTGATTAAAACATTTAATAACTGACATAATTATTGAGTTTTAATTTATTATTCCTTGAAAATTGAAAACACAATATTAACTTTTTTATTCATTTATGTTTTATTTTTATCCATGAATTATGGAAGATCGAAAACTTTATGTACCGCTGATTCCAACTATTGATTGTTGTGATTTGAATGCCGTGCTTCGTAATATTTTTCAGGAAGAGTATAGTAAGAGTGAATATAATAATATTCCTGAGAATGCAGAATTCTTTCCATTTGACAAAAAATTATTATTTGAAGTAGGTAAATCTGATAAATAATTTATCGGAAAGAATAAAATGTAATATTTCTAATAGCCAGATGTAAAGGATGCTGATCTCAAAGATGCTAACCTGGAAGTACTCCAGAATCAAATAAAATATTTAATCAAATTGTCGCAAATACAAGAGTGTTATTGCATATAT
Organism: Coboldia fuscipes; assembly: GCA_001014335.1. NCBI lineage: Eukaryota > Metazoa > Arthropoda > Insecta > Diptera > Scatopsidae > Coboldia > Coboldia fuscipes. The sequence continues at coordinate 114,120 of JXOR01000379.1, forward strand.
CAAAAATTTTGTCTGAAACGTCCAATATTATTTGAAGGCTTCAGTGAAGACGTTAAAAAGCAATACGGTCTTATTACCACAGATGATATTAAACCAAAAAAGCATTTGAAAGCAACAGGTAATTAAATATTATAATGAAATTTATGCCTTTCAACTGTGATCTCTTTAAGATTTCTGTGAATCACCACAATACAAACAATATGTGGAATGTATGGTGGAAGAAGTGCAAGGCAAATTAAGTAAAAAATGTTGTGATTTATTTGAATCATCATCATCTTCGGAATGGTATTTAACATTAAAAATAGAGACCGGGTCTAGTGAATCAGATAAATAATTTATTTTTTCCTAAATTTTGCAATAAAAAATCCTATGGTATCCGAATATAAATCAGAATTAGTATTTTCATTACTTAAGCCGAATCGTTGGACCTTATAACAATCAGTATCGTTTATTCCACAATCCGTCCAACCATATCCACCTAGATGCGGAATTGCTTCAACTAGTTCCAACTGTTGAAATTTATTCAATACCCATTCTACCATACGTTCGTTTTCATTCACATTAACTGTACATGTGCTATAGACTAGAGTACCTTTAGATTTTAACAATGGAACAGCAGCAGTTAGTAATTTTTTTTGCATTTTTGGATATGATAACAACATGGAATCAGTTATTGGATTATTTAATTGTGGTCGATTTCCCAATGCACTGCATGGACCATCTAGAAGAATTTTATCGAATTGTTCGTCGCAATACGGTGGATCAATAAGTGTATCATTAACGGTATGCCCCTCAGGAGCATACAATTTAGCTGAATCGTAAGAAAAACAATGAACAGATTTGTATCCATGATCATGGATTTTCAGTTTTAGAGCTTCAATTTTTCGAGGATTCTTATCGATGGCAATTATAAGCCCATGATCATTCATCAGCTCAGCCAAATGAGAGGTCTTATTGCCCGGAGCTGCACACATGTCTAACACTTTTTCACCTGGTTGGGGATTTAGTACATGCCCACAAATAATTGACGGTAAGTTCTGGAGTAGAGTATACGAAGATTTGCCTATAAATTCATCTAGCGATATTATTCCAGACACTGTGTTTGTAACTCTAACTGCAATTCCACTAAAATTAGAATTTTTATAGCTTGGATTTTAAATATCTTCCTAACAATTTATTACTTACCCAACGCTATTCTTATCCTTATTAAATATTTTATATCGCTGTTGCTCTATGATTCCATTTCCCAAATAAAATTTCTTTTTCGACTCATAATGTATATTAGTTCCTTGTTTGCATGCTCCTTCAATATCAGCAAATATATTTACAGATTCTCCAATCTGACTGCCAGTTTCCATTCCCAAAACACCCGGCGCGAAGATATGGGCACCTCGTAGAACTGCAGCACCGCAATGCACATCAACTATAATTGATTTCCGGTCATTCATTTGTTCAGAAGAAATGTTTGCAATGCGGTTTCTTAAAAAAATTACTTCTGGAAGTTCAGGAACCTTAAACACATATTCTTGAGGATTATCAATACTTTTTTGTTCCTTTAAATATTTTTTTAGTTTTTCCTCAAATATTAATGTGGAAGTTCTTAACAAATTCACTCTAATACTGGTTATTGTTGGAGTGGTAGCCAACCATTGGAGATAATCCTGTATGCCACTAATCTACAATAAACCTCAAAATATTAACTGCTGATTACAGTATATGTATTGAAAACTTACATACCGGGAATATGGCACTTGGATCTTTTAATCTAGGAAATGGATTTGTTATTTGCTTCATAGCGTAACTCTGGACAAAAATAAAATAATATCAACTCAGAATTCTCGTAAACATTCGGGTCTGTCCGGCTAAGAAATTACTAAGTTTCAGAGGTTAGGAAACACTGAAATCAAAACATTGAAAATTAATCCGGAAAAAAGAAAATAACTTTCTCAAGAAACTGCATTAATTATTTTTGTTGAGTGCAATGCTTAAAATATTTGTAAATGCAGTAGAAAGCTCCGGAACTAAAAATGTTTTGAACACGACCAGCATCTTGGGCTCTATAGAAAGTGTCCGATGGAGACGGAAGCCCCGTTGGCTTCCAGTGGCAAAAACAAAACAGTTCCGAGTACCAGAAAGGAAGCCGCAAGATTCAGACGAAAAATTAGAACTTCAACGATTGCACAACATTTATAAGTAAGACGAATATAGAAACATAAAATTTTACTCACAAATTTTATTAATTTTTCATAGAACACAGATGCGTTCCCTCTCATCGTATTTACATGAAGAGTTCATACGTGTGGCAGCCACATCCACCCCAGATCATTTAGTAGTAACTCCAGACGAAGAAGCTGCAGAATTTCAAAAGATAATGGCTATAAATAATTCCTGGAACGCTGATATTGCCAAAAAACGGGAAGAACGAAGAGTTAAACAATTGGAAGAACAACGGACCGCTATACTCGAACGTATTGAATTAAAGAAATTACGTGATGAAGAATTGAGACAACAAATCGAGGAAACTGTTCGCCTAGAAAAAGAACGCTCCAAGACGTATATTACAACTGAAAATATCGATAAAGCAATAGAATTTGCATTAGCTAATCCTGTGGATTATAACTTTGCAATAGATATGAATGGTAATATATACAAAGGAAGGCGAACGAATACACTGAAAGAGGATAAAACATCTAGCGAATAATAGTAAAATGAAACTATATTATGTGTATTAGCCATAACAAATTTAAATAATATATATTTAGAGTAACCATTTAAGTCTCTTCATTGTCATCCAGATTAATTAATTTATTCCAATCCGGAGATATTACTAGATTAGCTGCTACTTTACCCAATGACACCATACTTGCACTCCGTTCATCGTCATTGGATGTAATAGAAACGACTTCTTGTAGGAATCCTGGTTCCATACCCATATCGATATCAAATACGGTGTCCCCTAAAATAATTTTGCGTTTTCCAGAAGCATATTTCACCATTTTTCCTATTAGACCGTCTTCTATATCAGTTAAATGCAAAGCAAGGCTATTGGCTTGTTCATCATTCTTGTCGCTACTAGTTGCTGGTTCCTCTCCGTGACCAGGTAATGCAGTTGGTAGCTACAATAATAAATATTAAATCGTTATCGTTTATTCATATGCAGTTATGAAAACTCACTTCAACTACAAATAGACTAGAACCAGTGCTAGAAAATAGTTCGTTTAACCTAGAATTAAGGGCCAATTCTTCTTCTGTTTGGTCGATATTATCTTCCAGTTTTATTCCTCTATTTGCTAAAAATTTGATATTATACTATTAGTAATAATCCACAAATGTAACAATGGTGTAATCTCTACTTACGTCCCGGAATAATGACAGGTTGCATACTACCAATCGAGTTTAATTTCGTTTCAAAGTTATCTTCCGTGACAAATTTTTCCACCAGTTCTTTATTTATTTCAACATTAATATCATTTCTATCATAAGTTGGTTTGCTTAAATTGCTAATTGTATCACGTTCAGACTGACTATCACCTGGAATAATGAATTAATAAAATGTTAATACACAACAAGTAAAACATCTTCTAGTTTAGATATTTACTTGTAGGTTTACGTTGAAAACTAGCGGTTCCTTCTGAGAATACACCGCTGGCTTGTATGTAATTATTCTTTCCCCCGCGCTTACTATCACCTCTCCCACGAGATGTCTTACCACCACGTCCTCTACTATTGGTTGTATCTTTTGAGGTAACAACAGCCCTAAAACAAAAACATTATATTATTCAGTGAGTCCATTAACCTTTTAGTCTATCATCCATACGTATTCTTCATACGAGACACATTTAAATTAGGCATATAATTCTTTTTATTTGCATTTGATGCGCCTCTCCCTCGCATCAGGACACTCATTTTAGCTCCATCCAACTGTAAATCCTTTAAATCACGTGGCTTTAAACTTGCCAAACGTGGTGGCTTAGTTACTAAATTATTATTCGATGCCATCGTTAGTTTCTCTATATGAAAATCGATCTATCGAGTAACGGCAACACCAAGCAATCCTATGGTATATTCCTGAAAGATTCAAAAGGATAATGTAAATAGAATTGTTACAATTGAACACATGTACGGTCCAATGAATCAACAACAGTTTGCCACTCACCTTAATGATTTATGTAACGCTTAATATCAAGTCAACTGAATTTGTTTACCATCATTATGAGATAGCCAATTAAATAGTCTATTTGAAATGCAGTTATTCACTACTTCCTCACACGTTTTTCAGATATTTAACAGATTCTATTTAATAAAACTTTCAGCAACTATTTGACAATATTGTTATTATTTAGTTTCAATTTGTTGTCAAATATTTGTTTAAAATTATACATGTTCTTGTTTCGAACTAACCAAAATGACGCTACAAACACAGATGGTCGTAAATGAAAAATGTCAATTTCGAAATAAAGGCGAAGATAATTTGCAATTTGTGTTTAAAATGTATTAAAAGTTCTTAAAAGTTATTATGGAAATGCTTCTCTGAGTTCCATAATTCGTTGGAAAGTTTCAGATTTCTATTATTTTTATACAAAATATAGCCCTTGTTACAAATCACAGAATAGTCGGAAACTTCAATCACGACCCTATGATTTTAAAGCTAACATAAACGAATAGAAATATTGAATCAATTGAACGAATCAACGAATGAAAAATTGAATCGGTATTCGAAATCATATAAGTGGTAATTACAAGTAGACCGAATTTGAAATTAATTCTTAATTAAATAAATAAATTAATTATTAAATTGATAAAAAATATGTTACAAAATGTTTTCCAATTAACAAAAATTTTATTCCTGTCTTTTCGACATATAACGCAATTCAATTATTTGCTCATTTAAACTGGAATCAGATGAATCTGTCTCCAAATTGCGAGGAGCATAAAGACGATATGGTTTTATGTATTCAATCAATTTTTCCTTTTTTCCTTCCAAATTGCCACTATAGTGTTGATGGCTCCATAGAAAATAAACCGAATCAAATCTGTATGGCTCCTAAAACGGCAATTAGTATATTAAATGGTTAGCTACTAAGTACATTGTTAAAGATTACATTGGTAAAACTCAAGTTCAGTACTCGTGCTACACGATTAACATAATAAAATATTAAATCATAAAGAATACTGAATGTTAACAATTTTTCGTCGACGTATTCGGGATAGTGAATATTTTTAGGTATCCGATCACTAGTAACCATATAAGCGGTCAATAAACACGCATCAGCCACATCGTTATCAATTAATCCACGCTAAAAATATTCATCAAATAGTTTACCATCCTTAACAGAAGACAAAGCATACGTACATCAGTGAAATACAAGAGACAAATCACATATGGAATAATTGTCTCAGGAAAATCCATTAATTTAATGTGTTTATAATAATCGATCCCAAATATCCAGCACATGATTTTGTATTTTGTAATTCCATCACTAAAGCTTTCGAACGATGGATATTTCGGATATTTTACTAAAAAAATTAATATTGTAGTGCGATAATAACAATATAGTTGAACTATTAATATTACGTTCCACAGGAGGATATTCAGCTTCATATGATTCAAATTGAAACTTAGCGTTATGGCTTTTCTTCACTGATATCTTTTTAATTACTTTCATACGGTCTGATCTAAATAAAGTCAGAATAAATCCAAAGGATCTGCATACAATAGGCACGATTACATCATAATAAAGAGGAAAATTAAAGTGTCTGAAAAACAAATCTTAGTTAATATTTTGACTATGATCATAACAATTAAAATTAATTATCACTTTTGGTAATTGAATAGCCTATATGCTTTCGTATATGTTTCAAATGCATACAAATTATATCCAAATGTTCCAAGACTAGCCATTATATTCAATTTATCCTGGTCTTCCTTCTTGTACATTTTATAATCATAAGATGATATTCCTTTTAAAATCATATGATACACTGCTTCTGGATCAACACCATCAATAATTCTTGCAATTCTCATTATTTCATTTTGAAAGTTCCGAGATCTGGTTCTTATATCATTACGATTAATGTAGTTTGCTACTTTTAAAAATCTCTGATTGTAGCTTCCCAAATATTGGTGGAAAACCTTAAAAATATTATCAAAATGATGAATAAGAATAATTATTGATTATTAGATTTAATAATCACCTTGCAAATTTCAAATTGTAGACAATCATTTCCCATTAATGTTGCGTAAATTGGCATTTGATGCTGTTCAAGTTTTAGATATGATTTTAATGCACATTTATCGTATTCAACCACTGTCAATTGATAATAATTTAATTTCTGCATATTCCAAACTCTCCAATTGCCTGAATAAATTAGGAAATCCGAATCATTTGAGAGCACAGCAAAAGCATTATTATCCCTTGCGTAGTTAGCCAATTCCAAATCACAATCGTTGGACACTGGTTCAAATAATTGACCATACTTCTTAAGTAAATTTTTTCCCACCGAAGCAGAGTTTATCATACTTGCAAACTCTTCCTTGTTAACATCTACATATTTTGTCATTTCTTCCAATGTTTTACCTTGGCCGAGCAAGTTGAAAATGTTTTGAGATTTTATAAATTTTTCATCTTGACGGTGCAACCACAAATCAATCTTTCCTGGTTGAACATTACCATCGGCAAAAAATACCAATTCAGCTCCGGCGCAAATGAATTCTTTAAACATAATTTCTATATAATGAGCCACTAAATTCGGGCGAAATCCACATAATAAATCCTTTTCGTGATTTTTGTATGGCCATAATGATCTCAGTCCCAATAAATCGAATATAACGACACATTTCTTATCGGGATGTTTTCTAAAAGATATTTAAATGTAAAGTTGAACACCTTCTTAATAAATTGAATTAGTTTACTAACTTTTTTTGGCATCGAATTTCCTCTTTTATCGACACGATTCTTTGTCCGTGTGGAATTTGTTCCATAAAATTTTGCAATCCTCTGATCCCCATCTTCTTCTTCAAATGAATCCAACAAATCTAATTTTGTTCAACGAACTGAAATAATGTATTACGACTGTTAAACGGGGGTTCACCCATTATCCTCTTGTATTTTCCATTCTGACCATTTTCTATTCTAACAGTTCTTAATTAATTGTCAACTGCATTAACAGCTGATGTTAGCCGTCTTTCATAAATGTAAGGTTAGTTTGTTTCACCCAATTCGTAAACAAACTGTGACAGCAGTCCGAAGACGAAGAAGACGCATAACAAACTAAAAGCATGGAGTCGGAACACGTGGAAACGATTCAAAACGGTAAAAAAGGTAAAGCCAGTGTAATTAAATCGATTGATTCAAAAGTCCTGGAGAGTTTTAAATCATTAACAAGTGAAGATAAGAATATTCGATTGAATGGAGGTGTAAATATTGTTCAGTACGTGGCACAATGCGGAACGGTAACCTTATACAAATTGTGTTAGCCGATATTAAGAACGAAATAATCCATAATTATTCTATTTTAGGAAGAGTTCAACTATATATTGGAACGTCTGATACGGGGTTGTGGAGCTTCAACCGTCTCTTCCCGAATTGGCTTCTTTTCGACACTAGTTGGATGTTTACGCACAAACAATGAGGTTGATGTCTGTGAACTTTTCGAAGATTTGAAGAAGCTTCTGCACATCAGCAAGAGACAGACACCGAAGGAGAATTCTGATGTAGCCATTGGTATTATCCTATTTTGCGGAGCACTCTTCAAATCTGGGATAATTTCCCATCAAAGTTCAAAAAAGGATATTTCATCGTGGATTGAAAATCTATTAACTGCAGCTAGTCAAAAGGCTGTGCATGAGTCATTAGCATTTTCCTTCTTACATCAGTTAATATTAAAGGTATGTAATATCATTCAAGATCATTAATAGAGATTAACTTATTTTGATTTCAGATGCCAATTAAACAATTTAAAAATAATTTGTGGCCTTTTATATCCGAAAAAGTTGGAGTACAGTGGCCAAAACAAACTGTAAATACAATCAACATTATCCTTCTAATTATGGATCAATACCCAGAGATTATCGATGATCAGTTTATCAATAGTGCTTTTAGGACCGAACAACTATGGACTCCTTTAGCATATAAACATCTTGGAAGAATTTTTCTTTCAACTACAGATGGTATGATTGTGAGTCATCCGGTTGTACCGGCATTTGCCAAATTTTTAGCTTCACAAAGCTCAAAGTATATTCAAACATTTTGGGCTAGTGAAGTTAATGAATCGGTTGCTGCGTCAACTAAAATTAAAGAAGCCATAACAGTGATGTTGCTCACTTCAATTGTTGAAAATTCAGAACATTTTTCCATTATACCGCAATTATTAACCGAACGATTTATTAAAATGTTATCAGCATCTATCAAAAAATTGAAGCAACATATAAAGGACGATATTCGGCATAAAATTTACGCTACACTATTTACAGCAATCACCACAAAATTCGAACAAGAATCAAATGAGAAAGTCAAAGTACAGATCCTAGAACACATCATATTTCGACCAGGAAATTTACAATTAGAAAAGTATCTAACGTTTAATTGTATCAGACCAATGATTCAACATTTAAATTCTGAGAGTGTAAAGATCATCTATGGTCATTATAAGAATATATTTTTAGCTTTACCTTTGGAAGGTAAAAAAGTAATTGACAATAACTGGTTAAATATTGAGAAACAATTTGCTGCACAAATGATGAGATCATTGCTCGGACATCATACAGCTACTCTAAATGATATTGAATGGCGTTCCAAAGAACTAAGTTTGCTTTTTTCATTCGCCATATTTTATACCACAGCTGATGGTAAACCAATAGTGCCTAGTGATACTACTACTGCAGCTGTACCTAAAGATTTGGCAATTCATTTACGAAATACATTTTTCACAAGTCTGCAACCAAAATGGTCAAAACTTGATGATGAATTAGCTTGTTTGAAACATATTGTCGTTCACATCAACGAGGTAATAAAAGTTGCAAAAGCTAAAAACTATTTACGTGCTCCTCTTAGTGATGAAGCACTAGATTCATGGAACATTGTAGTTTCGAATGTAACAAAAAAAGGCAACAAAAACGTGAATCGTTTGGATACAGTATTCCATATTTTATTAATGCATATGGGTTTGCAAATATTTAAAGAAGCTGATATGGCAGTTGCAGCAATTGATGATGTAGTAAAGTGCATGGACCGAGCAAAGAAATCAAATAAGCCGAAACGGAGGAGTCAAATACTAGATGGTGAAGAAGAACCAGAATGGATAGAAGTAGTCGTTGATTTGTTCTTACATTTATTGTCAAAAAATGCTAGTTTCTTAAGGAACACAGTAGATACGTTATTCCCAAATTTTTGTAATGAAATTACTCCCAATGCTATGGATCAAATTTTAGCCATGCTGGATATGAAGGATGGTAATAATCCACTGGATACAATTGATGATGATCAAATTGAAAATGATGACGAGAGCAAAGATGAATCGGAATCGGAAGAGAGTGAAAATGAATCAGATAACGATGAAAATGAATCGGAGGAAGAAATTGAATCTGAATCTGGAGGAAGTGAGGATGAGAAGAAAAGTGAATCAGAGGAAGAAGATAGTGATGTAGAATTAGATGACGAAATGGAAGATATTGATGGTGAAATAACGCAAACAGAAAGGATTAGAGGTGCAGTTCAAATGGCACTGGGCACAGAAAGTGATCAGGAATCAATGGATTTAGATGAAATGACGGAAGAGGAAGGTGCACGCTTAGATGCAGTACTTGCAAATGCTTTTAAAAGTATTAAGACACAAAAAAGCAATTCCAAAAAGAAAACTAAAGAAGAAAGGATCACATCTACTACCGTAATGCATTTTCGTATTCGTGTTTTAGATCTAATTGATATTTACTTACGCCAGAAACCTAGTATGCAAATAGCATTAAATATCATGGTTACACTTTTCGATATGATTGAACATTGTGCATCAAAAGACTTGGATCCATTGGCCAAATCAGTACAAAAGGTTCTAAGAAAATTAACGCAAATAAAACAATTTAAAAATCACGATGACATTATTTGCGAAGACGTAACAGAAGGTGAGGAACCACATGATAGAGAAACAATTGAAACAAACAATTTAATTTCATTGTGCCAAATGTTGTTAGAGACAAAAGTAAAGGCCATCGTCCAAGACGATTTCCATCAGTTAATGAGTAAAGCAATTCTATTCCTTATTCATTGTTGTATGCAGCTTGACATCAATGCCCAAAAGAATATGGCTGCCATACTAAACAAGTATACGATAAAATTTATTACTTCACGAAATCCAGAAATGACAATTAATATCCTCCAAAGTCTGCTCAGCTTACGGTGGAAGTTGAATTATACACTAATTAACACTATTGCAACAACTGGTTTAAAAAAAGACGTGAGGCCATTCAGAAGAGCTCAATGTTTAGAATTGCTATCAGTGTTTTATAAAAATCATGCACTCATTAAACAGGAATTTGAACTTAAAGAAATTAAAAAAATTGAGAAATCAATTGAAACCTATATAAACGAAATTAAATCCAACAACACATTGTCTTCGAAAGAAATTAATGCAGTATCTAATTTAATTACACAAATTCATCGTTGTCATCTTAAGATAGCAGAAATTAAAACTGGATTATTAGACGATATAGTGGCAACAGTACAACAGATTAAAAAAATTAATTCGGGGAACCGAAAACGCAAACTAGAGGAAGAATAGTGTTTAAGAAAATCTATTGATTATTACAAAGTTGATTTTATCGTTTATTGGAATAAAATATTAAGATCTTAAAATTGAATTTAAAATTATCATAAATATTTTTTTTATCCTTTTGTTTTGCGCCTTGGACTTTTATTTTTCTTTTCAGTATGCAAAGATGCAATATGAGTCCTAAGATTTACGCGTTGTGCAAAAGCCTTTGGACAGAAATCACATTTGAATGCTTTCACTTCATCGTGAGTTCTCTTATGTTTCGTGAGATCTGAAGTGTTTGTGAATCCTTTGTTGCAGATTTCACAAATGTAATTCTTTTCGTTCGTATGACTACGAATGTGAATCGTAAGAGCTCCTGACTGGTTATAAGACTTTGGACATAAATGACATTTGAATGGCCGTTCCTTGGTATGGATTCTCATATGTCCTTGCAGGTTCCCAATCTGAACAAAGGCTTTATCGCATTCGGTACATTTAAAAGGTTTGATCCCAGCATGTAATCGTAAATGATCCATTAAATTTGATTTCCTTTTAAATTTCTTATGACATACATTACATTCGTGACGATATGCATTTGAACCATTACTTGCTGAATTTCCCTCGGAATTATTCTTGTCAACTACCGTCTTCAATAAGAAACTGACACCATCATCCTCGGTATTAGACGCATTTACACTTGCGATTTCGATAGTGCCTATAGCGGTCTTATCATCCTTCATTTCAATTTCGCAATTCGGTTCCTCCAAATCTTCAATATAATATACCTGATTGATATTTTTCTCCGAACTGATATCTGCCATTGCAATAAATTCTTGATGGGATTCCAATGCTTGTGCCTTCAAAGCTATAGCGTCACGCAATTGATTGTTGCAACTGGGACATAATGAATCGGGGAAATCATCTTCCTCATTAAAGGCCTACAAAATACTAATGTGAGCACCATAAATTAATTAAAATATCGTTAATAATTAACCTCAATTCCCAAAAAATCACTCATGGCCTCTGCAACTGTATAAGTGGCGTTGTCCCATACCGTAGTGAATATATTCACGTAATTAAACCTTTTGTTAAATCTCCGACACATTCGGCATATCTTGTGCCATTTTCCATGGTCATTCTCTTCTTCAATTACCTCCATATTCAGATTATTGATATTTAAGTCACTTCTTCGGGTTTTAATCAGTTTTACAATTGAACAATGTTATTAAACACGAAAACAATCCAAACAAAACTTCACCAAATTGGCATTTTATTGGTTTGACGCCATATTGAACATGCTCCTTCCAACTGTTTTTCAGGTTTACTTGTCACTTACATCTGTTCATTACTTTTAAACGTTTTAAAATTACATATTCTCTATTTTGATTAGCTCGTAATAAGTCGTATTAACTTGCATTTTTAATTATTCCGAATTAATTGTGTGCACTCGATAATTATACACTCAATAAAAAAGTGATGGACTACAAAGAAACAATTTTATTTTAATAGCAAAAATATAAAAACAATTCTATATGTGATATTCCATGAGTAAAACTACAGCTTGTGCCTTGTAATCTGAAGATCATCAACAGATCGTAATTTTAAGTGATTGAAGTTAATAAAGTTTCATAACATAATAGAGTAATCAATTATAAAATGAAGACAAATAGATTAGAGTGCATACTCCTTTTAGTGGGCGTATTATTACACTGTATTCTACTAGTGCAATGTGATTCAGAAGCAAAAAGAATTGTATGTTCCTACACTTTGTACTTTGCCCATTATCCTTATTCATTCACCATTTTATTTGTTACAGATAACCAGTAAATTAAATCCTGATTGTCCACCTAACTATTGCGGCGCACGTGATCGACAAAACATAATTACGGTTGTTCATATTCAAGCGGATGGATTCTATGATTCAATCCATTATATTTGGGATTTGACTGGAATACCAAGTATTCTTATGGTACGCACAGAACTAAACACATCCATGTCATTAGATTGGGAGAAATTTTTAAATGATGAATCAGATTGTTTAACATTCTCAAAGAAACCATTCTATTCGTCCACTGTGATCATAAATAAGGTAAACTACATTAAAATAAATAAAATCTAATGTTTTGCATTTGATCACATTCATGTAAATACTAAATTTCAGATTTTATTTTACGATGACAAAGATGATATTGGTCATTATGATTCTCGTTATGAAAATGATACAATTTCAATATCGCCACATACATTTCTATGGTCCCGGACATTTTTAAATAGTTCCACATCCCAAGTTGAGCTCAGAGTTACCGCAAATGATACAAACCTAATAGGAAACGGTCATATTGATCTAACTGTAAGGTGCCAATATTGTAATCTTATTTTGAAATTTCCTAATTCCAAACACTTTGGTTTTTTAGTTGAAGTGTTACGGAATATCAGATCATGATGCAGACTTTCCACGTCTTTTACATTCGGAGAACTCAACACAAATTGACTTGATTTTAAATAACTTGACTATGAATGGCCCATTTAATTCACCACGTTATGCCTTTGAGGTGGTAGTTATTAGTGATGAACATTTACCTGAAGAAGATAATTTAATTGTAACATCCACTAAAAGTCTTGATGATGAATATACACCAGGCATATTTCAAATAGTTATGGTTGAAACTCCAATGAGTAATAAATTCGCTACCGGTATATTTATTGATAATTCATTACGGAATGAACACTAACATTTTATTGGTTTATCAGGTTCATTTTTAATGTATCGTCCAGTATCATATTTGAGTAATGTCAGAGAGGTCACAACATCAACAGAAGTAATCATTAGTAAACCGGAGAAGATATTACATCCATTGGATGAATTAAATTCAACAATGGCTGTTTCTTATTATGGATATAAATTAGGTCGAATTTTATGTGATAAATCAATTATTTCGATTGGATTGTCTGAAGACGGCTTTTATAAGGCATCAAATTATACCACATGGTGAGTGTTAATCAATCAAATATTTATTATTAAAATAATTAAAAACGTTAAATAAATTATATCGTAGGACATTTGTATATGCTTATGGACAATCACCAAGAGAAAGATTCTCATTATTAGTCGCTATGGTAGCGGCAATTAGTCTAGGATTACCATTAATGCTTCTTGTCGGCGGTGGATGCTTCCTACTATTGCGTAATTGTCGAAGACAAGAAAGTTACAGCGCATTATAGAATAATAGATAAGACTAATAACAAACTCTATCAAAATATCTAAATTATCTACTACGGACACGTATAAATATTATAAAATAAGAAATATGTTTTTTTTCTATCTTACTAAATAAATCATAATAATATCAATCGGACGTTGGTTTTACTTCAATTATCGATGTAAAATAGTTTAAACCCTCGGAATCTGTTTTAATTTCATCTGGTTTTACACTCTTCACACCTTTCACATTAAACATTGGAAAATTATCGAATGCTGTTACAATCTTTGGATGATCAACAGTCTGTGCTTGAGCAATGGGTCTCAACACATGTGTAGAGTCTCGTAAATGTAAATGACTGGATCCCCTTCGGCGATGTTGAAATAACTCATCAATGCTCATATTTCGACTCGCTAAAATTTTTGCAAATTTATAACCAGCTCTTGGATCTCGTAATAACTCTATAATATCAGCTTCGTCAGCATCATCAATAGAGTTCTCATTTATTTCATTCGATTGATCGTAGCCAACGCCGTTACTAAATAAATTATATTTATGACTATTACTAGATTTGTAAAAGAATTCTCTATTCTCTTCAGTGTCTTTCACAGAATTTTTTATGTTTGCCTGGAAATTAACTAATGGTGTATTGGTACTTGTTGTAATAATTTCCTCCTCCCTAGTAGTAGCAATCGTTGTGCTAACCATTTGCAAACATTTTTCATATCTTGCGGACCTAAAACCTCGTCGTCTTTGTATCGGTCTGGATGATCCGTTCGGATTAAGGATATCCGCACAAGTTAATCGTTTTTTAAACTTCTGTTGAATTATTGGTAATCGAGTGGTATGCGAATTTGTTAAATCTGGTCGAATACGAGATAAGACCTCTCTAATAGGTTTCTCAGTTCCAAAAACAAATCCAACCGTTTTTTCAGTTTGTTCATCTTCATCCGTATCCTTATTATCTTCCTTTGTTTTATTTGCCGTTATTTTAATTGATGAATTATTTGATGCAATAATAAATTTCTTTCTCTGTTGGTAATTTACAACTGGTGGACTCAATTTTTCTATTACTTGGTGTTTACCTTGCAATAAATCTTGTAATGATAAATTGTTTTGCTGTAAAATTTCACTTAAACTTGACTGTTCAGTTTTTTTCAACAATTGTCGCAGATTATTCGTATGTGTTGGATTTACAAGTGTTGAAATTGAAGACCGATCTTTAATATTTCTATTCTCGCGCTCAATATGTTTTAAATCGATGTTATAACTTTCATTTAAATTAGATGTCCAATGTGGTCTTGAAAATCGATGTTTATCTAGTTTCTCGATCGTATTAAATGTAATATTTTCAAAATCATTATCAGACGATGTTGTCGTCTCATAATTCATTGCTTTTTGAATTCGACGTCTTCGTTTACGGATCCGTAACCGTCCGCCACCAGATCGTCGAGGATTATCATTAACAATCGGCATAGGACCATAACTGTTAATCATCAAATTTCTGCCATCGTCTGTATGTACTTCCTACAAATCAGTGAGTTGAATTAAAATTTATTAATTAAAAAAATTACCCATACTTACAGTGATATCATGAATATTTTGGGTCACAATTTGACCATTTTCTAGTAGAACTCGACGTTCGTATACGGATACTTGACCACCCACATAGTCACTTATTAAAACAATAAATAATAGGACACTTGAAACTAATTTATCTCTCATTATCAGCACTGAAATGATTTTAAGTATGTTCACGTTGCGTTATGAAGTACAACTGATCATATCATATATTTTCACCCAAAAGCAAAACTGATTAAGTGAAGTTTTCTTCGGTTAAAAATCTCACAATTGCATCTTTACTATGATCAATTTAATTAAGACTTGACCATATCGGAGAGAGAATAACGTATGTACAACATTACATGCCATAAAAGCCATATCAGACATAGTTTGTTACGTTAGTGTTGTTGTGTTATTTTTTACATTCATAACACCAGTATACAATAATTCCAATTTTATATTTGGAATTTATGCCGTCTAGTATAAACCGCATACAATTTGCACTTTCTTTCAATTTTGGTTCAACATTTCTAATAGCTCAATCATATTTAAAATAGTTATTGTGTGTCAATTATAGTAAACTTGTGATAATAGATTTTTAACATAAACATACCAATTATTGACTATTACGATTTGACTATAACGTCTTTCAAACAAGTCAATTATTAAATCTACGAAAACGGATAATTGAAAGTGGTATTTTCATTTCATTTAGTCTGTCTTAAATTGGGAAAACAAATTAATTGATAAATAATTAAAATTCATTTCAATCTAATCTCTTGCTAACAATGTATAATATTAAGTCGTATTGTTTAATTTGATTTAACAGTCATCTTGATTTGGTAATCGATTACCTTCTAGTCAAGGCCAATTAGAAATTTTATACGCATTGATTTTATATAGTCGTTCACTTGTATATTAGAAAATTGATATGATTAAAGTAAATTCAGGTAAATAATGCATAAAAGAACTGGCTATCACTAAGCGGTTAAGTTACTCGCAAAATGATGCACCTTATCAGTTAATTATATTTTTAGGTCCACAATAAAAAATTTTACGAATCGTCACATTATCAAATAAACGATTTATTTCTAAACATACAATTCTGATTTCATTGTTGTCCCCAAGACAATTCGACTTCATTTCGTTATTTAACTACTTGTCTGTTTCGATTAAAAAAAAATAAAACCTCTCATCGTTTGAATTGATAACTGCTCGTACTTCAGTAAAGACGGTATCAACGATGCCATACGAATTGAGTGGTATATAAAAGTTACATATGAAGATTTGCTTGTTTTGCCACTGATGCGAAACGAACAGTATCAGGCCTTGCTCTCAGACACTTGTATATTGGATCTCGGTCAGTTGTTGCTTCAAAGTCGAGTGAAACGAAAGTATTCAGTTTCATATTGTCCGTTGTTCAGGAAGAACAATCCTTTATTAGTTTAGCAAAAAGATTCTAAAACTGATACGGATAAAGAAAGGAACTCACAATTAAATAAATAGTCTTACAATTAATACTATAAAATCGCACAGCGAATTTAAAATAATAAGTGGTTTAGAATTCTAATACACAATAAACATATCGTTTTTAAACACTTTGGAATAAATTTTTACTTGTTAAAATAATCACAATCATGGAAGTGTACACTTCAGACTCAGACAGCAGCGATACGCGTGAACAAAAAACATTAGATTATGGAAGATTACGATTGCGGTCTGAATGTTTTGAGGACAATATCCAGCATTTGTATAAAACTGAACAAAGTTATCGTGATATCGAGACAATTCTGTTGAATCATAATACATTTACTAAATTACCTGCATCGATTGTTAAATTTACACATTTAAAGGTTTTGGATTTGAGTTCAAATCGTCTAACACAATTGCCACAGGAATTAATGCAATTACCATTGGTTACATTGGTAGCCAAAAATAATCAATTAACAAATAAATCATTACCGAAAGCATTAACGAATTCATCGAACGGCGGTACATTAAAGGAAATCAATTTAAGTGGCAATCTTTTAACACACTTCCCGGAACAAGTAGTGGAACTAAAAAATTTACGTTATTTGTATTTAGGTGCCAATAGAATTAAGGATATATCGAAAGACATATGGAAATTACAAAGGTAATTATAATTGCCATTAATATTCGTGGGTGATCTGATTACATTCAAATGTATTATCGGAATAATTATTATTAAAATATGTGAAATTAAAATTGTGTAAATACCATTTAAATTATTAGTGTTTACTCATTTATGTGTGTGTTTTTTTTAACTTTACCACACAAACTCATGTAATAGATTAAATTGGCCTGATGACCTCTTGAGCTTGTAAATTTGCGTGTATATTAATAATAATCATAAGCAAATTTGAATTTCAACGACTCTCTGTTCGTAATCAACTATCAAGTAATATGGCAATAAACAGTTAAGATTTTTGCAAATAGTCAAACAATGAAATTAGTTGATAACTGATATGCTCCGTCATTGAGATAAAGTGAATTTATATTTACGTTTCGTTGATTCGTACATTTGAATAAATTAATTGTTTCATGATTGATTAAAGATGTTCCTATTATTTATATGTGTAAATTTCCCCAAATGAGTCAATAGAAAAGTTGTTAAATATTATTCAATAATTAATCAATTCAATATATTAATATTTTAGCCTCCAACTGTTGTCAATGGGCGGAAATTTATTACGTGAAGTTCCAGAAAGCGTTGGATGTTTAATGCAATTACAAGCATTGGTCTTATGTGACAACAATATTGAGCATTTACCTTCTAGTATAGCAAAATTGCGAAATTTAAAATCTTTAAGATTGCATAAAAATCGATTGCGTCATTTGCCTCGAGACATAATAACATTAAAAAATTTAAATGAAGTGAGTACGACTTACTTGAAACAGATGAACCATATCGTAATTGTCGTCCTCTGACTGATTACAGCTTTCACTTCGAGATAATCCATTGGTTGTGAGATTTGTCCAGAATATGACAACTAGTCATCCTGTTACATTGCTGGAGTTGGCAGCCAGATCAATTCGTATGAATGAAGTTCCATATGGACCAGCTGATCTTCCACGTTCATTAGCAGAATATTTGCAAAGTGCAAACTGCTGCGTAAATCCAAAGTGTAGAGGTGAGATAATTCGCACAGTGACTCAATATTATGATGGTTATTCAATTAATATTTATTTTAATAGGCGTCTTCTTCGATAATCGAGTGGAGCATATAAAATTCGTTGATTTCTGCGGAAAATACCGAGTGCCATTATTACAATTTTTATGTTCCTCTAAATGTATCGAACAGGCCAATCAAAGTTCGGAACCTGAACCGGGCGCTAGCGGATACATGATGAGAAAAGTACTCCTGGGATAAAGGCAATCACAATGATTCCACAATAATATGTAATTTACACAGACGAGATAATATATCCCCTATATTGCTTTCCTTTGTTTTATGTTATTATCTGCAAACGACTTTAATTTAGTGACGTTTGCGATAATTGCTATTGATAAATTTAAATCATAATTCTTTATCACTTAATATTTAAAATAAAAGGCACCATAATCTTTCACATTATTTAGTGTCGTTATTTTCATATTGATGGATTCAAAGATTTACAATAAACATATGCCCCCAAATACACTGGCATTCGTCATTAAATTTACTGGTGTTTTTTTTTAATAATCAATAATTAAGTACTAAAATAAAATTTCAATATTTTTGCTAATTTGTCGACTTAATTTTTTTTATTCACAGCAAAGTCTACAACTAGCGCCAAAAAGTCTACACTGTAGCTCATCGTTGTGACGAGAATCTCCAGTAGCTCTAAATATCTCAGTGAATGTCAAAAATTGAAATTGATCGCAATTGACGGATCAATTTATTAATACGTTAGTTCCAGTTTGACGTAATATCGACCAAAACGTACGACAGCTTAGCTTACTTTCGCAGTTTAGATTCCTCAGCTTAGCTCAACATAACATGGATTAAACGGTTTAACACATAAAGGAGATACACGTTCCCAATCAATGGCTGCCCTTTTGAAAAGATATTCAATTGTATCTCAATTACATAAATGGTATTCGCTATCAGCAACACAATTCTTTTGTTAGTCAATTCAGAAAGTGATTGTTGGTAACAACTGCCTCTGCATTATTACAAGTATATTACGATATATCGTACGGTTCAGTCAGACTGAGTACATGTAATTGAAGAGCAACTGTACGAAAAGAAATTGTCACGGGAAGATATCGCCATTCCGTAATTAAAATTAAAAGTGAAAAATTAGAGAAATTATATTTAATGCCACAATTTGGATATTATCCGATCATTGATTTATTTATTTATTTCATAATAATCTGATTACAACAGGCGCGTTGAAAACACGGTCGTGAAAAAAAGCAATAATTGTATATAACAATCATACAATTCTTTAATACGGTCGTGAAATTTTCTTTCGCTCTGCGAGGCATTGGTACAATAACTGTTAGTATTATTCGCAACAACCACCTAATTTACGTCATTATGGAACTTGACATCTGTGGGCATACCGCTGAATATTGGTATAGCGAATACCGTTTTGAAAAATTTAATGCATTTCTACCAACAACAACAGCTTCGTAACGATACTCAGGATGAATATAAGATCGACGTATTTGGACTACTGAAATGCATGCTAACATGAGTGCCTTCATCTCTTCACTTGGCACAGAATCGACGCATCACAATAATATTGTGTAGGGTATTATTGCAGAAACATCTTACAACACAGAGCCTCTTCATACTAACATATTACTGTTATGTTCTTCATATCTTCATATACGCACTGTCACCTCGTATTTAGGCGTTAAATTAACATGGACCAATCACGGGAAGGTATCGCCATTCCGAAATGAAAATTAAAAGTGAAAAATTAGTGAAATTATAAAGGCTAAAACGCATTTAAAGCCACCATTTGGATATCCGAGCGTGTGTGGCACTTCAGTGGTATGATATAAAGTGATTAGATGATTTGGAAAACGATTTAATGGGAAATTTCAGTGTTTGTTAATTATCGTACAAGCGCAAAGTGAAATAGATTTTTTGGAAGCCCCTTCACATAGAAGTCGTGCGAACATCTTTTGTGCATTTTTTTTTCATAATTTTTCTATGGAACAAATTGCGCGATTATCAAATTGAACTGGGAATACAAGTTTCATTTCACCGTATGAATAGTGTTTTTCGATGCAAATATTAATAGACTGAGGAAAAAAAGAAATGGTCGGTTTATCCATTGTCTAAATTAACTGTTTTTAATTGATGCCGACGACCGTAGTCTGTGAATTCAGAAGTACGATATCAAAAAGAATATTCGTTTCAACTTTGTAACACGACATTTTCACTGTAAAGGGTGGTTAATTGTGGCGATCAATTCCCAATTAAACTGTTTGAATTCAGAACTTATTATCCAAGGGCTAAAGAACTCTCATTGTCGAATGACTGGATATTAATTGAGATATTTATCACGATTTACAGTATGAATTCATATGGATATTAAATCCGTAGCGAAAAAGAAGTTTATAGATAAGCGTACTGAATCCCGTAATACATAATAATTCTTTGACTCGGAATAATCGCTTAAGGAAGGATAATCATCAATAGATACTTCTATCTATCGAGTATGATATTTTGCACTTGAATCAATAAACCACTTTCTCTACATTTTATTTATGTATGCAATCAACTTTATATCGTTTTAGATTTTACTCTGTAAAACAGAACATTGAAAACGAGTCGAAAGCAGTATCAGCTCCAAACAATTTCTACGTAACATCATTGAATATCTCAGAATTCACGTAAACCAGCAACTAAATCAATTCAAGTTATAGACTAGATTTTTATTGGTATAAAATCGATTAGGCCAAGGCTCTCAATATGAGCGGAAGGCCAAGAACAACCTCGTTTGCTGAGGGCAACAAACAACAGCCAAACTTAGTGCCTGGCGGAATGAAAATCAGCAGTAAGTAGTAGTCTTTTTCATTATTGAATTAATTTTCATTTTAGAAACGATCAAGAAATTTCACAAAATAAAAAACCAGACATTGTTTTCAATGAACTACTAATAATCATGAAAAACATAACGGGGAGGTTTAGGTATTCTCCCTCCGTTGAAAAAAAAAAAATCGAATGTACGTAAAAGAAAAGGGACAAAGATAAAACCAAATGAAAATGAAACCATTGGTGTTCGATGACTAAAACCGAATATTTTGGTTAATTAATTGAATTGGGATTGATTAAAACCATTTGGTGCATAATATTGAGGTGTTATTGTGACAAATCATTTATAGAATCATCTGAAATATGAGTTTCATATTGGATGAAAAAAAAAATTACTTTGAGAATTGAAAGATGGCCGACCAAAGTGTTGAATTCAATTGAATTCCAAGATGGCGTGCGCCTTGGCAATTAGTTTATTATGGAACATAACAATGAAATCAAAAAACACCAGATTGTGAATAAATATAACGAATTGGATCAGTTTGAATAGAATTAGAATATTAAATGGCTATTTATCGGGTCATATTTAAAAACAATAACTGTAGTGCAGTGGTGAATAATTGTACCGTTTTATCAAATGTGAGGGCATAAAATCGTAATGAATAAGGTACTTCGGTATTCCGCAAACGAATTCAATGATATGTAATTTTTATCAATCAGCTGAATCGAAGTTCTATCGGATTAAATGTTAGGTTTAATTTTTTCTCTTTATGGAATTCTAATTTAAAGAGTTAGTCACCTTAAATTCGATAATGTCGTACGCATTAAATGAAGATGGGCAGTATCCTTGCACTTTTCTTGTCTTGGAAGAGACTCGTTACTGATAAAATTCGTGTAGTATCTGACTATGTTTTGTGTTATTTTAGGAGTGCTCTGTTGTGTGTCAACTGAATATTCAGTCAATAATCACAATAAATTTTGTTTCCAACCGAGTATAAAGTGAATTGAAATATTCACATGGTCAAATTTCAGAAGTTCATGGAATATGTTATAATTTATTGCGCACTTATCAGATAATTATGAAGATAGAGAACAATGGACCTTTAGACAGTGAAAATCTTCAATTTGATTTATAAAACCATCGTTCAATTTACCGAATTCACCACCAATTAATCGAATAAATGTTCGATTAAGGTCAATAATTTATTACCGGGGCCGTTAAGGACGAAATCGATTCAATGAACTTGATTTTAAAATATTCAAATTATCGGTTTTATTTTCGCTACTTACACAATCACTAATATGAGGCACGAAAATCGATAAAACCTCAATTGGACAATTTTTTTTTGCTGAAATGTATTTATAAAAGTCGTTAGTTGATATCATTGTAAATTTATTTTTTCTTTATTTGAAATTTTGTAATGCTGTTCTTTAATGTATGATTTCGAAAAAATTAGTTGTACAAGTATTTGTTGTAAACGAATAGCTAACTAAAACAAAAATGTTTTATTTTGTCGATTTAACGCGGTACGTAAGAATCGTTTAGCTGCAACCGAAGTTGCACACTAAGTCGTCAATCGATTCAGACACAAAGTTGAATCGTTTAAGATTTGTTTTTTCATTAGTTTTGCTAAAATATTTGAATATATTTAGTCATTACCTATGAATTAACCATAGATGAAAAGTGCATATTTTATTGTATAAGGAAGATAGTATCCTAATTTCAGTGTATCAAATAGTTAATGATTGTGAATATTGATTATAAGAGGGGATACTCAGTTGAGTTGTGAATTATCCAAACAACAAATTAAGTATGACTGAAACAGATATCAGTCCAATAACAATTAGTTATTCAGGTGATGAAGATGAATCGCATGATGGTGAGGTTTGCCATTTGTTATTTACAGACTAATACTTTATTAAATATGCGAGAATGAAAAAGAAAAACTATTTCAAATGTTGATGTGTTTTTGAGTTAAAACAAGAAAGAAAAAGAAAGAAAGACCAACGAGATTTTTATTTTTGTGGGTTATAATTTAATTTTATTGTATTAACAAAAGTGTTTAACGTTCGTTTGCACATGTGGAGTTATCACATCTCTATGATTTCTTATGTCTATAATTTTATTTTAATAAACTGATTTTATATTGATTGCTATCGCCTTGATGCAGGCTAAATTTCTCAAGTTTGATTTTATGAAATGGCCTCGTATGATTTTAAAAAGGGGCGAATCATCATCTTTTTTCATTCGCATAATATTTTAAATGCAAACAGTTTTAATTTATTTTTAAAACGACGAAAATTTATGATCAAGGTCAATGAAATTGTGTGTACAGAGAGTATAACTCTTTATTTGTGTCTCAATGTTCTTAAGTTTAATTCGTTTAAAGGTAATCAATCAATCACCTCAGTGAAAAATAAATCAATAGAAAGTATCTATTGTAATAGCGATGCATGCACTAATTTATAAACTGTTTGACGTGTCCACTATGCCATAAAATTAATGAAATAAGAAAAAAAATGCAATTTTTTTTTAATGATCGAATGTACAGAGATCGCATGTAATAAATTCTATTTGTTCGGTACATTCGTTTATTTCCAAATAGACGAATTCAAATTGATGTAAAACTTAACAGATTACAGTTGAATATATTTTTATTATTAGTATATGAATATTAATACTTATTAATACATATATTGGGGATGAGTGATTGTACAAGTGGAAAATTGTGGGTATACGTTGTGAATGCGTCAGTCCAAGTAAAATTCATCAGATATTTTAAATGTAAAGAAAGGGGTTCGGAAAATATTTTAATATTTAAGTATGCGACTAGTTGACAGGGTGTTAGAGCGATAGTGATGATATTCCGGTTGATTTTGAATGTACATTACAAGTTACTGATTAACGAAGGAAACGACTTTAATCGACTAATGTTAATTGTCTGTCTAGAGATAGTTTAGGATTCATTTCTCAGCCTTTATTTAAGTTGACGAAATGAATTGAATTAATTAATGAATGATTTTAATTTAGTGTACATAATGTGTTCATACAATTGTCAATATTCTTAACGAATTAATTTAGTTTGTGTGGGGGAAAGTTCTACACAATCTAACTAATTAATTTTATTTTAGATGTTATATATGTTTTCAATTAAAATAATTAATGTGATTGGTACAGAGAACACTAATTCTTTTGAAGATTAAATGGGGGACTTCAACATTATTTGAATAGAAGGTTAGAACATAATTTTTTTTTTAATCACCGAACCGATTATAAGTGGTATAGAAATGGTGATAATCATTTGATTGGAAAATAAGATTTTTCACTATTGTCTGTATGTCAATACACTGTAAAATTGAAACGGTTTATGTGTGGATCATATAGGACAAATGAGAATAATTTACATACACAGTGATATTAAGTAACATAGGTCAGTTCATTAATTTATGACTTAAATGCCTAAGCGAATCGATCCGATTACAATAATTAATTTTATGGTTGTATGCGTTTCGAACCACAATGAATTGCCGAAGAATTATCATCGTGAATTACAGGTACATACACGTTCATTTAATTTACAATGATATTGATAAAGTAATTATCATGTACATGGTATATTATATATGATTATTTAATTGCAATTGCCAACATCTAGGTAATAACCGATGAATATAATATAAACTTCGATCTTATAATTTTATGATTTTTATGGTTTATCGTATCATGAGAGTGTATAAAGCGATTACGATTAAAATACAAGCAGTGAGTAGAATCAGGTACAACTGGTGATAGCATTATGGAAATGACTTATATGAAAAACCGATTTATTCTTAATACAAAGAAATTTAAAGAGAATAATTTCCTTGAGCAAAATAAATTGCGACATGGAGCTCAAAGCTCTTTAAATTAAATGCGATGATACGGTTGTGCATATAAGCGATATGCAGACTGGGCGACGTTGGAGAATATAGAACCAATCGCCATCAGCAGACAGTTTACATTTGGATTTAGTCGTGATAGCATGTACTGTTTGTGAAGAGTCTTTGTTTTTTTTTCTGACTGTGTATTGATAATTGATAGAATTGCATTCATTGCGAAATATTTTTTTGCTGTTTCATATCAAAGTAATGTTAAAAAGAGCTCGATTGACAATCAAATTTACCATAGTTCAGTACATCATTAAATTTCAATGTTATTAGTAATTATTTACTTTATTACATCATGTCTTATTTAGTTGAAAGTATAGTGGAAATATTTTTGTAGTGATTCAGTGTTAAATGATTTTTATTATTATTTGGATGATTGATCAAAGAATTTATTTATTGTGAAATTTTTTCAATAAAAGGGAAATAGATAGTGAACAAGTCATGTTAAAATTATAAAGAAATGTGACCTTAACGTGTTATCAGTTATGTGTAAAGACCGCGTAAAAAAAAAGCAAGCACGTTCCTACCGAAATATTTAAGTAAATCTAAATATTTACAAAGTACATAAATAAGTTCCAAAACCATCACAAACGAAGTTATACATAATTAGTGGAACCAGAGCGTATTCAGGAATTTTGACTATTAAAATTTTAATCGATATAAACATTACTAGTTTTGTGGGATAAGAATCTTGGTGGTTTTATTATGTTTTTGGATTTTAATATATTCCATCCAGATTGAGACGCATTTAAATTAACTGATTAAAATTAATATGAATAATAGTCATGTGAAAGCGTGTTGTTGTCTGTCCAGTAATCTCTATCGAACGTTTAAAGATTCATATTTATATTTTTGTTTGATAAATGATAAATAATATCATAATGGTGGTGTTATGTTTAAACTGAATGAAATAAAAAAAACGAAAATCTATTTTTTGCAAATTCGTCCGTTGATAAATGTAAAAAAAAGTTCCCTTTAATATTCATGTAATTAACTTATTATATGATTTGGATTTTATGTATGACTTACGACCTAAACTGATACGCAGTTGAGATTATTTTATGTGTATAAGTGTATATATAAAGCAGTTAATGTGAAGTTATTTTTCATGTTTTCCAACTGATTAGCATAATAATTTTATTTGTTGGGGGTATAGATATGGTCATTCATAGATTTTATAAGGAGATGAACAAATGAGAGAGATCGTTGAATAATTAAGAACAATATTTTTTTTTGACGTTTCAACAACATGTTTGTGAACAAAGACAGTATATAAATGATTGAATGTGAAGAACTATTTTTAAGAAATATACACAAGACGATTGGAGTTATTTAGTGTAACATACACACATCAAGTGCGGGATAATGCAAAAATAATTTATTGTACTGAGGTTCAGTATGTAACAGTGCCTCTAGACTGATATACACATCATAAGGAATATTAAAGAAGTAGAGAATTATTATAGAAAATCTTTGGGCTTTTTAGCTTTAAGGTTGAGACAGACGCAATAACTGAAAAAATAACAAAACAAATTAATAAAGTATACGTAAAATCATTATATGAGAAAATTGATCACTTAAAGTATTATTTTTCTTAATAAATAGATAAAGACTCATGAGAATAGATCGTTATGGTGAAATATTATTTTTATATGTGAATAAGTATTTTACGTGTTTTTTTCTCTATTTGATTACATGTAGTAAAGTAACAATTGGGTGGCCCAAAAAAAGGGTGTTTGGAATTCCAATAAACCAAGAGAACGGAATTTGTAAATGAGATTTCTAACCAAAAAGAAAAACAGTAAAATCGATAACAAACTTTTTCGGTGAATAAAAATAAAAGAAAAAATTATTCTCTTTTGGTTATGTTGTGTGTTGTGTATATGTGATGGGGTCGAATAAAAGTTTTTGATTAAAGGGACTGCTCTAACCATCAAAACAATTAAACCATTGGCATAGTGACAGTTAAATGAAACACATTTATTTTCAATATTCGAATATTCTTTCTCGCGGGGGTGGCAGTTTTTTTTTGGATACATATTGAGTGTGTGTCGTTGGTGATTTCGTGTTTCTTTCTATTACTTTCCCTTTCTGGCACATGTACAGTGTGGAGTAACAAACTGAAACTGTATCGTAATTTAATAAACATAAATTCATACATAACAGGACATTTGGTGACTTTCTCACGGGGCATTTAATGGACACATTTTGGTGGTTGAATAACCATAAAGACGTACAATAATTTTTATTTTTGTGAGTTAACTCAACGATAATTTCGCGTGAGACATTCAAATGATGGTTAAATAAGAAAATTGTGTTTTGAATTGAATTATTGAAGTTTTGTGAAAAATGCCTTTAGACTGGTGTCTTTAAATCGCAAGTGTTTTATGTATTTGTGCATAGTAACTTGCGGGTGAAAATTATTAAACTGAAAGAAAGGAAAATCTTAAATTGGTTCCAAATGTTTTGAGAATATTTTCCGAATAATTTGCTGATTCTCGTATAATAGCAAAAGTTCTATTACAAAAATTAGTGTGTGATTTATTTTTAGTAACCGAGACGGTTTTATATATCGAAGAAAAACTAATGCAATCAGCATAAATTTCAAAATAGAAGAGAAAAATCTATGTAATATTTAATGAAATAGTTTAATTCATTATAGGTTGGCCTATTCCATTTTGATTTGGTTCATTTTTTTATGTGGTGTGGCCTCTACAAATCATTAAACTATTAACACGACATAGTTAATGTATCGTATATAATATACTTGTTTATTTGGTGTGCTCAATCAACTTAAATACGAATTTTCACGCAAATGTACGCGATGTTTTTAAAACTCATTGAATCGTGAAAATTCTATAACGGACTTCATTATTATTTTGTTAAAAATCAATTCAATTGATTGGTTAAGAAAGAATTTTCAATTTTGTATTTTAAACTAGAAACTTATTAAAGTATAAAGCAACGAACTTGTTTTTTTTTTTATTATTAAACTTGAAACGTATAAAACCGAGTGAATTTTAATAGCGTGATGGGTTCTTATTATTCAAAATATGCATAATTAATAATGAACTAGAAATAAAATTTAAAAGTGAAACTGATTACATTTTTGAATTTTTATGAATCAAGTTTGTTAAGTTTTATTTAGGTGGACATTTCTTAATAATCGATGGTTGATTTTTGTATTTAGAATCATTTATTATAAAAAACAACGTCGGTTTCGTTGTAATTTGTTAATTAAATTAATCGGTATCTCAATGTGACATTGTATGGTCAAGTGGAAAATCACTGTACGAAATATAAGAAAAATATTTTTTTTTTGTTTTGCTTGAAAAGAAATCGTACACACGAGAATAGAATTCTTTCAGAAAGCTCTTATGCATTGTTAATAAATATATAATTTTTATGTTAAAATTTTATTATTTGTATATGGTGAGATTTCTATGCAAATCTTGGTTATTATATATGCAAAATATAAAAGTAAGACAGTACCGAGAGAGATATTTATAGAATAAGATTAAGTGAAGAGCCAACCGATTTATATAAATAAGACTAAAAAAAATTTTTTTAATATAAATCAAGTGGGCGATATTATATTGAGCTATAGAGACATTTTCTACTATATGAAACACAGATAGAATAGTGACGAAGCCAAACCAAAAGTATTTTAATTTTGGCCTTTAAATTTGGTGATGATGCCAATACAGAACAATTACGACACAGTAGAAACAACGATCGAAAATTCAACAAATGCGATCGTCGATATGGCGAAGGACGTGGGAACGGAATCAGTTACAATTGTTGATATGGATAAAATTAATATGAAAATGAGTGATGATCTAAATTTAGAAAAACCACAATTTTCATCGGTATCATTGAATCCAGGGAAATATTTAACAATACATAATGAACAACGGGATCGAAATAATAGTTGTTGTTCAGATATTTCATTTGAACCGAAAAAACAGAAGAAGATTGTCTTATCATTAGATAGTGGTATTGAAAGTGATAGTAAATTTGATGGTTCATTTGAATCAACGGACAGTGTAAATAAAGTATATAATTATGATGAGGATCCAAATGAGGTGAATATTGATGGTATAAATGATATAACAAATATAATTGAACATAAATTAAATTTGGACAATGGACTAAGTGCTGATATGACGGTTATAATTGAAGAAACGTGTCGTGATGATAATTGTATGGTGAATTCAATTCCAAATAGTACAGTGACCGATTGTGATAATAGACCGACTTGTGATAATACAGAAAGTGTATTAAATACCGATAGACTGAAATCTATAGAAATCCGTGGAAAAAATCAAGGTCATGATATAATGGCATCAACTATGCGTAAAAAAGTATCAACAATTGATCCCGGAAAATTTGGTATAATACAACAAAATGATGAGAATACAATTGATCCAAAATTAATAAATCGTAAAGATGGACTTAAGGATTGTTTATTTTATATTGATGAAAATGGCAGTCCAAAGATAAGAGAAAAATATGCAAAAAAACAGAAACGTCGTACAAAGAGTGTAAATAATGTGGATGATGAATTTAATTTCAATCAGGAAGATGAGACAACAGTATCATGTATCAGTTTATCAAAATTATGCAAAAAAGTTAAGGAATCACTCCGTAAGTGATTAAATTCGATTAAAATTTAGTTTAAGAATTGTGTGTGTCTGTATCTCGGATAAATGCAATTTAAAATGAAAATGGAAAATTTTGATGGGAATGATGATATTCTTTCTCTTTCCTTTTTTTATTTGTACTCGAAATTTGATTTTTCAATCGGCATCTATCACATCTATCAAATGACTTTGAATTGTCTAAGACGAATTGAAAACTTTAATTTTATTGAATTATTATTTTGTAGTTTGAATTTTCTCAAAATTTATGTTTTATCATCCCTCTAATAATTGGTTTTATTATTTTGGTGTATTATTAACTGGATAAACTGATTTTGAAAATTGCAACAATTTTAATTAAATACGGAAAATAACAAACAGAATTAAACTTTATTTTTGCTTTGGGGTTTTTTGATTTAAGAAATCAAAAGGAATTTATTTAAAAATATCAATCGCAATTAAATGAATTTTTGAATAATCTGAAAACGAAGTGAAATATTTATCCAGTTTGTTTATCTTTTTCTTTTTCTTTTTTTGTGTGTGTACCTGTCCCTATGTGTGAATTGTGTGGCAGTTTCTTGTGAATCAGGATAATTTCTGAAATTTTGTGAAAATTGTACTGTTTATTAAGAAGGAGAAAAAAAATAATAGATATTTATCGTACGCGTTTATCAATCAAATAATTTTAGTGTCTTTAGACCCAGACCTCGGATTATATTTTCTGTTTTTGTGTGTTTATTTTTCGGTTAATATTATTTTAATTTAATTAAAAGCTCCATTTAGAATAATTGAATTTGTGGTACTTTGTTGGCTTTGTGTAGTCAAAATTGTAAAAAAAAAAAACAAATTTTTTAGGTAAAACGGAAGCTAATCTAAAAGGAATATTAATACACTCCCTTCTCATATATGGTGGACGAATAAGATCAAGAATATTTCCATTGAATTTCGTTTAAAAGAAAAAATTAAAAACGTATCCTACAATAAACGAGAAGTTACATCAAGGACGTTTATATGGAAACTTGATGGCCGAAAATCTAGTTAATAAAATGGGTAAAGTTCGTTGTGACCCTCATTTTAATCGGTTAAAATTTTCAATTCGATTAGTTAGTTTGTGGGGTTTTTGGGTGCTATACACGAAAGAATCATTTATGTAATCTCTAATTTTTTGATAAGCGAAAACTAGATACGATGAGATTGGCCTTGTTATAATTAAATTGGACATTTTTATTTTGTTATTCGTTAACAAATGATTGGATAAGATGTGAAATGGATTTTAGATTTTTTTTTTTTTTTTTT
>JXOR01000379.1:145631-175810 GCA_001014335.1 Coboldia fuscipes
TTTTTTTTTTTTTTTTTTTGTGATTAAGATGACGCAATTGATGTATACAAATAATCTTAATTGTTGAAGGTGTTAACAAGTAGCATTTTGAGAATAACGGTGGGATAAATAACGATAGATTTGTATTGTTGTCTAATTCGTTCTTAAAACATTTTCATTATCATTTAAAGTTGCGAATCTTCGTGAGACAATTCCACGTATTCAGTTGATTGTTGTTTGCAGAAAAATTTAAAATTTGTTTTATACCAATTGAAGATATCGTGATGATAGGATTTGCATAAACATGGATTACATACGATGGTAACATATCCTATATCATCGGTTTTTATTTTATGTATTAAATAACAAGGAATATGGGTCTTTGTGGAATCATTAAAATGTTTCATGTAACTTTCAATATTCAAACATTATCTAAAAATACGTTGAAATCAATAATAAATCAATCGGATGAGTTATACTACTTGTTCCACATACCTTTTTGGGCGGTGTATGTCATATTACAATTTTTGTATGGTAAACAAAAGAAAGAAAGAAAAACGATTAAGGAGACAAAATACCAACGTTGTGTATGTACCTCGATATCAGTTATATGGTACGCTTTGTTCCTCGATGATAATTTGAATATGACTGAAGTCGACAGACATAAAATTGATGTGAAATATAATGTAATGTTAAATATGATCCATGTGGTGTATCCTAATTATGATTATTTACAATATTTTTATTATATGAAGAACCAACTGGTCTAATGATGATATCGTTGTTGATTATAATTTTTTTTTTCTGTTTTCTGAACCGTATTTTAATAAAGAAACATTAGACTCGTGCGCAACATGCAAATGTGTATACAAACAAATCATATGGTATTAATTCAATGATAAAAGAGAGGGAAGAAATTAAAACCAAAATATAATAACAGAAACATAATATAAGTTAGAATCCGTTGATATGCGTCTCTAATTGTATGTCTTGTATTATTGAACATGTTACTGGAGTTTTTCCAACCGAGAAACTATTAAATAATTTTGGTTATTGTTTTTCCATGCTTTACACCATATCGTCTACGTTTACGGTTTGGAAAAACCTGAAGAAAATGGAATTACCGAAAAAAAAAATGAGTTTTTTTTTTCTTTTTGGTTTCCTCGCCTTGTATAAGTCATCTTTTATGTTTCTCTCTGTTCCAAGTAATTCGATATGAAATATTTATTACAATTGTACACATAATAGAAAATGTGTATTCGAAATTGGAACCAAAATATTGTCCAGTTAGTGGCCATCAGTGTAATAAGAACGGTTGTTTAGTGTACTTGTTATCGTATTTCATAAATCCATCGATTAGTTGGGAATTTGTTTTTGTTTTTGTTTTTCTTTTATTCTTATTTTTGATGGAATTTGGAAAACTTCTTGTACTACGTGATTTGATAAGACGTCATAGTACCAGTAATTTAATGATTATCTCTTTTTCTTGGTTTTTGTTGTGAATTATTTGTTCAAATTGCACCGTTTAATTGTGCACATGATGTTTTTGTTTAATGTTGATGGAGCGTTAAAATTGATTGTATATTTGAATTCTAGGTAAAGATGGATCTAAGATAACAACTGTGGTAGCAACGCCTGGGCAAGGTTCAGATCGTGTTCAGGAAGTTTCGTATACTGATACCAAAGTAATTGGTAATGGAAGTTTTGGCGTTGTCTTCCAAGCGAAATTATGTGACACCGGTGAATTGGTTGCTATCAAAAAAGTTCTGCAAGACAGGCGATTTAAGGTAAATTAGAAAAGAAAATGATTTGTTTTATGAATTATTTTGAAAAAAAAAAAATTCCATTTTAGAATCGTGAATTGCAAATTATGAGACGGTTGGAGCATTGCAATATTGTTAAACTAAAATATTTTTTCTATTCGAGTGGAGATAAGGTGAGAGAAAAACTTAATTGGTTTTGTTTAAGAAAAAAAAATTTATTTCAATTACGAGCGTGTACCACCACAAGCATAAAGAAAAATAAAAAAGAATAAATTGGTATTCTTGTAGTATGAACGCGGGTGTGAGAAAGAGTCAAATTCAAGGTTTTTTTTTTCTTCGTTGTCGATTTATTTATTTTTTCCATTTCTTTATTGTGAACCAATTACAACCTGTTTTTTTTTTTGTTTTGTGTCTTCATTAACCGATACCCCTTGAGATTATTGAATTTATTTAGTCAATAAATTGTCTCTCAATTGTGTAAATGAAACATGATTTCTCACGGTTAAGGTTGACATTACTAAATCTCGTCTTGTACTTTGGGGTGGTTAAATTGGTTTAAGTTTATGACAAACCCATAATCTCTTTAGTTAATTGAAATCTTAAACAAATTTTCGTGATTTAAATTAAAATACTTCAATGTTCCGTTTTTAATTTGGGCGTTTAATTTTAAATGAAACCAAGAAAAATATTATACCAAAATTTTTAATGCTGTTTCGTTTGTATTAATGTGTTATTTTTTTTCTTTTTCTTTTCGCATTTCTTTTTTTTTTTTATATATATATTGAATCCTTTAAACAAAACAAAACAAAAAATATGATTAAAACCATAATTATAATTCAACATTTATTTCTTCGCGCAATATCGTATACCATTAAATATGATAATAACAGCGGCCACCAGATTTTGCCTTAGAGTTGGGCATTGATCCAACCAATTATCGATCTCAGGTTTCTTTGATTTTGAATAGTTTTGCGTTGCAATTAAAATCTCGCTAGTTTATTAAATCACCCTCATTTTAGTTATGTTAATTTGATTATCATTTACCACAATAATTGAACAATTCAAAGTGTTTTGGTATATATTCCCACTTCTCTATGCCATTTTTAAAATCGGAAATTGAGTTGAATTGCTTTTAATATCACTTTGTATTTATTTTAAATCAATTGAATTATTGAAATAATTTTATTTTATTATTTTTCATTCTGGATAGTGATAAATGGTCCAGTTGTTGTCACCTTTCCTTCAATAAACGATTTTATATAAATAATATTCAATAATTCAATTGATGTATGATTCCATTTAATATGCGCTTTTCCATCGTGTAAATGATTTCTTAAAATTACCATCAATAATAAATCACAATTTTAATGATTGAAATTGATTGGGTTAGTCTTTTCTATCCTTTCTTATTCGTGATTGTATAACAAGTACATTTCACATTTATTTCCTTATTTAAAATAAATTGTAAAAATTGAATTTTATGCATACTTGAGTAAGTTCATAGGACTAATGGCTATATAGCAGTGGCATTATGGAATTTGTTAAATTGCACATAATTTTTTTTAAATAGAAATCCATATAATTCAATGTTCCTTTTATTGAATTTTTATCATTTTCCTTTTTTTTGTATTTTTGTTGTAAATTCTTGTGTGAAAGTGTGAGAAAGCTTAAAACATTTCTATAAGTTTGTCTCCCATTTAAGAAAAAAGAAAGAACAATATTTACCATCACACCACCCCCGTTTTCATAATTTATTAGAAACCTCAATTGCACTTAAAATTTATTTAAAAACAGAAAACATAATTAAATTATTTTTTTTTTTTTAAATTAAAAATCAGTCACACACGCTCATAATAATGGCAAATTAATTTGTTTTTGTGATATTTTATTTTTAAAGTAAAAAAAAATGTTTTAACTGGATGAAATGGTCAAAGAAATAATAAAAGAAAAATCATTCCTATTTTCTTCCCATTCCCCCAACTTTTTGTTTGTTTCTATATTGTAGAAGGACGAAGTGTATTTGAATTTAGTACTCGAGTATATACCGGAAACAGTACACAAAGTGGCACGGAATTACAATAAGACCAATAAATACATGCCAATCAATTATATCAGGGTAAGTAAATGAGTTTTTAGATATAGTTCTGGTGGATAAATCATTATCTAATTTCTAATTTTCACCTGTTTTAATTTTACAGCTCTATATGTATCAATTGTTTAGAAGCCTTGCCTATATTCATTCGTTGGGAATTTGTCATCGCGATATTAAACCACAAAATTTATTGCTCGACCCAGAAACGGCTGTGCTGAAATTATGTGATTTTGGTAGTGCAAAACAATTGTTTCAGGGTGAACCAAATGTATCATATATATGCTCGCGTTATTATCGTGCACCCGAGTTAATTTTTGGTGCAATTAATTACACAACTAAGATAGGTGAGTTTAGTGGGCGGGCGTGTTATTTTCTGATTAATTTTTAATGACTTAATCATTTCTTTTTTATTTTTTTTTTTTTATTTTTAGACGTCTGGAGTGCTGGATGCGTATTGGCTGAATTACTGCTTGGTGTACCAATATTCCCTGGTGATTCTGGTGTTGATCAATTGGTTGAGATCATCAAAGTGTTGGGTACACCGACACGAGAACAGATTCGTGAAATGAATCCAAACTATACGGAATTTAAATTTCCACAAATCAAAAGTCACCCATGGCAAAAGGTATTCTATTATGTTCATTTATTTTTAGATTACATTCACTTAGATTATTTATGGATGGTTTTTTTGATTATGCATTATGCATATAAAACAAAAGAACTTGAAATAAAATTCGTTTTCTTTTTTTTTATTACATCGGCTAATGCAATGTCAAGAAAAAA
The DNA here is from genome assembly GCA_001014335.1 of Coboldia fuscipes. Classification (NCBI taxonomy): domain Eukaryota; kingdom Metazoa; phylum Arthropoda; class Insecta; order Diptera; family Scatopsidae; genus Coboldia; species Coboldia fuscipes. The sequence continues at coordinate 150,249 of JXOR01000379.1, forward strand.
GAAGAGAAAAGTTCTTAGACTGCAGTGTTTGCCCATATTCTGATAATTTATTTTTCTTATCATTTTTTATTGATTATTACCTTTTTTTTTCTTATTTAAGTTTAGATATCTAATGCAATTACATTATACTGATTATAAATTGATTATGATATGTCTCTTTCAACGAAATTGATTTTATTTTTTTTAGTATTTAAGAGTGGCATTTATAAGCGAATATTGAGTTTTATTAATCAATTTTTTACTATCCAATTTTACAATGTTTTCTCTTTATTTTGTATCAAAAAAAAAAACAAATACTCGACGACATCATATTTACGTCTGAGCGCTTTTTCTTTATCCAATTTTCTATATAACTAAAACAAATATTTTGATTAATGCAAAACCGTATAAATAAAATCAAAATTTTAAAAAATACCTGAAACGACCAAATAAATAAAGGCTCTTCTCGAACGAATTACTGTTCCCCAAAAACACATCACCGATCGGCAACGTTTACGAGTAAGATTTTGTTTCCTTTTGAACCAAACAACCAAAATTACAGACTGATGATTACACCAATTAAATACTACTGTATATATTGTTTTTACGTTTCTTTTTAATTTTTTTAATTTGATTTTTCTATACAAATTAATGATTCCACCAAAAACAACATTTGTTTTGAAGTTTAGTAATTGCAAAGAGAATTTCTTCTTGATCATCTGACCTCTGACCTCACCAACTTTAAAGTTTTAAGAAAATTGTTTTTAAATTAAATGACCGTTTATTCGATTATTATTGGTAGTTGTCTAAAAAGAAATTTTGCTCAAGGTGAAGAGAAATGGGATAAAGAAGAATCCTCTTGGCGATCAGATGTACAATTTACTATTTGTTATGTTTTAACCCCATAAAATGTTAAGAATTGGCAATCCTATTAACTAACGATATAATCGTTCAATACTAATTGCTACGTATGTTTGCAATTGAAAGTACTTTAATTTTCATGTCCAATTTAATTTTGAACTATTTTATTCCATTTATCCTTTTAATCGGTTTGTGTCCTTCAAGCATCTACATTTAACAGAAAAGCTAAATGATTCGTGATTTTTGCTGCACACTAAACTAAATAATTGACAAAATGTCAAATGCAAATTGAATAATCTTGTATAACAACGATTTTCCATTTGATTTTTCTTGAAAATTGTGAACGGTAAATAGAAGCGTTTAACCTGAATGGGAGGAACAATTAAATCTCTGCTGGTTCTGAGGTTCATTTTTTTTTTGCTTTGAATAATGAAAACTGTGGAATTTTTTTTTTCATCTTTCTTATGTACATTCTAAGTATTAATACATTAGATTTATATAATCATCGTATTGTATAAATAGAAATTATCTTAAAGTAGTGAAAAAAATTTAAACCAAATACCTGACGCGTGTGCGTTTATAAGAAAAACGTTATATAAATGATGTTGACGATAATGTGTGATTTGTTTTTCTTAATTTTTCGTTTTAAGTAAATTCATATTTGTATTACAATGTTGAATTTTCGCGCATTTAAATGTTCTAACTGCTGATCACGGCCTATATTCAATGAGTTATATAAATTATAAACTCTAATCAGCTTAAGTTATTGCAAATAAAATTCAGAGCCTTTGTATAGTTTAGCACAAAAACTAATTAATCTAATCATAATTTAAATAAAATATTCTTAACTATGCTCTTATCTTGTTGTGTGTTACATGAAATTTTTACCCCACCCCAAATAAATAATTATCTCGCCACCAACGAGAGAAACATTTTAATTTGATTAAAACAAATAGAATATTTTTAATTTTATTTATTTATGGAAATATAATAAAACATATCAGTATTTGGATTCTGTTTATTCGTTATTGTTCTGTATGGAAAATAATATTTATATATAAAACAAAAAACAATTGTATTAATTGAGTTAATTGATATTTATTGTGAGAGAGAGAGAGAGAGAGAGAGAGAGCGAAAGATTCCTATAATCACAAGTAATTAATGGTACGTTAAACTAACGCATTTCTTATTCTTTTCATTCTATTTTTATTAAACAATTATGGAAAATTAAATAAAAATGTAAAGGTGTTTCGTCAAAGGACACCACCAGAAGCAATTACCCTTGTCTCACGATTATTGGAATATACACCGACAGCTCGTATAACACCGTTACAAGCATGTGCTCATCCATTCTTCAATGAATTACGAGAAACAAATCAAAGACTACCAAATGGACGTGAACTGCCACCCCTGTTTAATTTCACTGAACAAGGTAAACTAGAATTTCACTTTATTCATTTGAAATGTTCAATAAAAATTAATTGTAATTGTTTTTCATTGTTAATAGAACTAGCCATTCAGCCAAGTTTAAATGCCAGTTTAATGCCACGTACATCAGGTGGTGGTGGAGCTGGTGAACAAGTGAATACTGGTACAGCATCCGGTGTTGGTTCAGCTACAACACCTGGTAGTGGAAATTCAACGGGTCCGTTATCCCAATCAACCTCGGGTAATTAAATTATTAATTTAATTATTTCTTCATTTTTTTTTTCTTCAAAATTATCTATGTTTTTTGTTGGTCTAAGTTATTGGTTTTCTAGTCCTTCCAAACAAATCAATTTTACTTTAATTAAATTACAATCAATTTTAATTTTAACTCTTTCTGTTTCCTATTTATGATTCCAATTTTTTATTCAAATTGATAATAATGAATGTAGAGAAATAATATTCATAGATAGTTATTCTGACCCCAATTTTCCTTTGTTTTCTAATTATAAAACAATGAATTTCTTATTATTTTAGTTCTTCAATATTAAAATTAATGTCAAATGTTTTTTTTTTATTATTATTATTTTCTATGTTTATTTAAATTGTAAATTGTGTAAATCCAAAACCAACAGTCTCTGAAATTTTGTGTTTTTTTTTCTATATTTTTGTTCTCTTTTATATATGCATCATTGACTCCGTTCCATTAATTGAATCACAACAATATAAAAAACAAATTTATATGTCACGACTTCAATTCGAACATGATAATACAAATCATAAACTACAACGGGAAATTGGAAAATAATTAATAAATTTTATGAATTGTTAAAAACCAAATGTGTAACAAACAAAAAACAGTTGGTGCTTCCGTGGTAAATCAAACAAATCCTAACAATAACTCGGGCAGTGCAACGTCAGGTGCTGGTAATGGTGCTGCTGGTAATACAGGAACACAACCGGTGGATGGTGATGGAAGTCAAACAATTGGCCAAGGTAGTAATAACACAGCATCTGGTTAAATATTTAAATGATAAAAATAGTAATTACATTAAAACAAAAAAAGAATAAAAATATTAAATGAAAAATATAAAAAAAGGAAAACTTTAATTAATGAAAAAAAAAAAATACATAAAAATAGTGAATAGTTAAATAAAAGATTGATAATCAATCAATTTATGATTGATAATATCATTCTAATCCGTTGTTACATAAAAGTAAAATTTAAAATAAAAAAAAAATTACAAAATATTATAAAGAAATATAATTAAAAACTAGAGAAAATGATTTAAATCAGATTCAATATGATTTCGTTAACGAAAACACACAGATTTAAATTAATATTAATGGACACAACAAGTAAATTGAATAGAATAAATGCGATTAATTAAAACAAAACATAAAAAAGAAACACAACAACATCAAAAAAAAAGTACATAAGAAAAATGTTTCATTTAAAATACAATGAAAGTATGCAGTAGATTATGAATAAAAAAGATAAATAAAAGTAAGAAAGAATGAAAGAAAACACTAAATAAATCTATATATTAATAATGAATATCAAATACTTAATCCCCAGTGTCTGAGAAACTATACATTAGGTTTTTATGTATAAAGAATGATATGAGGCATTAGTCATTTAAGTCTTGTAATGATGATGTAGACAAAAACAATTCAATAAAAATTACATGTTGAACGCCACTTATACATAACTTACTGGTATTTAAAAAAAAATGATTAAAATAAATTGAATATTTGTATTTATGAGATATGGCAACATAACAGAAAAAAATGTATTTTTATTAAAATATGATTATTGAACATAATTAGATAAATGAATAATAACACATTTAATTAATAATTGAACACAAATTTAAAAAAAAATAAAACAACCATTAAAGAAATGAAAATATATTTTCATCTTTCAATGGATTATTCTGTATGTCCTGTCAAATGTTAAGAAATTTATTTTCTTTGTAGAAATAAATTTATTGGGGCATAAACCATAATTAGCTAAAAGAGAAAATATAAAGAAAAAATTCCATCGTTTTAAAACTAACACACGATCACATAAAATTGATATTTGGATTTAAATGTATTTCATATTTATCAAAAGGCAAAAAAGTTAAAAAAAAAAAAAAAAAAAAAAAAAAAAAAAAAAAAAAAAAAAAAAAAAAAAAAAAAAAAAAAAAAAAAAAAAAAAAAAAAAAAAAAAAAAAAAAAAAAAAAAAAAAAAAAAAAAAAAAAAAAAAAAAAAAAAAAAAAAAAAAAAAAAAAAAAAAAAAAAAAAAAAAAAAAAAAAAAAAAAAAAAAAAAAAAAAAAAAAAAAAAAAAAAAAAAAAAAAAAAAAAAAAAAAAAAAAAAAAAAAAAAAAAAAAAAAAAAAAAAAAAAAAAAAAAAAAAAAAAAAAAAAAAAAAAAAAAAAAAAAAAAAAAAAAAAAAAAAAAAAAAAAAAAAAAAAAAAAAAAAAAAAAAAAAAAAAAAAAAAAAAAAAAAAAAAAAAAAAAAAAAAAAAAAAAAAAAAAAAAAAAAAAAAAAAAAAAAAAAAAAAAAAAAAAAAAAAAAAAAAAAAAAAAAAAAAAAAAAAAAAAAAAAAAAAAAAAAAAAAAAAAAAAAAAAAAAAAAAAAAAAAAAAAAAAAAAAAAAAAAAAAAAAAAAAAAAAAAAAAAAAAAAAAAAAAAAAAAAAAAAAAAAAAAAAAAAAAAAAAAAAAAAAAAAAAAAAAAAAAAAAAAAAAAAAAAAAAAAAAAAAAAAAAAAAAAAAAAAAAAAAAAAAAAAAAAAAAAAAAAAAAAAAAAAAAAAAAAAAAAAAAAAAAAAAAAAAAAAAAAAAAAAAAAAAAAAAAAAAAAAAAAAAAAAAAAAAAAAAAAAAAAAAAAAAAAAAAAAAAAAAAAAAAAAAAAAAAAAAAAAAAAAAAAAAAAAAAAAAAAAAAAAAAAAAAAAAAAAAAAAAAAAAAAAAAAAAAAAAAAACCAATTTCTAATCGTACTAAACGAGTAACAAAAAATAAAAGATTAAATTTGTAGTTAAATGTAATTTGTAATTTAAACGAACACCTCCCCGCGAATTAATGAAATTCATTAATTTTCGTCTAGTGTACAGAGTGTTATTTAAAATCTCTCATATGTCTCCCTTCTCTTCACATCATAAACGAATGTCTAGAAGCAATACAGATAAATTATTAATTTATTTTTTTTTTCATGCATAGCAAACCAACCACTAATTGACTTGAACATAAAGAATAAAAAAAATTATAAATATATAGAGAATATAATACCCCAAGTTGCTAATAAAAACTCATTTGATAAGGAATTATTAATTATAATGTATAACAAAGAAATTCTTGATGTTGTGATTTTAATTTCATTTCTTTCGATTTGCTTAATTGACACATTGAAACATTAAACAAAATCGATTTGACCTAGAAGGCAGATCATAACAATATTGATGTACATATGTTTCATCATCGTTACAGCTAAAAAATGTATATCAAACGATTAGATTAATTTCTTCTAATTTTTTGTTTTATTTTCATTCAAGTAAACGTAAAGATAATACACTATGAAATGCATAGTTAATCAATTGGTATTGACTATAGAAATTCTCTTTTCTTTTTTTTTTTATTATTACATTTAAATAGTAATTTTTAATGGAATATAAAAACGAGTAATTAATTCATAATTATAAATGAAGAAAAATATATATAAAATCGATTCAAAATGAATAAGAAAATGTTATTATTCTCTTATTACAGACAGAATCATAATTAATTTAATTATAGTAAGAACCATCCCACTAATATTCTTTTTTCTATGGTTTTTTTCTTTTTCTATTTCTAGAATAACAATAAATTAAATAAAAAACTATAAGAAATAAAAGAAATCTAATTTAGAGAAAATATTAAATCAATGAGGGTTAAGAACATAAAAATAAAATCGAATTGGGCAAAAAATATTTAACGAAAAATGGAAAAAAAAAAATAAAAAGCTTATCATTCAACCACCACCCCAATTACCCCCCCAAAATAGACGGTAGAGCTTTTCGTCCATCCAACAAAACAAGTGATTATTTTATTTCCTTTTATGTTTTTCTTCTTGTATATTTCTTAAGTTATATATGTTTCATGTATAATTGCATAATTAATACAAAATGAATCCAATAATATACAATTTGAAATGTAAAATAAAATATTCATATGGAAATTTTAAATTTTAAAACATTTAAAAGAAAACGGAAAAAAAACAACTAAACAAAATAAAATTAAGAAATTAAATGAATGAATTCTTTTCTTGTTTATTATGTGTAATAACAAAATTGATGATGAATGAAGAGAACTTCACAGTTTTTCTTTGTTTCTTTTAAATTGAATTGATCATGTGGTAACCGAAATGTTAGTAGATAATTGAAAGAAGAAAAACTCTAAGATTAATACCATTAATATGAACTACATTTATTTGATAGACTTAAGCACTATGTTGTATGCATTCTGTTTGTTATGCTGGCATGTTTATATGAAATTTTAAAATTATATGGAATCAAATGGAATGAAAAGAAATTGAACGAAAATGAAGATTGGTTCCAGAGTAGTATAAAGTGATTGAATTATAATAAATAGATCGAAATGAGACCAATACACCTGTTAATGAATAATTCACACACTCAGAAAGCATACATTGTGGTTCGATAATTGTAATTTTATTTTTTTCTTTTAATTTTTTTTTTGTTTACTATTATCTTATATTATTACTATTATAATTATAATTATTATTATTTTTTTTTCAATTCATATGACGAATTATGTTCATGTAAAATAGATTTTAAAAAAACTTGTAATTAAAACAATTTATTAAGGATACCAATTAATTAATAGTAACAAGTTTAATTCGGATATAAAAGAATAGAAAAAATAATAAAACGATTAAAAAAAACATATAAGAAATGAATATAAAAAATTCAATGGAAAATAAAGAATTAGAATATTTAAAACAAAACACATTGTATAATAATACTTTAATGACTGGTATATTAGACAGTGAAAATGGATACCAATAAGAATTCATTTTCAATCATTTATTTCTTTTGAATTTCAATTAATCACAAAGTGACACGAACCGATAATCAACATTTGTTCAACATCAGTTCAACTGATTGCATGCTAAATAGTTAAATAAATTTGTATTTGAATATTTAGTGAGGTTCTAGGTAATTTGCTGTCCTTAAATGTATCAAGAAATCAATATGTCGAAGATATTGTAATTTGTCGTAGTCAAGACAAACCAATAAACTGAAACTTATTAAATATGTCTAATGGTGAAGGTGAATGAATCTTGGTCAGGTGTTACAGTGAAATGATTATCAATTCATGAGACATTGAATTAATTGTAAATTTTATTCTGTTCTTTTCATTTATATTTGTAGTTATTTTTTCTTATTATTTACTAATGATTAAAATTTTTTTTAAAAAAAAAAAAGGTACCCAAACAATGCCGCCTGTTCGATATCCGTTTCGAAAGAACCAACGACGATATTTCAATTGAAATTTAAAATCCCTTTGACTTGTACTATGTAATTCTATGATAAATTTTTAAGTCACAAAGGTGTTTAACATCGTTCGATTATTTAAATGAATACTGTATATGTGATCGCCTATTTACCACCCTATTTGAACTTGACATAATTATTGATGATATTGAGGCAATTAGAGAAGTACGTAAGTGATTTACGTAATCAAATGAATATCTGCAATTAATTGAGTTAATTACTCGATTTTATGTTTGTATCTAATAATAATTTCTTAATTTCTTTTACGCATAGATAAGACTCATACTCAAAATTGTTAAAATGTGCATCGTTCTTTTTTTGTTTTTAATGGAATTTAATTTTCTGATTAGTCCTTAAATAAACATTGATCGTATAAAGTATATAAATTAACTCTCGTATGTATAGAAACACGTATTTGTTGTTAACATTTTTTTCTTTAATGATGATTATTTTTATTATGTGAAATATGAAAAAAGCAAAACAAAAATTAATGAAATATTTGTAAATGTATAATAAATATTAAAAGAAATTTAATCGTAAATTTAACCGTTGCATACTAAAAAGGTGTAGTTAAATGCAAAATGATTTATCATAATGAAATCAAAACCCAAAAAAGAGAAAAAATACTTTGTAGAAAATTCAATCTGATGTAAACCTGTTCATAAATAAAATAAAATTAATTCTTAAATGCAGTAAATTGATAATTGAAAATAAAGAAAATAGTGACAACAGTAGGGTGGTAGGTTGTTTAACTGTTTTTCTTTTTTGTTTTACATTTATAGCTAAACTTCAATGTGTAATATGAAGTTGGAGACATTCTGATTCGTAATATTAAAATGAAACAAAACCAACTTCTAAATGTAGATTAATAGAAAAGTATCATAGCTACCTATATAAATATATGAACCTAAGTGTAAGTTAATATTTATAAGAGATCCATATAAAATGATGTGACAGTCTTATATTAATCGGAAATGAATAAAATCTTTAATCTAATGCGAATGAAATAAAATTATGTAAAGTAACGATCTTTTTAAAATTAAATAGTAAGAAAGTGGCACATTTAAAAGATTCCTTAAGTAATCAGAAGCAACTTAATTATTAACAAAATTCAAATTAATTAAAACTGAAATTGTGTTAATTAACGTTAAACACAATTAATAATGTAAAATAGTTACATTCTACTATTAATCGTTCTATACCGAAAAGAAACTATTTTCTTGTTCTACACACAGCCACACACACACACAATTTTCAGAATAAGTATAATAAATTGCTGAAGACATTAAATTCGATATCATCAATATAAGTATCTTCGTTATTCTATTTACTCATTTAATTAACACGCAATCATCCAAAAGAAAAAAAAAAAGAATAAACTCATCGAATATAAGAATGAGAAATATTAAACGCAATTAATGAGTTTAGATATTTAACTTATTTCTAATGATAAGACCTACATAATTTTCCTTTTATTAATCCAATATAATAATAATCACTTTATTGACTCTATAATTGAATGAAATGAAAGAAATAAAATTGTTATGTCAATGATGATTTCTTCCACAGTCGGTTTATATTGAATAGAAGGCTAATCAAACAATTGAATCTCTAATTAAATTCTGATCATATTGTAGGCTAAAATGGTAAATGGAAATCTTAATCACCATTTCACTTGCAATACAAGTTCCAAAGTGTCCAAGTTATTACGATACATATAAATGGAATGATAAACAATATCCAGATTAAACTGGACTTTCATGATCAAATTAAAACGCTTTTGAATACACATTACGGATTTAGTGAAAAAAAAAAAATAAAAAACATTTAATTGTTAATGAATGTACATAAAATATCGTCATATTTAATGTCAATGACTCTAATAAAAGACGTAAACTTTGATAGTTATGCAAGATAATACATATTAAACACCTTTACGCTAACATTTACACAAAAAAATACCATGAGTTATGACTAATGAACCTTATGTAAGTCGATCACGTTTTGTTTTTGTTTTTTTTTTTCTTTTTCTAGGATATTAATAACTTTAAATGACAAACTGAAGTTATTATTAATAATATTGTATGAATTCTTGTAAATGATGCAAATTTAATAAAATAATATAAAAATAAAAAAAATTTGAATGAAGGTGAGAAAAAATAAAACTAAAATATCTTTAACTAATTATAGTGACATGATATGATGATAAAAGAAAAATTTAAATTATATATAATTAAACTAGTAAATTGCATTAAAATATTTAAAATAAACATGATATGGAATAAATGAATGACAAAATATAAAAATCAATTTAAATAAAAATCCAATGTGGATGAATGAATACTGTTGATATAATTAATTCTTTGAGAACTGCAAATTAGTAGATAACGTTCATTTAACACATTAAATACATAAGATGAATTATGAATGATAAATAAAATATTAAAAAAAAAAAACAAAAAATAAAATTAATAATTTAACGAATGCAACATTCACGTGTATTACATTGATTTAATTTATATCATTGATTGAAATCAAATTCGATTACCAAATCCAAAAAGAAAAATTGATACATAATTGTGTGGTCCAAAATGAGATAAAAATAGTAAAGTAAAGAATAAAATTTAATAGAATCAAGCATAATGTTTAATTAACCATGTAATGTCTATTTAATCATGCATTTATCATTACCATTTACGTATGAATTAATATTCGATTAGAATGAAGTATAATAATTTTCTGCCAATCTATAACACTCTGTATCTCTCTGTGTTCTCACGTAGAGCCAAAACAATTAAACGGTAAATTTATATAATTCATCCGACTACAATATAATCACTATCACACTCTGAGGATCGGATAGAATTAAATGATTCATGTTAAAGATTTTTAATTATTAATAATTATCTTTGGACTAAGTGTACATTTGATTATTTAAATCACAATTAATTAGTTATGTTTATCAAAACAAAATGGGAAGAACAAAACAAAAAGAATATGAAAGAAAGACAAAATGAAAACACATTTAAATTTAATTTCTATTATCTAAGCGTATCATTAAGGTACTTGATGATGAATTATAGGTGAAAATATTAATAAAACAAAATAATTCCTTAATAAAAATCATTCGCTAGATTCTTTGATTACAACAATGATTTTATAACTTTTCTTATTTCAGTGGTTCTCTTGTAATACAACAACAATTTTGAAAATTTTCGTCCTAACGGCTGAGTGTATGTAATCAGTGCAATGGGAATACAACAACAATTTTGAAACGTTTGACACTTTTTCTTGAAAATTTGTTAACCCCTGAATGTATGTAATTAGTGCAACAGAATTATGAGAGCGATTTTGAAACTTTTAAATTATCTGTAATTTTCTTCTAGTTTTCTTAGTATACCAGTATAAGATAAATCAACTACATGAAAGTAATTCAAGGAACACAAACTAATCATTGATACAGTATTACTACTTGGTATGCTTACCAGAAGTATTCAGGAATTAATTAAAACAATTTATTGGACATTTAGGCAACACATGTCTGGTTTCTATCGAATATTGCCTGCTTCTTATCAATCACTATCAGTGACATATGATTTTATTTACTTTTGTATTTTCACAATTTGGATTTCTTTGGCAAAACAGTTCATCGAACCTTTTGTCCGCACCGGACATTCTGTATGTCCTCCAAGTTTTGAACCCAATTTCTATTTATTAAAATTCAGTCTCTATATAAATTTAAACAATTTGTTTATTACAAAAGCAAAAATTTTAGTTTAGAGTGAATCAAAATTGTATTTGAAGCATTAAATTTAATTTTTTTTTTCGGTTATACATCAAAATATTATCATACTGGGTCATAATTTTCGTTCAACGGTTGAATTCAATTGATATGAGATCTATAATTAGAAATTTAAATGTTCCAATATTTAGTTTAGTACCAAATAAAATTGGTGTGTCTTTAAAGGGAGTCAATCAATTGGTATGGTTCTCAACAACAAATGTAAGACTTAGTTCCGCTGGTCCAGTTAATCTGGCATACAGTTCATATGAGAGCACATCAAGCGATAATGATGCGAATCCCGTGATTATAATGCATGGTCTTTTTGGCATGAAACAAAATTGGAGGAGCATATCAAAAGTGTTGCATAACAAGACTAATCCACCTAGAAAGGTATGGGGGTCAAATGCATTACATTTTTAATTTGAAATTAATTTCATTGAGTTTAATTCATATGTAGATAATCGCAGTAGATGCCAGAAATCATGGGGAAAGTCCACATTCAGCACAACATACTTATGAATCAATGGCTCATGATTTAGTTGAATTTTTAAAGATGCACAACATTAAGAAGTGCTCAGTAATTGGTCACAGCATGGGAGGAAGAGCAATGATGGCCTTAGCATTAATTCATGTTTGTTACTCAATTACTTGTCTCAGATCTAAGATTTTGATTATTCTATTTTCGATTTTTAGCCGGAGTTAGTTGAAAAAGCCATTATAATTGATATATCGCCAATATCAAGTGACAATGATAAGAAGACATTCACTCATGAGTTTTTATTTAAAGCAATGAAGGATATTCATGTGCCAAATACATTGACACCAATGCAGGGACGACAATACGCCGAAGATCAATTGAAGAAAGTTGTTCCGGATAAAACAACCAGAGATTTTCTTCTAATGAATTTGATCAAGGACAGTAATGGAAAGTAAGATTTGTTACAAATTTAATTTAATATTCATCAATATTAAGTATACAATCCATTTAAGTTTCGGCTGGCGTGTCAATTTAGATGCACTTATTACCAATTACAAAGATATTGTGAACTTTCCGAAGAATTTAACAACACTCCAATACGATGGACCGGTACTGTTTATCAAGGGATCACGTTCTGATTATGTGAAGTAAGTTCTGGTTCTATAAAACACTCATAATTGCCCTTAACAATCGTATTTACTTAGGAGTAATCAATATGGTCTCATTAAAAATTGTTTTCCGAGCGCTGAATTCTTAGAAATCAAAGATGCTGGTCATGATATCCATTTAGAAAAACCCGCTGAACTAATCCTTAGTATAATTCATTATATTCAGAAAAATACGATATCATCTTTATTGAAAGCCAAAATTTCAGTGAAATAACTAATCTGTTATGACTTATCCTTAAACTGTTTTTATATTTATAAACTTAAACATTTTAACATAAAATTTTCAATTCATTAAATAATAAATATGTTTTTCCTCTTTATTTGTTTCCATTGCAGTAATAAAGATATTCCTGCTATTCAGAAGATGTTCCCGAAATTAATTTTCAAAGAGTTGGACTCAGGACATTTAGTTCATTTTGAAAATCCTCATGAATTCTTAAATGTGCTGGTACCATTTTTAAATAAACCAGTGTAATAAATAAATATATTCTTTTAATTTAATTAATTCATTTTGTAGTCAAAGTGACAAGTGATTGTAGAATAAAATTATTTAATTTCAACTGTGCTTTATTATACCATTTTTCATAATATTATTGATTTATAGTAATGTACAATTTAAAATTTCATTTATAATACACTTAAAAATCACAGAAATACTTTCAAAAATCGTTGAAAATGATAAGATCATAAAATCAAGACATACATTACATGCATAAGAACGGTTTGTAAAACTAAACGACAGACTAGAAATTAACCATAATGATCGTTTAAAATGATAACATAAAAGAACATTTTGCATAAATTACTAATGATTACTTATTATTTATAGATAGTTATTGATTTGCTTCTAAATTGTATTTATCGTAATTTCACTATAGTAAATTCGGTTCAATCGTGGAACATTAAAATTTTATGTAACAACATTGGAACTATAGTTGATATTATAACTGTGATGTATGCTAATTAGGACAATTGTTAAGGAATGATGTATTACCATTTAATTTGACTTATGTACTATAAAAACTTATGTTTTTTCGAACTTAAGGCAGTAAGGGTGACTTTCGAAAGAGATCATAAAATTATTATTAATAGTTGTATGGCTATTCGTTTTTATTGGGGGGATGTCATTGGCGTTATATTAAACGAGCTCATTATTGTGTCGATAGCAATTGGGTATTAAATTATAATGTCTATATTGTAGGTACTTAATTAACTCAGTGCAAACACACACAGGTTACTCGCGATATAGAAATAATTCACGTTTAATTACGAGCACCACCATTGTATGCATAATCAGCTTTGTTATGCATCACCAAATGATTTTCAACAAAATAAAAACTATCTGATCTAGTCTCAAATGGATGATCAATCATTTCATTTACTAAAATAGGTAAATTATAATTAAAAAAAAACTGTCCTTTAGGAACAAATAATTGATTGATTTATCAATTACTTACCAAGTTCAGATGGTAGCGTTGGGAATTCATAAATATGCTCACATGTATTCTTAGAAAATGGAATACAGTATCCAAACTCAAAATCAAATGTTTTCAATAATCGATCTTTGAAGAAGTGACGTTCAATCATTCGGAAATTGTTCACTGGTTTACTTCCTACAGTAAATTCGACTCTAAAAATGAAAAAAATTTTCCAATTAATCATTTATAATTATGAAAGGAGATAGATACATACGTAGCTCCAACAGTCTTCAACTTCAAGAATTGTGGAGTAAACTGATAACGCACATAACGACCAGCATTAGGATCGACTGGTTCTTCAGAAGTGTTAACTGTTGGCTCCTCACTATGAGTTGCATTACTTTCATTCAATGTACTTGAGTCTGGCAGTTGTTCACTAGGTGGTTTAGCAATTTCAAACAAAATTGCACCGCTTTCCAAATCACGAATTTTGAATCGCGTGAAATCTATATCGTACATGTTAGCATCCGGAGTACATAAATACTCATCCGTGATTGATGTCAATCGCAGCACCTCGTCTGGTGTTATACCTTCAGCTTGATTTTTAACCAGACTGTTGTCCAACTTCTGATTGTTTGCTGTAACATGATTCAATTGCTTGCCTATTACACTCATTGTTTCAAACACCTATTGCACGAATTTGTAATACAAGAAGGACGAATGCGACGATATAGCTACTGTCTAGATGGCACAGTTAACTAACAATGAATACAATAAACAGAAGCTTGGCAAAAGAAGGAAGAGAAAAGCAATTTAAACAGAGGTCACGATAAACAAATAATAAATATTATCGGATAATATTCCTTCAAATTCAGTTTTACTCTGAGTTAACCTAGAGGGCACCGCTATCGATTCATTATTTTCATTGACTTCAATACACAGATTTACATTAACATCTCCATTGAAATTATTTCAGTCTGGCGAAAATTGATTCTATTTTGTATCATGTGTATATTTTCCGTAAATGAATTACATAGCTAATAGGAAGGCAAAGATTTTATAAGAGCCCAAATTATAAGCAAATTCTGTTGAAATTTTGAGTTTACTAGATTACATGACAATTAACGAATAATCGACAGGTATCGAAAAACATGTAAACGATAATCGGCCACCATTTTTCACATTTTTCCCGGATCCGTATCGAAGAGTCAAAGGAAAAAACTTCTTCTGTTATTCACATTTCTCGCCTCTACACATCAATTTAAAGGAGTTCGGTAATCACAGGACAAGTAGCTGCACCGGAGACGTGAATTATTCTTCCGATACCTTGACGCGATAGCTGTTATTGCCCATTGAATAGTAATAACGCGCATCCAAAGGTAAGCAATGGAACACGCTAAAGATAGTCTACTGCAGGAAGCAAGATAAAAGCCTAATAATTCAAAACCAAGTATTTTTCATTTTAAATCTTAACTTAATCAAAAGTGGTGAGAAAATGTATTTGCACAGTTAAGTCTATGCAGCTACAGAAATTAAATTAAAAAGTCTTGAGTGTTTGTCTTAAGTATAAGTAAATATGATGAAATTAGTAGGATCCAAGATCCATTTAAAGTATTTCCCACGGTGTTTGATTCCAAGTTGGGATCGTTAAACAAAGTATAATTGAAAGGACATAAAAGTTGTGTTTTAAAATTGTATTGGTGTAATAAATCGTCTTATGAAAAAGTTATTTTGATCGCAAACGAAAGTAAACCGCAATTTGCAAAAAAAAAAGTTCTGGAGATATGTTACAGAATCTATAAGCATACAAAATAGTAAAATTGGATGGAGCCTCAAAATATTGTTTTAGTTTCCCTTTATCCATATGTCAATGGTTAAAGAGAATTTACGTTTGTAGTTCAATAGTATAAATCTCCGATTGTTATAAATGCATAGTAAAAAGATGTTTAAAACAAAGTCAAGTGTATTTTAACCAAGTAAAATTCCTTCTATTATTTTATAAAAAAAAAAGAGATTTTATCCTTAAATTACTATCCTATTTTATAAAACTAAGTATAAGTAATGGTGGAACATCTTTACAACATACGTGTTTTACTTGCCCCAAAGGTAAGGAAATATCTTTTGGAAGCTTATCCATACAATAGCGTCCAAAGTAAACATTAAAAAAAAAACAAAACTATATATTTATAATTTTAAAATTAAACTTTTTTAAATCAATTTATTCTTTACCTATATAATAAGTTAACAACAGATACGAAAGTAATAATATAATACAATTGATATAAAGAGGATGAATAAAAGTAGCCAGTTTACACTATACATGTGTAAATAATTATTTAGATAATTCGTGTGTTTAATGTTACACGGACAATATAATTGGCGTAAGTATGTACTATGTTAAATATTCTGATTAATTCAACAATATGCAAGATACGGAGTTGAAATCAAATCAAAAGTGTTTCCATTTATTAGATTTCTTTTTTGCTGGTCGCTAAACATATTTTGTATTTTCAGGCAAGAGTAATATGGATAGTGAAGAGTCCCGTCCGGGCTCATCAGCCTCAGATTCATCTGATTCCTCGAACGCTTCATCAAATGAGGATTCACCGTCATCAAATAAATGGCGGTCTAAAACTAATTCAAAATCATCTAGTTCGAGTAATTCGAGCAATGATGGTAAAGATTCGCCTAGGAATGGTAACTTGAACCATTCACGAAGTCCAAGTTCGGAAAAGGAAATTCAAGAAATTGGCGATGGTGATGACGGACAACATTCACCATCCAATCAATCTGTTAATTCAGGCATGACAGAAGGTGATAATGAGAATAGTGTTTCATATAAACAAGATGAAAGAATTTCTCCAAAAAGAAAATCTAAGAGTACACGGAGCTCTAGTGTTTCGAACATCAGTGAAGAAGAAAATCTGAAACCTGATGAAATATCTGATTGTGATATGGACTCTGACAAAGAATCTTCGAAAAATAATTTAGATTTAGAAGAAAGTAGTTTGAATGATATTGATAATGATAAAAAGAATGATGCGCTTAACATGAGTCACGAGGATTTAAGTGAAATTAGTGATTTAGAGAGTGCTCCACAGTCTGACGCTGAAGAAGACTGTAAATCTGACGATAAGAAGATATCGGAAATTCAACCAGAACCGATAACTGATTTACGTCAAAAATTAAATGAAAAACGGCAACAAAGAGCATTAGAAGAGAAAAAAGCAATGGAAAATGCACAATCAAATGGATGTGCAAAGGTCCATAATGATTTGATTAACAAGAGTGTAGATGAGGATGCTCTTGATTTTGAAGCTGAGGAGGGTGAATGCAATGATGCTCCGCCAGTTGTTGAGTCTAACGCTAAAAAAGACGATGAACCGAAAAAGAAAGATGATGAAGACGAACTGGAAGAAGGAGAAGAACTTGAAGAAGGAGAAGTTACTGATGAAGATGAAAAACGACCAGAAGAGAATGAACCGAAACCAGTATGTCGTTTCTATACACGCGGCCAATGTACCTGGGGCATGAGTTGTCGATTCTTGCATCCTGGTGTCACAGACAAAGGCAATTACACAATGTTTGAGATGGTTCGTCCCGTTTCAGTTCCACATAATGTTCCTTTCAATCCCCCACCAATCGGATTTCATGATTATCGTCAAGAACGACCTCCCATTCATCATATGCCACCCGCACATCCTGTGCCTTTTGGTCCTGGTCCTGGACCAATGACACGTCCTCCAATTGTAGCAGATCCAGCAAATGAAAGTGCTTGGGAACGTGGATTACGTAACGCTAAAGAAATGGTGCGAAAGGCAAATAAACGTAAAGAACAGGACATGGATTTTGAAGATAAAAAAATGAATTTATCTAGTGCACCAGATGAATTGGAAAAAGACAACTTTTACCTAAGGGATAGAATATCGCCAGAAAGAGTAAAACAATAAGTCCTATTTGTAATTTAATTGATTCTTATTATTCTTTAATGAATTTTAGTTATCACCTGTACCATATGCAAGACATACTGCACCACATTATCCAGACGGTGTGTACAGTCCACCTCCAAAGTATTCAGCACATCCTCGGGTTGTACCACCTCCAGCTGTGTATGAGGAAGATGCATACGGACGTACAATTCGTTACCGTGAATTACCTGCTCATCGTATGCCACAGTATGAAGATGATATGGAAAAACGCAGAGTAGGTCGTCCTAGCCGTGAAGTAATTGTGCAACCAGCAACTCGAGGTGATGAATGGAATGATCCATGGATGCGTTCTAAGTCACCAGGTCGTCAGGACAAACATCGATCACATAGGGATCGCCGCAGTTATAGTAGTAATTCGTCATACAGTTCATCCAGGTAATTATAATAGAAAATTCCTTAATATCTTCTGATCATGAATTACAATGATGATTGAATTCTAGTTCATCTCGATCTGGTTCTAGTTCCGACTCTAGTCGTTCACCGTCACCAAATACACGCAGAAGACGTTATAACAGTGGTCACAGTAGTTCACTTGCTAAATCACCTCATCGAAATTTGAAAAGATCAATTACACCGAAGAGACGATTGTCGCCAGGTAAGAATAATGGAAATTATTATGGTTTTATTAACACCAATATTATAATAATTGTGCCGTCTCTATCTCATTTGTACTAATTTCTTAATAAACACTTAGTCGCTCAAGTCGTGGAACCAATTGTAAATGTGAGCTTCAATAACAAGAAAGAAGTGAAGACACATGTTGCACCATCTAATCGTCAGGCTATAGGTATTGTGTGTTTTTTGTTTTGTAAATATCCCCAATTAGCCAATGAATGCAAATCATTGTGTAATTTAATTTTATATCAATGAATATTTTTTGCATTTCCTATTGAGTATTTCACTCCTACTCCTGTAAAAGCCATGGACAATTGACTAATCCTTTGTTTTTATTTATTGTCGGTTTGAGTAGAAGATTGCGAATTAAAAGCATTGATGCCACCACCAAGTTTACCTGTAATTAAAAAGTGTCCAAAGAATTTATTAAAATGTAACACACCAAATTATCAAAATCTTGTGACTGGTATCCCAACAGTAAATGATAATTTAGGTACAAAATGGCTCGTTGTTGTTTTTTAATATTTTTCTGTTTGTGTTAAATTATTAACCTTCGGTTTTCTTATGTTTACAAGATCCCTGCTTAATTTTTTGTTTTTTTTTTATTTGTGAGACATGTTAATAAAGTAAATATATTACATTCCAGGTATGAGACGATCTCCTGTTACTAGAAAACGACCAGTATCACCTGTTGAGAAGAGAACCATACTAAGTCCAGTAATGGGCAAGAAACGAAAGGTAAAATTGCAAATAACAATATTTTAGTAATTGATTTAATGCAATATGTTTGTAGAGTTCACCTTTGTCCCGTCGTCCTGGAGGCCCAGAACGAGCAATTAGAAAACGACAACGATCAAGTTCATCCGGATCTGGCTCTTCTGGATCAAGTGATTCTGATTCTGGATCATCATATTCATCAAGTTCAAGTAGTTCGTCGCATGCTGGCTCTCCGGCACGTGGACGCAGACGTGAAAAAGTTGTAGTAGAACGTAAAGTAATGCAAAAGAAATTAGATGCTGCCAAGAAAACAAAATCATCGCAAGAAGCAATTCGCACAGAGAACATTCCGACAAATTCAAATTCCGCAAGTGGACCAGCATCTGCAACTGTGCCAAAGAATAAAAGCACTCGCCGAGAGGAATTGTTGAAACAATTAAAAGCTGTTGAAGATGCAATTGCACGTAAACGATCTAAGATTAATTAATCTAAAGGGTACTATAATCATTTTTATACATTACTTGACAACATTTAAATAATATTAATCTCCAGGAAAATGATGAATGAATTATGGTATTTCAATGAAAATGTTATTCTTAGATTGTAATACTACCTACATAAAATTAGATAGTTCACTGTGCTTTATCACTTGAATCCAAAATAGAATTTCAAAAGAATATTCAATTCAATTGGTTTTTGATTTAAAGTATCTTAAGTATTTCTTATGATAAATTTAAAAAAAAATAGAAATAAAATTCGTAGAATTCGAATAATTTGATTTTTATTCTTAAAATTTATAAGTTACATTTACACAAATAACATATTGGAATAGTTAAATTACATTATTGTAGTTCGTTTCCATAATTAATAAATTTTGTTTCATTTGAAATCATTTTTTTTGTTTTCATGAAAATACTGTTGCAGCAAATGAAACGAAAAGTAACATATTATCAAATAAAATTGCATTACAATAGAATATTATCGGATTGAATAAACGTGTGGGATTTAATTTATATGTTAAAACTGTTTTATAATTTCAATCGACTGATAAATTTAGAAAAAAAAAACACTATATTCTTCTCAAAAGGAAAATTATAAAATATATATATATACAATACAGAACAACAGGAGAGAAGATTATATTATAATCCGATGGTAAATACTCAACGCTGACCGAATCGTAACTTCCAGTTTTCACATAAAAACTTTATGTTACAGATTATCTAATTACTTTATAATATCTTTATGCATCTTTTAACAGATTTCTGGATCGAATCTTGTTTCGATCATTGCAATTGATAAGTGATAATAAACAATGCAGATGAATAAATGATAGCTTTAAAAGAGTAAATCATCGTCACCGTCATTAAAGATGTCGGCACCCCCTTGATCACGAATATCAATACCTGCGGCTAAGAGTGCTGCTTTCCTAGCATCCTCCTTGGCACGAATAATCTTTTTCTTATCCTGGATCTTCTTCAAACGATAGAACTCTTCACGTTCCAACTCATCCAATTCGGATATAATGTAAGCCAAAGTTTTATCAATACGTGGAATGATTACTAAAATTAAGAAAGTCAATAAGGTACAAGTGCTGCAAAGAAATTGAAATATTATATATATATATATTACCGTGCTCAATAGCATTTACTCTGCGGTTTGTTATTTTTATCACTTCGTCAAGTGTAACGAACGATGTTTGCAGTGAAGCTAATTCGACCAATAGTTTGACTGCACTTTGATAATTTTTCTTCAATTTAGCTAATTGTTGACCACCACGAGCCAAACCAGCTAGTTCATAAGTGTCAGCTCCATCCTGATATGATTCAAAGACGGGGAGTGTGACACCAGCTACGTTATCTTTCTTGGTGCGGATTTTAATTTGGGCCTTGGTAACGTTTTGGAGTACCACCTGATTGAAATCGCCAGTGGCAAATTTGGCTTCAGCTAAGGAGAATGCAGCCTCCTTCATAACTTCACCCATAAGAGTTTTGGTCTAAAATTTAATAAACTAGTAGTGCTACGTCGTAGTCAGATTAAGTAGTTTGTTTACCTCGATAATTTTTCCAAGGATTAATCTGAATCGCATTTGGAGAGCATCAGCCTTCTTTTTGAGCAATCCATGACCCTTTTGTGCGCCAGCGAGACGTGCCTTCATCAACATTTGAGCTCTGAAATGAGAGCAAAAGAATATGATGATATGAATTGGTATCGGTGGGTGATACGCTTGGAGACCACAGGTGCACCATCATAAAACTTGATGATTTTCATAGTTTCTGTAGCGAATTCCATTGTTTAGGGGAAACAAATCTGTTATTTAACTTACCCCCGGGATGGGAAAATCGGTAATCTATCCTTTCCGGACATTTTTCACTTGTAATTTTTGCCTGCGTTTTTTCCTTTTTTACCACACGAAGTCACGAGTCAGCTGACCAAAAAATTATAATTTCTTGTGACTTTGACAATGGCTTGGAAAAATAATATTTTCATTCAAATTTTGACAATGGCAGTGGTGCCAATTAGAATTACTTCGGCTTGTATGTATGGAGCCGGTATAACTTGATTTTCAAACAACTCAATGGCTGAATGGCTTTATTTGTGATAACTGATAATTCTGTAACTAATAACTATATAACCAAACATCGAGAACTTTTCTACATTGAGTTTATAAAACCTAACTTTGGCTAGTTTTAACGGGGATGTACAATGGCTACTCTTTTGATTGAAAAAAAAAATAATACGCTCAATAAAGCAATTTTAAACATACAAAATAATACTTGTTTGAATATAAATATTTAATTTTCCTATCTCTAAACATTCAAAAGCCCTTCTTGTAACGTGAAATGTGCTTGAGCATGCGTTACTTCCAAATCGTATGTGCTATCAATATTCAATTTTAAATGTTTATCGATAGAAAAAATATTGTGCATATTCGTTGAATTTTTGCCATAAACGGGAAAAGCTGTCCATTGCAATAATTCGCCTAGGGCTCATTCCGCAAGAAACACTTATTTTTCTCGACTTCGACGAAGTCACAAGAAAGCACTTCCCTATGGCAAAATTTCAACGAATATGCAATATACTATAACAGTAACCTACCAGAAATTCTAGTCACAAATTGTTCATTTTGCGAAGTTTATTTAATAATACGGAATAGAATTAATCACACAATAGGCAATGCAAACGAAATGACGTGTATACTCCGTCCCGGTTCCTAATGTATTAAATATCACTCAATTATTGTATCGGTAAACTACGGAAAATAGTATCAATAGTAACGATATTGTAGGAGACTTAGACACTCTAATCAGCAGCAAAAAGAATATTCGCCCCCGGGTGGAATCGAACCAGTGGTTTTTTACCTTTCGGTAAACTGTTCCATCTGACCATTTTTCTATGTTATGGAGTTTATTTCCATAGAGAAGTGAAAGGAAAAACGAAAAAAGATGATGATATTAGTGATGATCATGATCAAATGAACCTAAGTTAATGTCTAATGTAGGTGACTAATCGAGTAACAAAACTCGGAATGGGAAAATTTTTCCAACCATCGCACTGGTACATAAATTATGCTACAAGGGATTTTTACTATAATTACACCAAAGGGTAGAAATAATAGAAATTAATAATACCAAAAACTAAGTCCTAAAATGTTCATTTTCCCAAATTTTTTAAAATGTAACATATAGCTATTAATATTAATATCTTTATCGTATGCATCGTATTCAATATGGTCCTTTACATAACCATATACATATACAGTGTCAACTAAAAACGTGAACTTTTGGAAGGAAATTATAAACTGAAAAGTTTCACTTTTAGCCGATACCGTCGTTCTATTACAGTGGCTTAAGCTCGTGTGAGAAGATACTGTTTTTCATTTTTACCCCTATATGTCACTTAATGTTAGAGGTTTGATCAATAACATTTGAACAAGAGTCCTGAGTTTGATGGTGACAGGAATTATAAGGCTGAATCACAAGTCACAAACATAATTGATCATCTATTACTGGTACGTTATGTTATTTTTCATTTTTTATTAAAGGGATAACGGGGAATGGTTTTTGAAACTTTTGGATAAATCATTTTGAAATTTATCTCATAGTACAATGTACTATTCTACACACTAAGACTTTTTAGTTTAGGTTCCTTAACGCGAAGGCTCTGTATTATTTAACAATAGAAAATACGCGGGGATTTGTTCACATCTGATGTTGACCCCACCATAAAGTCATCTTTAATTCATTCAAATCCTCTCTTCAATTGTGTTACTACGGAAACTTAAGCCGAAATTACAGTATGATTATGTTAAAGTATGAATATTGAACTACAAAGCAACAAATTAAAAATACACAAACTGGGAGACATTATTGTTAATCTATTGTCACAATTATTATCGTAAGTAGAGTGTACATATTTATATAGAGCCAAATATATTATTATATTAAAAATTATTCCTTAAGTAAAATTCTTGATATTGACTATTTAAAAAATATTGACGTGACACGATATGATCTTAATAGTCCTGAGTTTCGGAGGAATAAACGTTTATATTATGACGAGGTGGCTATTGGTCCTCTAAACAGTATAAATGACGACGGTAGACTGAAATTTTCGGTACAAAATAATTGTACTGAATTTATTATCAAACTCTGTCAAGAAATCCAGGAACGAATCGATTGCTCAAACCCAATTTTTAAATTCTTGAAGTATTGCGATCCAATGGTAGTGATGAGCAACGTGGAAATAAATTTTAGACCCTTGCAACTAGTCTTTGGAGATTTGGAAGATGTGACTGTGTTAGAAAATGAATACAAATTACCGGGGGGAACTCATTTCCCACATATGCATCGTGACAAAAAAATTAATGAATTCTGGCATCAAATCAAATTATGCACTGATCAAAATAAAAAACCTATGTTTGAAAATTTATGCAGATTTGTCCTCGGCGTATTGACAATATCGCATTCCATGGTTAATGTAGAAAAAAATTTTAAAAATAATAATTTAAATAAAACGCATATAAGAAATGCTCTAACGCCACAGACATGTAACAACTTACTGTTGTTTAAAGAGTACATCCGACGAGAGGCTGGGTCAGCGGCTGATTGGGAACCTTCTCCCGATTTTCTCAAATAAATTGTGAATTACATTTAAATAATAGACAAAAATAATTTACCTTGTTTTTCAAATTAATCGATTAAAACTTTTAATGTTTGTAATGTTAATATAATCATTATATTTTTTTTACGTTAATTTAAATGCTTTAATATTGTTATTGCTTATGTTTGTGTCAAATTTATGAATCATATATGTATGTATATAAACTTGATTTAAAATTATTTTAAATAATTTATCAGTAATTGATGATTTGGAATATCAACAATGAATTCACCAGCATAATGAAAATAGATTAATAATAAAAACAAAATGAATATGATAATGTGTTTAGTTTAAATGAGAGTTGTTAGTTGTTAATTAGATTAATGTAACTTACTAACAGTGCTGACTGAAGCAAAAAGATGAATCGCCCCCGGGTGGGATCGAACCACCAACCTTTCGGTGCGCTGTTGTAGAAGGTATATTATACTGTATTGCAGGTGCTACTACAATCTCTTTTACAGTTTCCACGTTTAACAGCCGAACGCCGCGTTAATTACTCAAAGGTCCTTATTAATATGAGTATCATAATGTGTTTAGTTTAAATGAGAGTTAGTCAGTCACTGTAGTAATACATGACACAGGAGAGAGAGATGGAGGAGCAGCAAAAAGAATAACCGCCCCCGGGTGGGATCGAACCACCAACCTTTCGGTACGCTGTTGTAGAAGGTATATATTGTCATATATTATATGATTGAATTCTACTCTCATAACATTCTACTCATAACAGCCGAACGCGCTGACCAATTGCGCCACGGAGGCAAATCGTTCGAATGACGAAAAATTCGAATCAGAGGGTTTTATACATGCGGGAACTCAATTTATGTANCGCTGTTGTAGAAGGTATATATTGTCATATATTATATGATTGAATTCTACTCTCATAACATTCTACTCATAACAGCCGAACGCGCTGACCAATTGCGCCA
>JXOR01000365.1:0-153329 GCA_001014335.1 Coboldia fuscipes
ACTGAGTTTATAATTATTCTTAGGACTGTAGCACAAAGTTTGTTACCTGAATAAACTGAGTTACTTACCGCATGGTTTTCATGATGCAGACAACGGGTATACGAGCTTCAACTGAGCTGATGGGAACCCAGATTTCTCCCTAAGTTCCGTTACATGGACAATGTCACTTACAGATAGAACCCCCCAATTATTAATACCTCGGCAGAGGATATTTCTTGCTCCATTGACGTCTCTGTTCCAGACCACACTGCATTTTTTGGCGGTCCTTGTCGTTGCGTATTATTCATTCACCAAGACACCTGGAGCAATCCTTAGTTCTTCGATATTCGTCAATTATTTTTGATTTTATTTGACGCTCCTACCGAGCCTTTTTTAATTTTCTTTTTTACATAATTAAATTACAATGTTTATCTACCTCATCTAGCACTTTCCTTACTTTCTTCAGCCAGCCCACATTTTCTCCATTGTCCCTTAATATAGCTACCCTACATTTAACATTCTTTTCATCCTTACAACAGCTATTTAGTCAGTGATTTATTTCGTCTATTCGTCAATTATTTTGAAGTCGAACTTCCTTTCGAATCCCTTTATACATTCCTCCGCAGACTATTATTGATGCCTGAATCTATCACCTTGGGTAATAGTTCCATCACTATTATATAAAATCATGATAAAAATGAAAGAATCACTAAATATTCACCGAATATCAAAAGGTCAAATCAAAAAATATTTAGTTATCATTATTCATTTTGATGTAATTTTGTAATTTTATTGACCCTATGTACAGATCGAATCTGTAAATGTATATTATTGTGTTTTCTTTTTACTCGTTTTCTTCTTCGGAGGCTCCTCTAACCTCTTGATGTTGTCTGGTGCAAGGCGTGCTACAATTCGAGCATCATAACCGAAGTGAATCGATGTAAAAACAATAAATGCCACAAAACAAATTAATGATATCACGACCCCATACTCCACTAGGTTTCTATAACCAAATAACATCTTGGTAAATAAAAATATTTAAATTTTATATGTAAATTATACCCATCATTTGTTCCGCATATAGTGTACCAAGAGCTGCCATCTCTTGGTACATATCCTTTGATACCTTTGGATTGGTCCAGACAATGAAAGTCAAAGTATGCTTCATCATAATCAGTTGGACATAAATATTTCCTCTTTGATAATACTTTCAGTAATGTTTGAAGAGGCACTGTTTCATTACAATTCCCAATGGTTTCATGTAAACCAACCGCCACTAAATCTTGTTTGCTTACAAAAACCAAAGTAACCAAATTTTCCATATAATGCAGGAAGAGATGAAACATTAAAATTTTTGATATTAAATTCATTCTGAAATTTAGATTAAAAATTGATATAATCGAAAGCTATAGCAAATATGTAATTGCTAATTCATTCAAACATCTACATACTTCTCTGGTTTACGATAACGATTTGATTTCCTATCAAAGAGCCATACAATTGTGACGGCAGATAATAGGAGTGTTATCGTTGTCACTTCACTGGGAACATTGTAAAAGTCGTGCAATGGATGATAAAATAATACGAATAGTATACAACCACCTGGCATCCCCATCAAACTGGCTACGACTATAGACATTATCTCTGATAGCCTGCAAATGATACAAAAATTAAATGATTGAATTAATTGGAACTTCAATAGCGATTTTTACATAGTGCCACGTTCCCATTGTCCCAAATCGCGCTTATCAAAGAACTTCCTAGTTCTATGGAAAAAGAATATAAAGCTAAGTGCAAAGGTAAAGTGAAAATAATATGAATTCCATGGAACCCAATAATGGCGATCAGCTAAAGGAATAAAAACAATTAGTTGCAACTGAACTTTTTCAATTTGTAGTATTATTACCAATATTGGGATCAGTGTCATGCCAGGTCCAATGCAAGTAATTAATTCCAATGATATCATATGGCATATCAATGAGAACGGTAAGGAGGCCAATTGCAATATATTCTGAGTATGGACATTTAAGTTTCAACTTTGAAACTGCCCATGACGCATGATAATAAAAGTTGATATCTGTTACAAGAAAAACAGAAAATATGTAAAAATTCTTTGATCTTTTACTCTATCAGTCTTACATAAAAACATAACGTACAAGGGTAGTCGTTTGCCTAAAAACATTAATATCCCTTGTGCATGCCAAAAATTGTCGATGTCTGGTAAGACGTAAGATAGAAATTCTACAACCATTCCATGGAGAAATGCTGCAATACAGAGACTGGGCCATCGCCCTCCTTGTTTGGCAGCTAAAATAGAGAGTTCAACATTAAAACTACACAAGTGTAATACTATGTTAGTGAATTACCATGAAGCAGAATAGTAATTCCTCCGAAAATGTAGGTAAATTGACAAATCAGATAGCTCTTATGATGAGCCCAATCATCTAAAGGGTTTTTGTAAGCCACGAACCAATCCCACCACTAAAATTTTGGATCCAAATGAAACAAATATGTAATTGAAAATAGTGCGCGAATTATACTTACCGAATTGAACGAAAGTCCGGAGGCCTCAATCCCAAACCCAGGTATCAAGTCAGATTTGGTGGCCATTGTGAACTAATAACTGGCTGCCAAGAAAATATGGAAACGAAAAATGTATTAATCAGTTTGAAAAGGTCTGATAAACCAATTGAACTAATACATTTGGCCATTAATCGAAACAATTATAATTTGGCGGTATAATTATCATCTGACATTTGATAAGAACCAAATACGATAATTCTTGTAACAAGACACTCGAATAAACAATTAATCATTTATTGAAAATTTTAATTCAAAATCGGGAACTGGTTACTAAATAGTTATTTATTAAATTGTTGGGTTCCTAGAATTTATTAGCAGATTTCGGGACCCCAAATATGGATGCAATGAATAGAACTAAATGGGTAAGTTGAGGATAAATTATCATCTTTAGAATATTTTAAATATGTAACGACTTTGGTTTTGTGCATTTGTTGGAAGTTACGAATTAGTCCTTCTAATTATTCTAAATATTTTTCCATTCAGCTAAGAAACAAACCGCAATTGTTTCTCTGGAAAAACACTTCTTTTTAACAATTTGACAATTCGTTTCATTTTCCGTCGGAAAACAAACTCCAAAGTGATACTCTTCCTGTTAAGTCCATTTACCGAACATTCAAATTGGAAGAGAATTTTAAATTCATTAACTAAAATAAAGTAAAATAATCGTAATTAATGGTGATAGTTTCGATCAGTTAGAGCTATTGGTTACAAACATATTGTAGATTGGCACACAGTAATTAAGTATTTTCATGTAGGAAAGACCATCTGGAAAAATCAATATGTTGAAATCCGAAATGCAACACCAATATTGGTTGACCAAAAAAACTGTCCAAAGGAAATTAGGTGGAAAAGAAGATGAGTGCATTATATCATCAGATGCTGAACTAGATGCCAAAATTGAATTATTCAATTCGATAACGATTAGTTGTTGCAGTTTGCAACGAATTATTGACACGTATCAAGAACGGTTGTGTGTACTGGCCCAAGAGGAGAACACCGTCGGAAGATTTCTGAAAGAAGTAGGAAAGAATAGTAGCACCAGTAGTAATGTGATGTGTCCAACAGGTAAGGCAATTGCGTATGCTGGCCAACAACGTCTATTGCTACGCCAACCGATCCTAAGATTGTATCAGGAAGTGGACACTTTTCGAGGATGTGCTATATCGGATTTAAAATCAAACATCCAATTGATGGAGAAATCCCGAACAGAGTATCGAGCAACTCTCAGTTGGATGAAGTCAATTAGTGCTCAATTAGATCCAGATTCTGGAAGAGGTATTGAGAAATTTCGCCAAGCTCAAAATACATGTCGAGTGGCTAAGAGTAAATTTGATCGACAGTCTTTGGATTGCTTGGAAAAGGTATTACGATGATTAGATTTTTTGGATTTATTGAATTATCAACTCTATATGCATTTTATTAATTGTAGATTGACCTCCTCGCTGCAGCAAGGTGCAATATGTTTTCACATGCCTTAGCCAACTATATGACTACAATGATTCAGTTTGCCAAGAAGACTACTGAAATATTTGATACCACAATTGAATCACTATCAAAATGTGAACCGGTATACAATTTTAATGTGCTAAAAGAATTAGCTGGAACATCAGATATTCCAGATCAATCAAAACAAGAAACACCGATAAATTCGTCAACCAATAAACTTGATGCTGACCAACAATTATTCTTTAAGGAAGAATTTAAGGACGAAACTTCTAAAACAGATCAGTTAATTAACTTATCTCAAAATGAGAGTGAATGTGTTGCACAGGAAGAATTAAAATCTGTAGATTTACTTGGTACTTGTTCCAACGATAATCTTGTCCCTATAGAATCCACAATGTCAACTAAATCAGATACTACACAAAATGTAATTGACACAGTGACCGATTTATTAAATCTCGATATGCCTTCATATTCGTCATTATGTAACGGAGATGCACCAATATTGGATTTAGAAAACCCAATTAACGACACTGCTGAATCAACGGCAATCATGGAGAAATCGTGGAATGATCTACTTGATGAAATAACTATGGATCAATCATTTACATCAACTTCCAATACAGTGAAAAATATAAATAAGCCAATAGACAATAATAGTAGCAAACAACCAGAAAAGAAAGGTGTTGCATCATGGTATAAACTATTTGCTGATTTGGATCCGTTAGCAAATCCAGATGCTATAGATAGTAAGTTTACCAATCCGACAAATAGTAAGGCTTAGACAATAGAGATAAAATTATCAAACATTATTATCGTGTTTTTATCATAATTTATTTTCAACGAATACAATGATTAAAATATGCTTATTACATACACTATTAAATAAATAATATCGATTGTAATGGTGTTTCTTTTTAATTCGACACTATCCACCAAGTTAATAAAATTACCTCAGCGCAGTAACGGAACTGATATCACCCTTAAACTCATCTAATTATTCTATTATAAAATGTACAATTGTATTACGCGTTTTAGAGGTGTAGAGAATATTTTCCAGTTAATGTGTATTCTTTACAGTTACATAAAATTTACATGCGATGTCCATTATGATTGTAAACTTTCAATTAGTTTGGTGATTCTAGAAAACGAATTAATTATGGTTAAAGAAAACATTACGATAATGAAATACATTTATTAATTCTTACTCTTCATAAAAATTGACGCTACTTTCGAGATTGTTATCGAGACACATCTGAAGTTTTTCTAACAACCCGAATTGTTTAAGTTTATTGTGACGAAGTTCCTTGTTATAGTCACTCGATTTAACTAAAGCAGTAAACGCGAATATTGCACCTTCTTGCAGTTTTTGCTCCTTATCATTCTAAAAATTAAAATCATTAACATTACAAGTCATTTCAATCATACTGTGGATATGACTTACTAAAAACTCAATCAGTTTCTTTATGAGCTCATCATCCTGCATTATATAATCATTTGATCCACATCCGGATGCTACATTTCGGATAATACATAAAGCCTGTTCTTTTATTTCAGCCGGATGATCAGCATTCAATATAACATTTATAGCATGAAGCATTTCAGCTGAGTGTGTTGTCATTATGTATTCGATATCAGCATAACAGCTAAGTAAATTTCGTACCAAGCCGAGTGCCTTCATTATTACACGCTTATCAGCATCATTGAGCAGATTAAATAATCTATCTGTACCTAATGCAGTTATGATTTGTACCTTTAAATTTTTGTCAGCCTAAAAATAACATTTGGAAATAATTTCAATTAAATGTTAAATTAATTATAATTTGAAATGTTATACTTGAAATGCCATGTTCATTAAACCCCATGTACCATTCAAACGTAGATCTGGATCCTCCTTGTCAGTTAATTTGCATAGCAACTCAACTGCGCCAGATTGTATCATTGGTTCCTTAGCAGGTGAAAATTCCAATAATAGATTACAGATTGTTGATGACACTACAGTCAACATTTCGTTAGACGGATCATTGTTAAACACCTCCATTAAGGGCATCCAAACTGAATGATCCTGTAATACAAATGAATATTTTGATTTATAACTATAAATTATTGAGCTGCGATATGAACAGCAATTTAGACATGCCCGAAACGTAGTACGTAATTGTTGAACTGATCGTGATAACGAATGTAAACATCTAACAGCAGCTAGCTGCACTTCGGGAATTGGATCTTTAATTCCCAATAGAAGTTTATCCATCAAACCATCTGTATCTATTATTTTCTTTCTAATATCTTCATCGTTCGCACCTAATGATGCAAAACAGCGGAAAGCTGCTTGACGTGGACTAGGATGATTATTTTGCAGTAAATATGATAATGAAATCATGAGGCTATTACTGATTGCAGCTAATTGTTGTAGCTCACATTTTATCTATAAGTGCATTAGAATATGAGATTACTATTTCAATAGTAAAATATATTGATATTACCAACCTCTGTTAAATAAGCCAGCGTATCCGCAGCAATCGTTCGCGTTTCGTCATCATACTCAGGGATACATAGTCTTGCTAAACATGGGATTGCATAGTAAACGATTCTCTCATCGGTTTCCTTAATAGCGTCAGCCCGTTGCATATATGATAAACATTTAGCTGCAACTAGTTGGATTTGAGTTGGACGGGCTCTTGATAATAGCATAGTTAAAATATCTACAAATAATTTGTCTTCATGCCTGCGGTAAATGGAATTAGTTAAACCAAAGTACTTTAAAACCCACACAAAATAGAAACTCACTTTGCTGTTGATAATATATTGCATACAGCATGATTAGTGAAGCACATATTCGATAAACATTCTAGAGCTGGTAATTGTAAACTTAGTACTTCTGAAGCAGTTAAACGTATGCAAAATTGAATAATTCCAGCTTGACAGAGAACCATTTGATCTTCGTACAAGCGGCTAGCTGGTATTAATCGAATTACAGACTCTTGGCACTGTATTGAACTATTTGGACCAGCTAAATCTGAAAATGACAGTGAACGAAATATTAATTAAAGAGATAATATGCTCGATGAATAAACTAAATGAAAATGGACATACTTATTAAAAATGACAAGATATTGATATTGAGAACATCAAAGGGATTCTTTACATATAAAAATAATGATCGTAATGACGCCAATAATATTTCGATTAGGTCAGGACTAGTAGACGCATCCATTATTATATTAAATAGAGTAGGAATAGTTCCGGTACGAATTATTTTATCCACTTGTGATTCTGTGCCTTTTGTCAAAGATCCTACAAGAAAGCAACGCAAAAATTTATATAATTGTTTCGAAATTAACAATTTTTATGCGTAATAATTACTCAATATAATTGCTGCTTCACAACGAATATCCATTGGACTGTCTGGGTGAATAATTAGTTTCATAATCCGATTGAGAAGACCCTGTTCTATTACGTTTCCCTTTTGTGTATTATTCCCGATGACGGCGTCCTTTAAAAGGCCCAATGCCTCTCTGCACTTGTTCAAATCATCGGAAAATAGATCGTCGACATAGATCCGGGAGTTATCAATGTCCTACAAAGTAAAAGTGATAGTGCGTATTTAGTTGAATTTACCGTAGCGTCTGATTCGCAGTAGTTTAGCATTCTCCCGGAAAAATATCACGTAAGCATTTATATGCGTCTTAAACATTGTCATTGGGTCAAACTTTGTGCACAATATTACGGCAATAGTTAGATGGCAATCTTAATTTGAACGATATATCACACTTAAAGGCAATATTCATATTTGAATAAATCCCTAAATAAGCAGAATTCATTCAAAAATGTGAGGTTGGATAGCAACAATAGCCTTCCGAGTTTTAGAAGCAACTGCATTCAATGACAAATCTACACACAATATAATTACCATTAGATACATGTTATTATCCATTGTGAAAACCATTAAGAGGAGATTGAGACTAAATTTAATTACACAGTATGCTAAAACCACAAAAATTGTTACATTTCAAAAGAATGCATTCTTTTAAAAAAAATTTGTTTTGAAACATCTGTCAAGTTGATGTGTCATTCACGTATTTGGTCCACATATGCGGAGCTTATTCACATTGTGTGGGAGTACCAGGTAATTATAACAACAATTGGTCTGGTATCATTCAGCTTACCTGGCACAACTGAAGATGGGAAATAACTGCTTATAGTATTTTACGGTGTATCTTCATTTCACTTATGCATACATTGTTTTCATGACTCTACAACAGCATCGTGTTCAATAAAATTTAGAAAGTAGCAGTAAGATGCCCCAAAAGAAGACTGGTCAACGCAAGAAAGCGGAGAAACAGAAGCAAAGACAGAAAGAAATACGCAGCAGAGAGGCAGATATCGGCGATGCACCATGCAATGCGGTTATGGAATGCGACAAATGCCAGAGGTAAATGTTTCAGCTTATAGTCATTGCAACTTATTGAATAAAACGCGCTCTTTGTAGAAAACAAAAGTCGAGGGCATTCTGTTACTTCTGCCAGAGTCTCCAGAGACTGCCAATCTGTGCACAATGTGGGAAGGTAAAATGCATGCTAAAGACCGGTGATTGCCTAGTGAAACATGCAGGCGTATTTACAACTGGTCTAGGAATGGTTGGTGCTATTTGCGACTTCTGTGAAGCGTGGATCTGCCATGGAAAAAAATGTGTAACAACACATCCATGCACATGTCCGTTACAGGTAAGTTATTAATCTATTTATAAGGAGATTGATGAAATACAATAATTCCTTTTAGTGTGCTGTTTGCGTGGAATGTGAGAGAGGGGTTTGGGAGCATGGAGGTAGAATATTTAAGTGCTCATTTTGTTCAGGGTTCTTATGTGAAGATGATCAATTTGAACATCAAGCTTCTTGTCAAGTTTTGGAGTCTGAAAATTACAAGTGTCAATCATGTAACCGATTAGGACAATATTCTTGTTTAAAATGCAAGACATGCTATTGTGAAGACCATGTCAAACGTAAGGGTGTCAAATACGATAAAAACAAAGCAATTCCTTGTCCTAAGTGCAATTATGATACAAGTGAGACGAAGAATCTCAGCATGTCAAGTAAGAACAATTGTTATGATTCCTCAAAAGAAGTATCTAATTTCGGATTTTATTTTAGCACGATCGCATAAGTTTGGTCGCCAAGGGCAGGCTTATGATGATGATGATTATGACGACGATGATTATGGTGCAGAGGGTGGTGACGGCGACTACGGTGCAGGTTACTCTGGTGGAAGTTATAATTGTAAGTGAAATTATTATTATTTATTTCAAAGATATTTCCTGAATTAATTTTCATGATATTATCAGATGATGATTCCGAATCTGATGACGACGACGATGATGATGATGATGATGATGAAGATGATACTGAAGAAGAAGAGACAGATAGTCAAGGTGAACAGAAGGATGACAACAAAAAGGATTCCAAGAAAACTGATAATTAGAATTCTGTTATAATTTATAGGTGAAATTCTAGTTAATGGTATTAAAAATTTATGTATCACAATTAGCTCTCGGTCTATTGATTATTAATGCAGTTGCATGTCATAGGAATACCACACGTAAGAGGG
Source organism: Coboldia fuscipes (assembly GCA_001014335.1). Classification (NCBI taxonomy): domain Eukaryota; kingdom Metazoa; phylum Arthropoda; class Insecta; order Diptera; family Scatopsidae; genus Coboldia; species Coboldia fuscipes. Next base: position 9,613 of record JXOR01000365.1, read on the forward strand.
ATTTGAGCTTCCTTTTGAAACATTGCTAAGCCACTATTTCTCCAAGCGGTTTTCTTGATTGCCTAAAATTTAAGTTTGATATTAGTATATGCCTGGCTAATGAACAAAGATAATAAAATATTACTTCTTGCTGGCCATAATAAGGAGCATCCTTAGCTCCACCTTTTGGAATACCTCTCATCTTCCATCCATAGTCCATTGATGTGGCAACAGGAAAGTAGAATTTTTCATCAGGATGGAGTTGAGATCGTACTTTCATGTAACTAGCGACAGCGTCTTTATTATTGCTAAGATAAAGTACAGCAAGATGTTCTAGAGGCACTTCTCTCATTGGATGCATATAACATCTTGGATCAGCCAGTTCAGGGAATTTTTCACTCATACGTTTCATGTAACCCTCAAAGTCTAACTTTCTTTCTTCAACCAAGGGCAATTTCTCGCACTCTATCCTGTTCATTTCTTGAATTTTCATGTTGGCTTCATCTGCTTTTCTTCGTAATTCATTTAGATTTATACGATATTTTGGATCAACTTCAGCATTTTTGTATATAAGATCTGAGTTTGCCAGGAAAAAGTCTATTCTCGCCATAGTCTCCTTCATGTACCCACGTTTAATAGCCATTGTATTAGTCGTCATTGTGGTGTGAAATGCTAGATTGTTTTATTTAAATGAATTTTTAAAAGGTTTTCCAGATGTGGTATAAAACGGCTATAAAATTACTAGAAAATATAAAAATTGAAACAAATTAATTCGGCTGTGATGTATTATTTCTGTTTAATTTTCAAAGTGGTTCTCCTGACACTCTTTCATATCCTGAAATTCCAGAGCTTGTTGAGCTGTAAAACTGAAATTAGGCCTCAAAGTAGATTTACATTACATGATCATACACTGGTTACCTGGTTAGGATGATTAGTTCACACGTTCTTTATGTTAAACCGTTAATTGCAATTTTTAAAACGATATTTTATTCCATTATATTATATATTAATTATAAAATATAAGGTATATTTTATATATTTATTTCAAATATACAAAGTGCAATAAATAGATAAAAGCTACTAAATAAATTATTAAATATGCAGAAATAAAAAAAAATTATTATGGACTTACACCAAAGTAAAAAGTAAGAGATTCATTGGACTTTCTGTAACACAAAAGTTTGGCCTTTACCAGTTATATTTATCTCACTAGGATTCTGCATCCATGGTTCTCCATCCACTTGTACTGGAAGCTTCTTGAAATTCTTTATCTAAAATACATGTGAAGAATTAAAATTATCAATCTTAACCAAATACTGTTTTCTATCACACATACTTTCACTGTTCTGCCTTGACCCAATCTAATTGGCTTATTTAATCCAACTTGCAATTGGGCAATATGGAACGAGGATGTAATGCCCAATATTTCCAAAACACCATCGGATATACTATGACTGTATTCTTCATCAATGAATTTACTCATTTCTAAAATGAAATCATATCAAAACAATAATGAAATAAACGTCTTAATACTAAAACACACCCCATAGCTTTACTCCGGCACCCCAGGAATCAATGTTTAAAACCACTATTGATTGTAGCTCTGGTAGATCTATTTTTCGTCCATCGATAAATAACTGCACTTCCTTTTCCATTCCCAAGCAATCTTGTTGAACCACTTGATGAGTTCCGTAAAATAAGTACAAAATCTGTAAAAAGATTGCAATCATATTACTGTTTTGTACCGTGATATATGTGAATAGTCTATATTTATACCCGATTAACTAAAGTACTGCTAAACACATGAAATAAACTCTCTCGAGTTTTATGAAAATTAAAAGTGACCATAGCATCAACTCCAATGCTAAAATAGTTATACCAACAAACAGATTTCTTTGTTTGCCGCCGAGGGATGCGTGATGGCAGAGAATTTATATCTAACATCCATCGATCCAGGTTAAGACTATGCGCTTGTTTTAACTCCTTCAAATATGTAACAGGATCAAATGATGATGATTCTTCATTACCCCATCCCAAAACTCGGGAGAGATCATTGCCGGTTCCCAATGGAATAATACTGACCTCTGGCATAGGCTAAAATTTAAACATTGTTTCATGAGCTATCAACAATATGAATTAAAATAAATGTATTAGATACCTCAATGTTCATATCTTTGATTGCGCTTAATACCCAACCAACAGTTCCATCTCCACCAGCAACCACAATTTTACATCTCACCGGACTAATTTTACTAGCCCACATCAAGGCGGAAGTAGGTGTTGTATGCCCATCTAGCTCATGAACTTGAACTGGGTGCAATATCAATCTGAATAAACATGCAACACGCGATGCCAAACTACTACCCGATTTTACATTCGCTATAAATATTCCAATAACAAAGAATCGTTTAAAATATGGTAATAATTAACATATTCGTTATGTCTGCTTACCTATTATAATCAGAGGATTCCATTCTTCTAAATCAGGTGTTGCGACACCAGTCAATTGTAGTTTGCTCTTATTTTCAATTGATTTCACTAACAAACTATTTGGTGGTATAATAAAATTTTTAAATTCACCCAAATCACATGATTCATCCTTTAGTTTAGCATTTAAACAATTTGTGTGAGTTGTTCGTTGGCACCAGCAGCACCTGAGTCCAAATAAGCCTGGCTCACTGTAACTATCCACGTCGGTTTTACACAAACAGCATTCAACACCTAAAGGTAAGTTACCCTTAATCCATCGATGTTTTAATTCTTGATTACTTGGTATAATTTTTTCCTTGCAAAACAATATTTTATCAGCTTTCTTAACACATTTGGGATGAGAACAGATTCCACAACAATCACAGAAAACGTCAACGGAAGCGGATAGTAGAATTTCACAGATCGAACAATGACTTGCCTAAAATCGAAATCAAATGTTAAATCAATAAAATTGCCTTGGAGGAAATTTGAAGCACTCACCCTTGAAAGGAATTTTAGTGGTTTCCAATTATGTTTCTTACGATTCGGAATATAGAACTCATCTTGGCAAAACAGATATTTACTAAGGAACCAGATCGAACCCAGTACCAGAGAAACTGTGGCAGCAGCACCAATTAATTCGAAGTGCAAATTCATTTTTACCTACATTACTGGGCACTTTAACACTTTGCAATTATGGGATAATTAATATTCCGAGTAGAAGTAATTGAAAAACACAATTAATAACTTAATTTGGTGCGCAGTCAATTTTCGCGATTTTTATTAAAGCCATCACATATTAATGCCTTGAATGTTTGTATTTGAATATTTAAATAAGAGAAATAATTTCTTTCTTTCTTTCTTTATTTTGATTTAAATACATACTTCTACATTGTATTTGGTCCAGAATTCGACGAATATTCAGAAATCTCAAAAAATGTCCAGGCCTTTTAATCAGCTGTGACACAGTGTATCTGACAACGTTGCACCATTCGCATACACACAAAAGTATATAAAAAACACACAACATTTTGATAAAAGGGATACAAATTAACAAAGCGAACACTCGAAATAATTGGAAAGTGAGAATAGTTAAAGCAAAGTTTAGTCTTTTTAAATAGGAACTTAAATAACATTGGGAAAATGGTGAATGGTCCAGTGAGTAATCATATTTCTAAATTGTTGGCCAATGTAAGTAGCATCGCTATTCTAACTTCGAGTAATTCAATCTCGAGATTCATATCAGACGCATCATGACTAATAATTTTATTGTAATCAATTACCACTTTGCAGTATAAAAACATTTCAGCGACTAAAAAAGACATCGTTGATGTATTAGACGCTTACAATGGACTGAATTATGCCCTTGAGAAATTCGGTAAGTAATTCAAAGTGTTTATATTTCCTCATAAATAAAGACGGTTCAATTTTCTTCTCAGTATTCAACGATGGCACAGTGAAGGATCTTTTCAAATTACACGGTACCATTCCAGTGGTATACAAAAGTATGTACATAATATATAATGTAATTTGTTCTGTTATTTAATCAGTAATCATGTTTGAATATTTTAGATAATACGTATCACATACCAATATGCATTTGGTTGATGGATACACATCCTAATAATGCTCCTCTATGTTTCGTCAAACCAACATCTGATATGCACATTAAAGTTTCACGGTTTGTAGATCATAATGGAAAGATTTACTTACCATATTTACATGATTGGCAACCGGTAAAGATTAAAGTTCAAAATTATCAATAATTACTTTACTATTTTTTATAATTTTAGTCTCAATCTGATCTGTTAGGTCTCATTCAAGTTATGATTGTTACATTTGGTGACTTTCCTCCGGTATATTCTAAACCAAAGGAGAATACAACACCTTATCCAACGCAATGTAAATGAAAACAAAAATATTTCATCAACTGGATATTCAATGATTTTCTTTGTTTTTCAGCATTTATGCCTCAACCTCCTTCAGCAGCTGGAGGATATATGCCTCCATACCCAACTGGTGGATCAGCTTTTCCGCCATACCCTTCAGGTGCTGCAACAAATTTTCCCCCGTACCCATCGGGCCAACCAACTCAACCAGGGTATCCACATTTTACAGGCTCTAATTTTCCACCAATGCCAGGATTTGGTTCACCGGTTAGTACTAAAGTAATATGATATTATATTTGTCAATTTTTATTAAATATTTGATGTTGTAGACTGCGACTGCTACCGCCGGATCAGGCACTATTACCGAAGAGCATATTAAGGCTTCTCTGATAAGTGCTGTTGAAGATAAATTGCGGAGGCAAGTTTGAAAATATTTTATTATATGTTAAATATTTGCTTATTGATTATGTAAATGTAGGAAAATTCAAGAACGTGTTAATCAATGCCAAGCTGAGATGGAAACATTAAATAGAACCAAACAAGAATTAACAGAAGGTCGTTCTAAAATTGATGTAATGATGAATAAGCTGGATAGAGATTCTACTGAATTGAAATCAAATATTAAAATCTTACAAGAGAAAGAGCAGTCACTGCAAAAATCGTTAGACTCATTGGAAAATGTAAATGGAATCGATGTTGATGAGGCTGTAGTTACAACAGCTCCATTATATCGACAGTTAGTATTACATAGCTATTATAATAGAAATTTGATAGAATTCATACTGAAATGTATAAATATTAATTTGTAGACTACTAAACACTTATGCAGAAGAAGCAGCTATTGAAGATGTCATCTATTATCTCGGCGAAGCTATTCGCGGTGGAGTAATTGATTTGGAGACATTTTTAAAACTAATTCGTCAGCTATCAAGAAAACAATTTATGTTGCGTGCATTAATGCAAAAGTGCCGACAAAAGGCAGGGCTTGCCGGTTAATTAGCACGTTGATTTCTGTATACATATAACATTGATTCCATGTTGCATGCTAACTAATGGAATTTAAGATTTATTTTATCTATGCTAAGTTAAGAGACCTATCCGTCGGATAGAATAGCCTTGAGTTTCATGTATATTTATGTAAATTTTTAAGAATACACAATAAACATATTCATTATTATCTACTTATTTAAATTGATTTTTTATTTTCTTTATGGAATTTAGTTTACACAAAATGAATAATAAACTTGGATACTGCTTACAATTAAAAAGAAACTTATGATTGCAATTATGTTGCCTGTAAATATTGATTAAACGTAAATGCCAACGCATAGCATTAGAAAGAGCACACCAAATCCGAGGAAAAGTGAGGCCACAAGACTAATTACCAACTCCTTGAAAATAACACTTTCCTTCGAGTTCTTTGATCTTGATACTTCGAATACAAAAAACCAGGCCGTGAAGAATGTACCAATGATGAGCAATAGTCCTGCCAGATGAGGAAACACGCTAGGTTGAATCGGTGAAATGTATCTGGTCATTGAATCCATCTAAAGTCAATAGCGTTGTTATCAAAGTACGTGTAATCATCAATTGAAGTCACTTCTTACCTTTGGAGGTGTTAATTTTATTTAAAATGTTCTGAATAATAGAATTAATTGAATATCTAACAATATACGTGGCCGGCAACTAATTTGTTATTGTTCATGGACGTCGCCTTGTTTACGCACTTCTGTTGAAATCCGTGGATGAGATGGCGCTGGCTACCACCTTATCGGTTAAAAATTTCATTCAATATCAGATCATTTTGAAGCAATTAGAGTTTATTGGATATCAATTTATAAATAAGTAAGTAAATCACAATTATTAGTATAAATATTATTGTCTCTTTTCTTAATAATTTAAGTACTTACATACACATATATTTAAAGCGATAATGAACAAATTAAACCTACAATTTAAATTCAATTCTCTATCTCATTAATAGAAACCATTGTAGAGACAGACATATTATTATGCACTTTAAAATAAATGCTATTTTGAATGACTAACAATATTCGATATTATGACTACTAGCAAAATTGAATAAATTTAATGAATTATTATAGGTGAATATTGTCGATATGTTGATCATATTGTGATATATTTAATTTTTGGAATATAATTGATGGAATTGTCCATTTTAACTTTCTATTATTCAGCAAATGATTCCAGCTATGATATGGTATCGTTGAATGTTAAGATTACTAATAATAATTTTAATTTCATTATTAAGTGTTAAGTAACCCACAGATTAATTTATATCTTATTAAACTAGTGAGATCAAAACAGCATTTAAAATTCTGAATTTTTAAAAACAACGGAATTCTGGTGCTCAATTTTCCTCCAGTTAAGTAAATCGTTTAATAATTCTTCCATCTCCGGATTAGGACCCAGATTACGAGACTAAAATAAAAGCATTTCCAATTATTGATTTTATTTACTTCATTCGTTATTTTTGTTAATCACCTCTTGTCGTGCCTGTTTATCGAGAGAAGTTAAGACCTCTCTGCAATAACTGAAACTACCCAATTTCTCAAGCAACTGAACACAATATTTCTTCACTTCGTGGTCTGTAGGACGCTGCCTTAATATATCTGAAGTATAATTTCCATTTAATGCAAATACAAAATAGAAATGGGTTATTACTTACGCAACACTTGATTTCCATCACTTTCATTTTGAATTGCATGCATTATGGGAAAACTAAATTTCCCTTCGGTTAAATCTTCACAGAAACTCTTATTCTCCTTATACTCAGAATGACATAAATTACAATAATCGTCTCTGATTTGGAAGTATAGACCTAATATAGCGGCCAAACGTGAAAAATCTCGACTTTCGTTACTGAACAATTGCATTAATCGAACTGCTAACATGAATAGCCCACCAGTCTTTCGTATAGTCATTTGCTTATACTCGGATTCTGTGGGACAGGTAAAATTGTCTCGCCAATAAATTTCCATTCCCTGTCCACGATGAAGTTCCAACAACTGCTCAGTATATACTTTGGTAGCCTATAAAGGAAATAGTTAATGTTTTCGTAATGTATGTTTAACCTAAAGTACAAAAATTTACTTCGGGATGATTTAGCTCTTGTACTTTTTCGAGGGCTAAGAAACAAACATAGTTTGCTGCATTTATAGTACTGGCTACTCCATAAATAGAATGAGCAACTGGCACACCCCTTCGTAATATTGAATTATCTTCAATATCATCAAGACTGTAAAATACATAAATTATTATTAATAAAAATACAGTTTACAGTTTTTAGAAAATTTGGCTAACAGCAGACTAGCATTATGGAGCATCTGGACAATCTCGCCTATTACATGTAATTTATCCATTGGAATGCCGAGCCAATGGTTTAAAGCCAGTGCCAATTTAGTGCGTATTTGCTTTCCAGGAATCTGTTTAATGTAAGTATACGGCTGAAGCAAGATCTATAAATAAAATTATAAATATTTGAATTCATTTATTGATTTATTATGATATCGAGAGGGCACCTTATCTTGTTCCTCTAGCTTCTGTTTGTTTTTGCAACTCCTCAATAGATCACTGAATTCATCCATGATCGTTTGTATTACTGCAAAGAAGAAACTTTGAATTACGATGTGGTATTGTTAAACAATTGTAATTTTAATATTATTCTCCCGGAATGTATTAGAGACGATGAGTCAACAAATCTACTGTGAATATGAATATAATACGGATCGCACAAAGCCATTTATTGGTAAATAAAAAGTCGTAAATCCATTCTAATCTTTGGAGTTTGAGAAAATAAAAATCCTACCTGTATTAGCAATTTAACTATTTTAATGAACACTATTGGATTTGGTATGGGAAAACAGTTACCCTCACTGGACTTCGGCAAAAATCTAACAATTGTTAACTTAAATCAACACTTTCTCCGGAAGAAATAGATTCTACAAACAATCAACAAGCGACCAAAGTATATTTAACACTATTTACATTTAATTTTGAAGTGAAATATATTCCTCAAAAAGAGTTAAATATTGAAGTCTTAAAAGATTATTAAAACTTGAAAAAAATTTGTTTGAGTCGTGTCGTGAGAATCGTCAATATTCAAAAGTGCCGTATATTTCCATGAAAAGAAACAGCGAATAAAACTCTTTTAGAAACAAACAACAAAGAACCAGTGATTCTATGAACGCAAAACAGTGAATTATAATTCCACTCGAAGAAATGAAAACAGTATATCAAACATGTATTTCAGCACTCTAGTTACATCATTTTCATAGAGAAGTGCTAACTAAAGTAGTCTTGTAATCAAAATAAATAAAGAAGATCCCATGTATTTCACTGTAGACAGAAACCCATATAAACTGATTTTGCTATCTTTCTGAACTTAAGTGCATATATATCTATGATTAGGTAAGTATTCCGATATCTGATCGTGATAATCTGATTACAAATTTCCATTTTTATAAAGCATTGGTACCAACTGAAATGGCGCTAATATTGCCCCAAATTAGCCCTTAAATACAAGTGCGAAGCGAGTGAATTTAGGCGCTTTTGAACGAATAGCGTGAAAATAGAATTGAAAAGTTTTCCATTCGAAGAAATTCTTAATCATCCAAAACTTTGTACGATTTGCATGTGAAAGAATGTTGAAATATAAGTGGAATATAAAGTTGTTGATTATTATTACATTTTGGATTAATAAAAAGGATTAAATGTAGCACTTGATTAATAAACGCTTGTGGTTTTCATACACGAAACAATTGATGAAACTAGCATTGGTATTTAGAAACACCAGCAAAATATATGTAGAAAAGAAAATTAATAGTGTAAACCTGTAAACCGTTATAGTATTAGTATTAGTTATGATTTTCCATAAGTGTTATTGCAACATAATTATTTATTATTAAGAATTGCAATATTAAGTGTAGTTGTATCTTCAATTATTCATATTTATAGACAAATAGTGTTGATAAAGTAATCTCAGTAAGTGAACATTATTGAATTTAAGACTGAGTGAACATTATTGATTTTTCCATTGTACATAAGGAGTAGAAAAATATTTAATATAGAATTCTTCTTGTGGGGTTTTCCGCTTCCTCCGAGTGCCTATTTAAGTTGAGGCTAATAAACATTCAATAGCGCAAAGGGACATAATCTGTATGTGTGTGTGTATTTTAATTTCTCAAAAAAAAAGGAAAAAAACGTGAAAAGTGACAATTCTAGATACAAAAAGTTGTTTGTTAACATTATTTAGTGAACCTGTAGTAGCTTTATAATATAAAAATTCCATATTCCGTCTGCTTTCCGCCATTCAATTTGCTTCTTCTTCATTTTTCTCATAATATCGGAAAATAGTTTCAATTTCATTTTGAATGCACTGAATTAATCCTTCTATTGAACGTGTATTGGATAATCTCGAAATATTTAGTGAAAATCAATGATATCATAATTTGTGTCCAATTTTTAAAAGTGTAATTCATAACATTTTATGCAATAACTTTTAATAAAATTAATTATAAAGTAATACGATCAATATGTGTTTATATAGAATAATATGTAATCAACATTGATTTATGTAGATACAAGCAACTATTTTGATCAATTTAAAAACTGTAATATAAAATGGTACCATCGATTTATGGAAAAAAACTAACATGATACAGTTAATTATACATTTAAATGGATCCTGATTAATAAATGAAAATATTAAATTAAATCTGAATTTTAAGTTATATGAGTTACATTGCTTATGTTAATAAGACTGTGATAATCAAAAAAAGTCTTTTTTCTTAGCCAAACGTGAATTAACATTTACTATTAAAGAGTCACAGTAATTCAATTTTTTTTGAAATATTCAAAGTGATTGTGTGTTTAGAATTTTTTATTAACTGTTATCATCCAATTTAAAAGAAAAGAAGAAATTATCATTAATTCAGTATCATGAATATTGTGTAAATGTGATTATATGTCTATCTTAATATTGTGAATCACTTTAATTGATTATTATTCCAATAAGTTAATATGGGCTGTGGACAGAGTAAATTATACTTATATTCAAGAAAATCTAAGAACAAATCTAATGGAAAGAAACATAATTCCGGTAAACAACTAATACGATTGTCGTAGAAGTTTTACTAATAGTAATCATAATTATTTGTAATTTACAGCTGATGTTGATGCGGACACTGATGAGGAGGAAGGTTGCGTCGAGAAAAATGATAAAGATAAACAAAACGGAAAGGAGAGATCGGAAAATGATAGTCTAATTGATGGTACAGAGATCTCAGATGGATCTAATGGGAATGGAGATTTATCAATGTCCTTAATACGTGCTAAAAATTTATCGTTATTGCATAGTCAGTAAGTAACAGTGGCTTAATTTCCATTAAATTTACATTGGTTTATTTAACTTTTAATTCATTTGTAGAGAAATATCAAATAGTCAACAGAATTTCTTTAGAATGCTGGACCAAAAGATCAGTGAGGTAATTAGTAGTATAACGTATGTAAATGAAATATCACTAATAGAATTGCATTTAATTTAAAGGGTCCAGATTATGATTCTTCCAGTGAGACTGAAATGGCATTAGAAGAGGCAAGGCGAAATGCTCTAATTCATCATTGGGAATCAGCTAGTTTATCAGCATCGTATAATTCGTCGTTAAATCATTCACAACAAAATACACCAAATAAACAGAATACAATTTCTCGGTAATATTGTTACTTACATTATACTCAATGAGATTATTCTTTATAAAAGCTATGATTTTAGGAATATGGTGCAAAATTATCGTGGACATTTTATTGGTGATGATAATCTTCCTCAACCGCATCAGTATCAAATAAGATCTCATTACAATCAGCCAAACGTAATGGTGAAACATGAAGTGCCCTCAATAATATCGCAGCCAACACTACATCAGAGTTATGGAATACCACAATCAGATAACACAACTTCATCTTTGATGCAGCCACGTAGCTCGGCAGGAATTTTGCCACCTCATCTGTCTATTGGTTATTATACTCAACCACCGCCACCACCACCTCAACTTTACTTTGGTGAATCATTACATTCTACACAGGTGATGTTTAATACATATCTCTATTCTCGATATGGGCCAAAGTAATTTTATTTGATAATTGAATTTATTATATAGCAATCGCATAGTGGTCCATTGTTTCCCCCAGCAATCAGTGTACAGCGTCTAGCACCACAAGTACAACGTCAACTGCGTGAAACACAAGAATTAATAAAAGATTCATGCCAACAAATGTATACTTCGGCATACGGAAACATAGCTACCACGGGACAAGGTATCGTATCACGTTCACAACCTCAACCACCACCCGGTTCACATTCATTGCAGCCATTAAATGTAAGACAACAAAGCAACGTTAAGACCGAATACTCGTCAGAATTGTCATGATACCAGTAACTAAATTTTACTAAGTTTGAATATACAAAACTATCTTCATTGAACATTTCTATCGTTCGTACTGTATACCTTTTCTATTAAAGAATTAAAATCATAAATTTTAAATATAATCCTGATAACTTATTTGAAATATCTTTCATTTGATCTGAACATTTTTTATCTAAAACATTACTAATGACATTATATTATGCAGATGAAGTATTGGAATTAATTTTAAAGTCATTAAAGACTTTAAAATATCCCCACTGATTTTCAACTTGTGCGCCATTTTTCGTATGGTGTATATTGTTCATTTATAACTTGTACTAAAGTACTTCCGTCATATGATATTTGGACTGAATGAAGTTAGGCACTTTTTGGCAAAGTGTTTATGAAAATTAGCAGGGTGAATCCAAGTGAAACAATTGTGTTTCTGAGAGAGGATTAAATATTAAATAAAGTGATAATTAATTAAATTGTTCATTCTTTTTCATGCATTATTATTTTCCTGAGTGATAGTTCAGTAATTGGGTGTAAAATTTATCAAATATATCGAGAATTAGATGAATAAGAAAAGTGTTGGCTTTCCCGCTTAAATCGTGTTGATTTAAGCCACACCAGAATTAATTAGAACTTCAGGATCAAAATTGATTTAATATGGCCCGTAAACGCGGAAGAAAAGTGAATAAGAAAACGGTGAAACAGCCTGTTAAACCGAAAAAATCGAAAGACTTAGGTTCTGTCGATTTATCCAAGAAACGAGTGACTGATTGGATGGAGGACCAGAAGAAAATAAAACGTAAGGGTGTGAAGCATGTTCCTCCCACTTTAACAGATGAAAATGAAGATGACAAATTTGATAAGGAGTTGATGGAATCTTCTGTTAGCATTCTACTAAACCATTTCTTACCATGTTTTATTGATTTATTGCATATTTTAGATAACATTGAAAGACTTGAGTAAATTGCCTAAGGATGAAATTAAATATTTATATTTCTTCAGTTGTGATTGGGGGAAATGCAAATGTAGTTTCAAGCGAGAGATTGATTTGTATGATCACGTACGAGATCACTATGAGGAAGCGCAACAATCAACTGATGGTGAGAGCAACTAGAATAAATTAACATTTCCAATTGCTATTTTAAACAATTCAAATGTATACATTTTAGGCACTTATTTGTGTAAATGGGATCTGTGCCATTTTGAGACCCAGGAAATAGACCACTTAGATAGGCATATCAATTACCATGGATATTTGTCTGTATTGATGTCATTTGGGGAAAGTTTATTGCAAAAACTTTCACTACGTTGTGATATGGGTTCAGCACAACGAAATACTCTACCAATAATACCGAACAACTATCTATGTCAATGGACAGAATGTCCATTCGCAACGGCCAGTATAATCTCCTACTTGGACCATGTTGAGAACCATGCATCATTCGAGTTTAAAATGCGACCGCCAAATTCTAAGCTCGCAATTACTTGCCATTGGGGAAAATGCACTAAATCGTATGATAATTATTCGCGATTCAAAGAACATATTCGTGCACATTGCCATAAGAAGGTAGTTGCTTGTCCTACGTGTGGCGAAACATTTGCTAAAAATGGTAAACTTGTTGATCACTGTAAACGACAATTCGTTATGAGTAAGTATTATTGAAGACGATTTTAGTTTATAGAAAATATTGAAACTTTAATTTGACATCCCATATGGTTTCCATTTACCTAATAGATCAAGACTTTCAATGTACACAGTGTTCCAAATGTTTTGCAACAGAGTCATTATTGAAGGATCACATATTTTGGCATATCAATAGATACAAATGCACATATTGTGATATGTCCTGTCCAACACCATCGAATTTATCACGACATATAAGAACCGTACATATTAAAGCGAAACCATTTAGTTGTGTTCAATGTCCTTATCAGTAAGTCAATTAATCTAAGAAAATTTAATTTCTATCAGATTGCTTGTACATATATTCATTATAGGTGTGAGAGTAGAAGAGATTTGATAAAACATCTGCTGACACACAATGTTAAACTTTTAGAATGTGCAGTATACGGATGTAACTTTACTTGCTCCACTTTGTATATGCTAAAGAAGGTAAGTGGTATTTTGGTGAAACATAAAAGTTTTTTTTTTATTTTAGATAAACTTTATAGTTAAGTCTTTTTTTTCTTCAATTTTTTAATATACTTATTCTTTGGCTTGTAGCACTACAAAGACCATTATGAAGAACGTCCTGTATATAAGTGTCACTGTTGTGAAAAGGAATACACTAGAGGAAACTATCTTTCTCGACATTTAATTAAGGATCATAATTTCCAACGTCCATCTGGACATTCAAAGTTTCATTATCAGCAATCAGAGGATGGTTACTTTAGATTGCAAACAGCACGGATTGAAAGTTTGGATGTAATTCACCAAATCATGCGATCACAAAACAAACGAATGACAAGAAGTACTCAGAAAACAGAAGAGAATATGAAAAAAAGTGCACACCTGCAAATAACTGATTACGATGATAAAGAGAATCGTCTGCATGTTAGTATTGTACCGGATGATGATAATCCAATTGAAAATACAACGAATAATGAAACAGATGATGAGGTGGATTGCAATCGGTCTGACGATATGATGTCTAAATCCGATGAACTGCCTGATGATGATGATCTAGAAGACAGATTAGATCTTAGCAGTGATAATATAGATTTCTTGGTTGACAATGATGCACCAATCAAGAAAATTGATGATTTTGTCGTAATGAAAAAATATTTAAACCGTTCTTTAACTGCGAAAAATAAAAACATAACAATTGAAATAAATGATGTTGATGGTGATGGAAAAGTGATTAAATCCCAAGTGTCTGTAACCAGTGAAATTTAATTTACTCTGTTAACAACATTTTTCATATTAATCATTTGAAACAACATATTGGTTTATCTCTTTATGTAAAACTATACATGGTTTCCGTTAAAATACCTTTTCCGAGAATAAACCTTACTTCGATTACAAAATGAAATAAATGAGCTTTGTCGTTTATTTTAATGTGCATCTCAGGACCATTTTTAACCACCGAGTACTTATCATTTATTTAAAACCAATTCAGAATGTTAAAAATGTTCCATTTTTCACATTATCAGAATTATCTGATTGCAATACTGATGGTCAAAATTTTCTGAATTATAATGAACTCTTTTATTTTAATAAAACTAATTAACTGCTATTGTGATATCAAATAAAAAATTTGTTTTAAAATTATAGAGTCGTTAAATTAAATTAATTGTTGTGATAAGAACCAACTGCCATACAGTCTAATTATTGAATAGTCGTTTGTTAGTATATCAGGTAGATAATAGAAGTCGTGATATGTGCTTGGTAAATAAGGAATTAATGATACCAGTTATACCTTGTTAAGGAGTTTTTCTTTTGTAGTTTGATTTTATAAATATAATCAGTAAGTGGTCCGGTATTAATTTGACTCTTAACAAACGGTTTTAGTGACGGTGAATAATAAATGCCAGTTAACAAACAATACAAATAGAGTGAATATTTTACTGAGTGTAACTACTCTTATTTATATTTATTTCATTTTGAATTTTCTTTTATATTTAATGAAACTCCAATTGATATCAGTCTGATGAAAAAATTTGTACAAAATTGTTCGAATTATTTCGGATTCGTTGGATTTCGTTGCTGAAAAAAACCATTGCTTCATTCTTATTCTTATCTTTCGTTGCCATCATATAATTCAGAAGATAATTTACTAGACAACGAAATATATTTAAGAGCGAATTAGATTCAGACTCAATTATAGTCAGGATGGCATTCACTACAGTACAAGTAGTTATCATAAATTTGGTGCTAATTAGTTTGGTGTCGGGTAAATTATTATATTCATGTGAAAATTGCAGTGTTACCGATAACCAACGACATTAAATTTATTTTAATAAATTAGGTAAAATTATTTCCCCGAGGGATCCCCATAGCGATGAAAGGAGTTATCCAGCAATTGCAAAGGCCGCATCTAGATTTGGTTCAGTTCCACGCGAAACAGTAGTATCAAGTCGAGCTAAAGTAGATTGGAAGGCAAAAGCACAAAACATTCTAACAAATCAATTGAATAAGAACAATTTGAATAAAAATAAAGCTAGAAATGTTATCATGTTTTTGGGTGATGGACTTTCAGTAGCCACTCATATGGCAACTCGAGCATTTTTGGGTGGTGCTGATAAAGAACTAGCATATGATAAATTACCATATGTTGGTTTATCTAAAGTAAGTGTTAATACATTGGTTATGTAAGAAGGATTTAATTGATTTCTAATTGTTCCCATTTGGTTAATAATTAACATCCAAAATTAAATAGACTTATTGTGTTGATCGTGCGGTACCAGATTCTGCATGTACATCAACAGCATATACGTGTGGTGTGAAGGCACAAGTTGGTACACTTGGTGTTAATGGAAATGTTTTATTTAATGTGTGTAATGCAGCCAATGATACCGCTAATCATGTCCATTCAATTGCTAAATGGGCACAGGATGCTGGTAAAGCAACCGGATTTGTAACAACCACAACCGTAACCCATGCATCACCAAGTGGTTTATATGCACACACATCAAATCGGATGTGGGAAGATGATAATTTAGTAATTCAATTTGGTTGTAATCCAATACAAAATCCCGATATTGCAACACAATTGATGAAGGGTGACGTTGGCTCCAAATTTAACGTACGTAAATGTTTAAATTTACTTAAATGAAAACAAAATCAAAATTACATATAAGAGTTGATGAAAAGGAACTTGTTAGATGTAATAGCAATCAAAAACCATAAAAGAAAATTGTTACACATTTTAACTATTCCGTTAACGAAAACCGCCCACCTAAAATACAAAAAAGAAAAAATAAGAAATCGGAATGAATTTGGCATCGCACCTTTTCTATTTTATTTTTTATTACCTTGTTTAGGTCATTATGGGTGGCGGACGACAACACTTTATGAATCAGTATACACTGGACGATGAAGGTGTCCAAGGCACACGACGTGATACTATTAACTTGATAGACTATTGGAAAACTAAGCATCCGACCAGGTAAGAATCATTTTGATTTCCCCAATAATTTTCATTTTCCTGCCAACATTATGTTGTTGGTTTTATGTGTGTAATACATATTTTGTTTTTTTTTTTTGTGTTTTCTCCTACACCTTTCTTATGGTTACATACACTCGTTTAACATAATTGAATACTCTTTTATTTTTTTGCTTCTGTGTAATGAACAAATAAAGGTCAAGCTATGTAAGAAATAAAGCTGAACTTCAATCAGTTGTGGCAAGTAAAACAGATTACTTGTTGGGCTTATTTTTCCCATCTAACTTCCCATTCAATCATGAGATACCATCAACGAAGCCAACATTAAGTGATATGGTACAAAAAGCTGTAGCCGTTCTTTCCGGCAATCCAAATGGTTACTTTTTATTTGTCGAAGGTAAGTAAATTGAATTTATTTGTGTCGATTTTCTTCTTTGCTCTATATCTTTTGTTCCTTGAAACTAGTCAACTTTGAATGTTTTTTCTTTCACCAATAACAGGTGGATTAATTGATTATGGCCATCATATGACAAGAGCTAAAACTGCTTGTTCAGAAACTGCAGAATTTGCACGTGCGCTTGAAACAGCCAGATCAATGAGTTCGGACGATGAAACTTTAATTGTTGTAACATCCGATCATTCACATACAATGACCGTTTCTGGTTATCCGGTAAGGGAAATAATGACAATTAAAGTTTTGCCTTTGGCTATACGTTGAATAATATTTTAATGTCTGATTGGATTTAATTAGAAAATCGATACCAATATATTCGGCCCGGCCGATACAGAACCTTTGACTGGTGATGGTGATCGAAATGTTGCTGATGATGGCTTACCATATTCAATTTTAACTTATGCGAATGGACCTGGTTACTACAAGCATCGAGATGGTGTTAATCGTAAGAACTTGATGGACTATGATTTCAATAAAATTGTAATTATAACTATGATTAACTTATTACATCAACATCAAATGAAATTAATACAAATGTTAATGTTAATTAGGATTATGAATCACCAAGTGGTGCACCATTAGATTACGAGACACATGGTGGTGATGATGTCGCTATATTTGCAACTGGTCCATGGTCTCATCTGTTTTCCGGTGTTGTTGAACAGAATTTCATTCCGCATGGTATGGCATTTGCTGCTTGTATTGGACCTGGACGGAAATCATGTTCATCATAATAAAATTAAATCATTTAATTGTAACCAAATTTTTATGATCAAATAAATATCAAGAATAATAAATGGATAATGTACTGAATTAAAATACAATGGTTGGTTTTATAATTAATTGTACCAAATAACAGCTTTCAAGTCAAAGAAATTTATGATGAGAAAGTTAATTTTAGATAAGTTCAAAATTTCTACTTGAATAGCACAAATGATTTGTTTGGAATTGAGTGTAACTTCATCTGTTATGAATTTCATAGAAATATTTATTGAATATAAATAGACTTCATTGATGCTACCAGTGTTTCTATGAATTCAGTATTTTAATTCGAATTAATTTTGACAAAAGCTAACTAAATTTTAGTTCCATCGATTATATGCACATACACAGAATAGTAGAAGAATTGTAGGATGTGAAAAATAAGAAAGAGATTTTAAAATAATAAGGAAATAAGAAATATTTAAAAAAAAAAATTAAAATAAGGAAAATTCAACGATTTTCGATAGGAAACATCCTGTAACTGTACGATTAATTAGCCAGAAATGAAATCTAATTATGTTTATAAGAATATACGTAATTAGCTCCTTTGAATAATAATAATAATATTTTATTTTCATCTTTTTGGACCTAAATTAATTAGCTGTTTTGAATAATATTCAAATATTATGATGTCTTGAATGATTCTGTGAAAGAGTTTACTGTCTTAGGTCAACAAATGCTTCTTGTAATTTAATGTTTTTCATACTCCTTAACGTAGATATCATTCATCAATTATTCTTTGTTAATGAATGTTTAATCATTAAACTTGTTAATAATAATATTTCATCTTCATAAAATGAGAATAATTATACTTTTGCACACGATAAAAAAATATGGCAATTTGGTGAGTGACATATAATATTTATGTTGTTAATTAATGTTATGATATTTTTTATATAGAAGAATTTTGCTGATAATTACGATAGGAAAAAGTTGAATGGAAAATTTTCACATTTAAACAAGAGAAAGGAATGATTTAATAGATATAATAATCAGAGTTTCTAATTTGATTAAACCATACAATTGGGCATTAAACAAATGTTTTTTAGTGTTTTGCACCATATAAAAATTATGGCCATGGAAAGTGATAGTATAATTCTATTGTGGAATGCATTAATTTTATGGTTTAGAATTGAAAGTTATTATTTGTTTTCAAATTATTTACCTTGATTAGTCAATGAACTAATTTATTTTTTTCAATGGGATAACATTAAATTTTATTGTTATAATTGAAATTTGGTTATCCATAAATTATTATTTCTATATTTAGTGTCATCCATATACAAATTAATATTATTATTTACAGTAATTCTCAAAGTAATAATTATTTTCAATGTATTCATTTATAATACACGATGACAATCAAATTTTTTACAGGTTTAATTAAATTAATCTTATCAACAGTAATGGACGCGTGCAAGGTAACAGAAAACCAGTTAAAATTTACAATATTTACCAGTTTAGCTATTCCTTGATTATATCTATAGAAAAAATTTGTATAAATTTTTTATTGCATCTACCTTATTATCACGTTTTATTATCGCATGCAGACCATATTTGTGTACAGTACGAGAAAAAAGAAAAGTCTAAATATAATTCAGTTAGTAATTTTAGTACGTTTACAAAATGTACCCATCCAACAAATAGATTTTTGTCACTCATTTATACGAACAAGAAGAAATAAAAATAATTACCATAATTTAAACAAGATTAGAGTTACGAATCTGATTAGATATGGTGGATGTAAGAATCTTATATATAAAGCCGGTACATTTGCAGTTAATTGAGTTATTCGGGTACTGGAAAATGAAGGTGTTCATAATCGTTGTCGTTGGTTTAATACTATCCACTGATGTGGATGGTAGTAAATCGTTAAATATTTCAGGTATTTAATTTATAGAAGTTAAAAAACAATTTACAAAAGTACTTGAGACATGGCATAATTACATAATTCATTTACTATGGATAAAAATAAAAATTTTTATAGGAATAGATCTACACTACAGTAGTCTGTTTCACACTTCATCAAGTGGAAAAGCGAAAATAGCGACGTTTACAACAACGGATACTTCAACGAATTGTTATATGGAACGGGATTGGTATGCGACGGGTCAAGATGTGTTAATTAACCAACTTCAGAAGAGTTCGTTGAATACAAATAATGCTAAAAATCTTGTATTATTCCTTGGTGATGGATTATCTACACCAACATATATGGCATCCAGATGGTACATGGGCGGCACCGATAACGAACTGGCTTATGATAAATTTCCATATTTTGGTTTATCAAAGGTATGAATATAACGAATAAAACTTTTCTTTTTAGATTGGAAATATCAAAATTATAAAATTTCTATTTACATATTTTTATTTTATGTGTAAACATATTCATAATGTTGAAATACAAAATGTCTATTTCAGTGTAGGGGTTGATATAAAGTTAATTTTGTATTATTTTTGGTATTATTCTAGACTTATTGTGTTGATCGAATGGTACCGGATTCTGCATGCACGTCAACAGCATATACATGCGGTGTTAAAGCCAATTTAGGTACATTGGGTGTGGATGAAAATGTTGAATTCAACAATTGTTTTACAGGCCTAAATGCACAATATCATGTTGAATCGATTGCTAAATGGGCACAGGATGCTGGAAAATCGACTGGTTTTATAACAACCACAACAGTAAGTCATGCATCACCTAGTGGACTGTATGCTCATACTGCGAATCGTATGTGGGAGGATGATACAAAGGTAGCTGAATTGGGTTGTGATCCATCATTAAATCATGATATTGTCAGGCAGTTAGTTGAATCGAATGTTGGAAAAAAATTCAATGTAAGTTAGTTGATGATTTCCGTATAAAATGGTTACTTTGTATGTGTTGTTGTATTCCATTGTAATTATAATTAATAATCAATTGTGGTGTTGAATGCAATTATAGGTAATTATGGGTGGTGGCAGACAACATTTTTTACCAAAACAATTTACCGATGAGGAAGGTAATCCGGGTACACGATCTGATGGCCGGAATTTAATAACTCAGTGGCAAACGTTTCATCCAAATGGAAAATATGTTTATAATAAAGCACAATTGAATGCAGTTGATGCATCACAAACAGATCATTTACTTGGTTTATTCTATCCATCGGTGTTTCCATTTAATTACACAATTGAATCGGATAAACCAACCCTTAGTGAAATGGTACCAAAGGCGTTGGAGATATTAAAAAAGAATCCAAAAGGATTTTTCTTATTTATCGAAGGTATTTTAAAGTCAATATTTGAAAACAAATAATAAGAATAAATTATTCATTGAATCGTTTGATATTTGATCAATTGTAGGTGGACTTATTGATTTTGGTCATCATTTTAATGTACCGAAAGTTGCATTTGAGGAAAACATTGAATATTCAAATGCCATGCAAAAGGTCAAAGATTCAACAGACTCATGGGATACATTGATTGTAGCAACATCAGATCATTCCCATACCATGAGTATATCCGGTTATCCAGTATGAAAATTTTAATGAAAAAATTCCATTGGAAAATCTTTATTGTAACAAAAAAAAAACGTGTGTATGTTGTTCTTTTTATTTTGATTTTAGCTACATGATTCAAATATGTTTGGTGTGGCGGCAGATGAAAGCGCACTTCTTGGTAGCGGCATGGCTAACGACAATTTACCATATTCAATTTTGAGTTATGCAAATGGGCCCTCATATGAAAGTCAACGTGACGGTATTAACAGAGCTGATTTACGTTTAAAGAATACAGCAGACAAAGTAAGTGAATTTCACATTTCTGATTGAAAATGATTCAAGCTGAATACACCGCATAAAAACCAGAAAATTTGAAAATGATACAATCGTTTTAACGCCTTTTCAATTTGAATATGAATTCAGTTGTATCAGCCACCATCAATAGCACCAGCATTTGCTGAAACACATGGGGGTGATGATGTTGGAATTTTTGCAAGTGGCCCCTGGTCTCACCTGTTTACTGGTGTACTTGAACAGCATTATATACCGCATGCAATGGCTTATGCTGCTTCAATTGGTAATGGAAAGAAAGCGTACAATTATCTTTAAACGTTTTTATTTGACGAACAAAAATGGGGGAGAAGGAAACAACATTCCTGTGCTGTAATTATTTAAATCACGGAATATTTAATAAAACTATTTCATTTATTTGTGAATTTAAATTGAATCTGTTAAATTTTGTGTGAAAAATATATATTTACATAATTAGATTAATTATGAATAATAAAAGTGACTATAAATGCAAAAAAAAAAAATGAAAATGAAATAATGTATGTTTAATGTACCATACGTAAAAGTGGCATTTGTTAAATTCCGTCAGATTTATTTAAACTGATGATGTAAAATTTTCATCATGTAAATTGTATGTGTGTAGAAGGAAAATAAAATTAAATGAGATAAAATTTATTGTAAATATCAACATAAGAAAGCAATTTATTTGCTGAATACATTGTTTAATGTTTCATTATTTAATATTTGTTATTAAAATACATACAGAACTAAAGAAGGCTCGTGAAATCAGTTTAGGAGAATAGACTAAATGAATTGTGTTCTAATTCTAATAAATATCAAATGTCTGGTATGAGATTAGTTCAACATAAATTGTCTTGTTACAACCAATTAAGTGGGCTCACTAAGGTCACAAAATAATACAAAATACTAAAATCCATTTACAATACCATCCAAAGGTGTTTTTGTTATTCGTATTTCATTTAACAAACTGAATCATTTAGTAACTACATACGTAATATACATATATGTATGCGATTGTCAGTTTTACTTATAAAAATGTTATTTAATTATCTGATTTTGTGTATTTGGCATATCCGTTTATTGTTTTCAAAATCAATTGTGTGCTCTCTCATCCTATAAGATAAACGATGAGGTGTTAAAAGAGGGGTAATCTGTCAAATCAAAATCCAATGTGGGATTATTCTTTAATTGCTATCTGTTATTCAATATATCCAAGAATAAATACAAGAAATATTCATTCATTTGGCATCAAGAGAACAAGAAAATACAGAAAAAAAAGAAATAAAAGGAGAAGATGGACGGATGAATTAAGAGAGTTTAACATTACCACAATTTCATGATATACGAAGGATTTAATGTTTATGTAGGATCCAATAATAATGCCACCCTCTAAATTTGCTGATGAAGCACAAGTCAATTTCAACATTACATAAACTACTGATGCTTTCACATACTTCATGCGTGGTATGTGATTTAGAGACCCAGAATTTCATTGTTACAAATGTTTTAAATGATGTAACCAGAAGCTGGTTTGAATATCTTAATTAATGTTTGAATTAATTCATTTCGTATGTATGAAATCAAAATAATAATAAAAAACACAACGAACAAAACGAATGTACACATTTGCACGCTCTCATGATAAAAATGTTTGATGGCAAAACGCCCAAATTTCATGTGTATGCATTAATAATGAGGTAAACATTGAGTATAACATAGAGACAATTTATACACCGGAATTCAATCATATCCTCTCCCAATTTCATTGTCCAGGAATTTAATTATCAATAATAACAGGCAGAAAAATCTTAATTTCATCAAAAAAACTTAATTATTTTGTTGTACACTTTAATGTAATAAAATTGATGTTGTTTTAACATGTACGATAGATGTAATACAACACATCATATCATTATCAGATATAAAATATTATTCTGGTATCACAATACACATAGATAGAATATTTATAGTGTATTTCACCCATTATGTGAAGCACTGAATACGGTCAAATAACATAATTATTTAAACATAATATGGATTCAATATAATGTTAAATGGCGTGTAATCGTGTTAATTTCATTATAGGCGAATAGGCGAAAAATTCATTTTTTTTTTTGTTGTTGTTGGTTCGTCACCATACAGATTCCGGTGATTTTTCGTTACAGGAAAATGGTTAAATTTAATGTTAACTGAAAAAATAACAAAACGAAATATACACACAATGAAGGGCTACTACATATTATTATAATTAATGCAAAACGGAATACCAAAAAATATTCATCGTAATAGGAGGAAACGCCATCAGAATAAAATTAATCAGTTAAAAAGTAATAAATGAAAATATTTGCGTGCCGCATAAATTACATAATTACATATTAATTTCGTTTCTGTGTCTAATAATTTCTTCTCTTTTTTTACGCCTTCTGATGTAATCGTTGTTTAATTGTACCAATTTTATTATACGGATATTAAATTCTTTTCCTACCAAATCATCCCATTCCCTTAGCTATGAAATATTAAAATGAATAGAATCGAACATAAATTAAAAGTTAAACTTTTTATGTTTCGAACGTTGGGCTTTTGTGACCACGTTACTGAAACATGAAACATGATGCTTACATATTAATGTTAGATTTACTGATAAATAATATTATAATATTCATTTTTTTTTTTTTTGGGAACTTCCGTCTAATAATTTTCCTTCCGACATGATTTCATGTTATGTTTTTAATCTTTTTATTTTCTAGTTTTTATATAAATTTTGTTTGAAAATAACATAATATTTAAATCAGTTAAGTAATAATCTTTTTATATCGTACAGACACCTACATATAAGAAAACATGCTGTTGATGTTGACCATAGATTGTTGATGTTAAATTAAATTAGAAATTTTATCCGATATTTTTAATTGGACATCATTTTGTATCACACGTAGTGACTAAATGGCTATTGAAAATCCTTTTTTTTTTGTTTTGGGGGGAATACCATTTAGTTGTAAACAACATCTGGTGTGTTTTAATGGTATCCCAAAAATAAATTCTGTTTTTTTTTTTTCTTCGTTACTATCCATATCACATCGATATGTCAATGATGCATAATCATAATGATGTCCTTCAACCAAAAATTTCCACACTGATTGCATTTGCATTTTATGTCAATTTGACCATATGTGGATATTCAGTTGGTTGTAAACGTACGTCTAATGATTTTATTATATTACATGTTCGTGCACTGATGTTACGAAATAGTTTCATAGTTTCTATAAAATTTCCTTTGTCCGGGTATGAATTCACATAAAATTCTTCAATCGTAACATTACAATATGAAATACATTCAATCTGGCAGTGTCATCTATAGCTAAAGAAATTAAATTCGATATATTTTATCAATTTGGTTCATTAAAAGATGCTTGGGTTAAATTGTTTAATGTCTTCTCACTGTGCTGGTCGGTATCCATTCCACCCCTAAAAAGACAATAACACCCATTCCATGGAATAACATATACACACACACACAGAAAAGAATATTGTACCATGAATGTTCTGATTAAGTAAGAGATTGGGCGTTGTATCATCAATGCAATACAAATTAGATGTTGCGTGTCACTACTACAAAATTACTAAATTCAAACAGTCTATTCAAGAGAGGTCTCATACAACCTTTCCATAAGAAATGTGAAACAATCGTCTCCATTACCACCCCACAAGAAACAAACGAAAAAAAAAAATAAAGAAAACAAAATTAGATCTGATATAATACAATGGGTATCTTATTGTGCCGCATATAAACTGGATGAAATTAGATGCCGTATGGCGTTGATTGTTTGACTGAAACAGAATTTTCACTTTAGCTATTTTATTCGTATAGGGTTTGTATGGCGGCAACAACTCGCCTTATATCATATGGTTCATTTAATGATAATGTTTTGTAATTAACTAAGGACGTCAATGAAAACCATTAGTTACATTTACAACCGATACACAGAGGCCTTAGTACCCAGAATCTGTAATCAGTGTATAACGTATTCCAACTTGATAACACATTATATGTTAAGAAAATTATGGTGATTTTATAAACCACCTTAAAGATTCCAAGTCTATGATAATCACATGTTTTCATTTAATACTTAACAGAGGAATTGTTTTGAGTGAATATGGAATACACATAAACTGTATAACAAAAATTAGATGAAGTAAAATACGTTGAATTTGTATTACATTGATTAACATTAACGTTCTGTTATGATGATCAGTGATTTCAGCCATAATGATACGTCCAATAAAATTCATGTATGATGTATACATAAACGTGTATTAGGGAGTGGTATTGGATACTGTAATATAAGAATAGACGCCAAACCGTTGAGTGAGAAGGAGACATAGAAACCTTCATTAATTTTATTGGTCATGCTCAATTTACTTACAATAAAACATTATATAGATAATTTCGGTGGTTTAATTTCATATCAGAGATCAATTTTACCCACAACATCTTCCCGTTTCTGTCTTCTACGGCTCACAAGGTTATACTGACTCAAAACATGATGTACTACACTATCGTATTGCCATCAGCTTTTGAAATGATAAACTTTGAATTACTTTAGGCATCATCGTGAATTCCACAAGTTTTTTTTTTCGGTTTTCATTATTTTTATTTTAAGGGAAAATTGGTCCGCTAAATCAATGGATGAGATCTGAATGGTGGTGAGTATTTATTTTGTTCACTGATAAACATATTCGAATATGCAGATCTCTGTATCACCTTTACATCATCCAAGTACTGACAACTGTTTAAATATCCATATTAATGAAACACAATAGATTTTTTTTTCCTGTAGCAGATTCAAGTACACGTAAGACGTGTTTTGTTAACATGTTAATTTTCCACCAACATAAAAACCAAAAATATCAAAGCGCGTAAATCTACTGGTATTTTCTTATCTAACAATTTTCTGTGTTTTTTTTTTTTATGTCGGTCTCTGGAAGTGTGTATGTGTGTTTTTGTTGGCTTGAGAAAATTGCTATTTATTTGATGGGAAACTTGAGAAAAAGATGGCAACAACATTGAAAATGTGAAGTCGGTGAGAGTAATGAGAGGTAATCTATTTATGGTTTTTTATTTTCGGTGCTACTGAATAATTTCTATGTTCTTTGCATACTGAATACTTTTTTTTATATAAATGAATACTAAAAGTGAGAAAGAAAAATATGGGAATGAAGTGAGCGATACCAAACGATGTAGACAATATACTTTTCACCTTAAACAATCGAATTGTTACAGAGAAATGTTGAATAAAATGTCTTTTATATTTTTTTTTCTCACTGGTTTTACCATAACTGAGTGGTATAGTGAAAATTGTGTAACAACCCGACTACCCATCGTGAGCCTTTTTAATGAAATCTTAAGACAAGGTACTGACATGCCATTGCTATGTAAGATGATGATAATATTTTCTCTTCATCTATTTTATCATTTTTATTTTATTTTTTGTTTCTTTTATGTATTGCTTACTTTACATCCACTCGTTTGTCTTATTTGGCAGTAAGGAAAAACTGAAAGAAAATAAGAAGAAAATTCAAATTATATTCTGTATTCGTAATGTTTATTCCATCGTTGTCGACTACCTGTCGTTGAAATATTTAAATGTTCCTCTTGTGGTTGACTGGAAAGTGTAATAACATTAAAATATACGACATGCAAATACTGATTCATTCCATCGTTTTGGAGCAGTTATAGGTCGATGTGTTGGCACTGAGCATCGATACAAAATACATTTATCGAAGAAAATAAAGTATCCAAAATGAACAGAAAGAAGGAAAGAAAAAACGGTTAAATAGATGGTAACTATTGATTTTCCTTTTTGGTTAACAATGTAATAAAAGTTTCGATACCAACAGCAGTGATGTTAGTACCTTCGATGTTTATCAATTCATCTCGCGTTATTTCATTTTTCCTTCTATTTCCCTTTCACACCTATTAAATTCAGATTCAATACGACTTTATGGTGACAATAACAGGTTAATTTGTAGTTATTTTCTTTTTCTTGTTTTAATGTTTCATTTAGAATTTTCTTCACATTTTCAGTTTTCCACATTATTTCAGTTTGACTAATTTATTGTGTATATGACTGTTTTTGTCTTGGCTACGGACTCCTAATTTCATTGAGTTAACTGTTAGTACATAAACGTAATTAAGAACTACTCCTTTGTAAAATGACTAGTTTTTATTTTCCCTTTTGAAAAAGAAAATACTTGTACAGTGTAACTTTTTCTGTTTTATTGATTCGACAATATAGAAGACGTAACAATGCAGATTGAAAGAATGAAACGAAGTTTATAAAATATGATGAACGATGGCGAATAAAAAGAAAATCCTTAAAATGTTTAAATATTTTCTTCGTTCATCGAAATGAACAGGAATACTTCTGTACTTCTAGGTATTCTCTTCACTGAAAATTCATAGGATATTCATACAAAAAAGTCGGATTGGTTTGAAAGTGGAGATGATTTTTACTTTTTCATTTTTTATTTCTTTCTGTACAATTTTTTATTCCGTATTATTTCAATTTTTTTTCTTTCCTTTTTATTCGCTTCGACAATGCTACTGAATTTCAGGATGGCAAAAAAAGTAAAAAAAAAAAAAAAAATGAAAACATATACACAGAAGGAAAATTTACACTCTTTCAATTCTCTATGGATAAAAATATCCGCATTAACCAGCGAAATGAAAAATAACAAAGAAGAAAGTCTAATTCCTTTGCCTTCAGTAAAGACCTGTACAATATATTCGCTTTTCATAATTTTGTATGCTTCATCTTTAGTCTTTCAATCGCCTTCATCATTTTCCTATAGATTTTCCGCAATTTTTATCAAAATAAAAAGTATAGCAATGTGTTATTCTCATTTTTGTGTAATATTTTCTATTTTTTTTTTTTGCTTGAGATGGTATACCAAATATTATAAGGGAACAATATGTACCATTTCATCATAAAAATTGTGAAAATTATTCAGGTATAAAATGAACATCGACACTTCATAGTATCATAAGAAAACATATTATTATAGATTGGTTTTTCTTTTTTTTTTATGCTGAGGGTATTTCTTATTGCTATCTATGATACTTCATCTTCTAACAGCCTTAACTTCTTTTCATTGCTCGTTGTTGTTGCTCTTTTATTTTTTAGATTTCCGTTTTGTAAATGTTTCAATGTTATTTTCTGTGTCCTCCATATATATATTTCTTGACTCCCAATGTGTTGCTGTTTTTTTATTTTTATTCCTTGTTGGTTCGCTGTTTTGATTGTAACATTAACCACCTAGCAGAGTACTTTTGATGTTTTTCATCTCATACAGTTATACATAACAATATGATGGGAATGCTATGTCACGTTTTTATCATAAATTATTGTGAGCTTCTGTTACCCAACCATCCGCCCCAATGGTTCAGTGGAACGCTTTAAATCATTGAACACTGCTTGCATTTATAACTAACTACCCATTCTGGTTGAGATAGTTTTTTTTTTCTTTCATTCTTCTTCTTTCTTGGCATTCAACTAATCATTATGCAACATTTCCAATCGATGGTTGACTATTTGAAAATACCATTTGAGTGCCATACTGTTCACTAGTCTTTCCGTTTTGTTCTCATTTTTTTTTTTGACCACAAAAATGGAAATCTCTTTTAGATTCCGATATCCATAGAAGATCAATATCGTTGCACCATAATTGAATATCCTTAATGCGGTTACTGTCACAGTTCGCTATAACTAGACGAAGAGAATATAAAAAAAGGGAAATTCTATTGAAAATATTTTAAATATTAACTTTTATAATCTTCCAAATAAGGATCGCATTTAAAGTCCATGGCATCCACTTTAGTAATTCCATACTTCCCCACAGTATTTCCCATCATGGTAAACTGAATAAAAAAAAAAACTCTCATTGTTAAAGAGAAAATTAAATGTATGAATTTATTTTGTAATCTTCTCAGTTAAACTTTACTTTAATTAAACGTCATTCAGGACAAAATGCATTTAGTATCCCAAATGATGAAAAAATAGAGTGCGAGCACTGAATAAATTCCTAGTTAGTTGTCAGTAAGAACACCATCATTTAATTTCTCATTCCTTCAATGCCAGTTATCTACTCAGTTTAAATGTTAATGAAGAAATTTTCTCTACAGCAATGTAATAATAGTCGTGCTTCATCCAAGAATTTTCAAACGAAAAAAGCAAACAACATACAGCAAATGTGGAAAAATGGGCAATGACACAAACATTTCTTTTCTAATCCACACTTAATGAAAAATTATTTAATAACTAAATGAATCATAATAAAATAGAAAATTACCAAAGGCTACAAACGTTTACTATAAACAGAATAAAAAAATTTATAAAAATAAAATTCTAAAATGATTCGTTTAGACGGCGCCAATGGGAAATTGTATTTCCTAATTGTAATAAACCGTTTCATTAAAATCATTAATAAGAAGATGTGATATAATAAAGATCAATTAAGGATACATAACGTGTAGGTCGTTTTATGTGTTTTCTATCCTCAAATGTAATATGTTGTCTTGGAACCAATCGAATGCTGATAACCAAAAAATATAAAATGTGCCATTGAAAGTAATTAAATTCATTTTCCGAATATGTAAATGTCAAAAGTGTTATATCCAATTTAAAATACTTATACATAAATTATTGCGATTAATTCATTTTGCTGAGATAAAAGTTATGGCACATGTCAATACAATCCAATGGTGTTTTTTAGTTAATGAAACAGTTACTGTTAATAATTTACTTTTTATATTTGCACTTTGATGTTACGCCACTGTAAGTGGAAAACTTTAATTAATGATTAATCTGCACAAAGTTTTAGTACACATTACTTTTAATGATTTTTCACTATGTACAAAGAGAAATTAAAAAATTGAACCAAATGAACACACGTTTAGATTTTACATATTAAACAAATAGAAGATGAATTGTTGCAGAAGTGTTTTAAAACTTTTTCAAATGATTTAACGTCTGGTTGGTTCATTAAGAATCATTTTTTTTTTCTGTTCTTACATTCACACGCTTTAAACTTTTTTCTTAATTTAACTTTTCCAAATATAATAATTGTCTACCTTTTTTCAATTTCATCGTTTGCATTTCTCTAAAATGAATATGAATACTTGCATATGTGTAGATAAAATTCACTCTTATTACAGAGTAGTTCATTGTAAGGATATGTAACATATGAAACATGAAAGCAGTGAATGAGTATGTGAATTAAAATGATTTTTCATAGATTTTTGAAATTTACTTAAGGTTCTTATGAATTCTTGATTATCAGTTAAACGGTTTAGGTTTCAAACCGAAGATGGTAAAATGTTAAGTCTGAAATCTGAATAGTTGCATTATAATTCATTTAAATTAAATACTCACTGTTTGTAGAGTAGAAAAAATCAAGAAACTTTTCCATAACAGAATATTTGAGTTAGAACAATGATGGTTGATTCTGAATATAATGCCAAACAATGGATGGTTTTTATTCATCCAAATGGTACTAAAAGCCATTTTCCTTTATCTTTTGAAAATTAGAAATAAACAATAATGGGTCTAAGGTAGAATAACAATAAAATAGACCACTAATGTTTATCATCTAGTCTATAAGAACCATTGATGCTCGTATCAAGGCGTAAAAGGAAGTTCACATCACAATAAATCAATTGGTGTGTCTCCTTCACTCATTCGCTGTTCAGTACTTACCATTTCTTAATGTGCACAGCAGTTAATCAACATTGAATAGAATATTTTTTTAGGGATTTTCACCACTGTCCTTTCACCATATTAGACATATAAAAACGATAAAAACATTTCATTTAACCATAAATTCATATAAAATTTTCCAAATTGCTAAACTACTCGTGTATTTTAAATCCACATGAAAATTTTATAAAATTCAAGTTGGTTAGTTAGGATTCATTCAATTTGATGTTAAGTTCCGTTGTAATGTTCACTGTAAAGTTGTTTTCATTGACTGAATTTAATGGTGAAATGTTACTCGTCTCACAGTTGATTGCAAAACGTAAGAAAACTAAAATCAAATACCTGAAATGACTTCCTCTGGATATTCTATATTTTAGTGACATGGACTATGTTGATGATGTCATGGTATTTGACCCAATAACTTTTAGAGCAACACTTAAACTATTGACCACAACATAAATGATGTAGATGATGGCAGTTGATTCACCATGTACCATGTAAGAAATGTTAAATATTTTTATTTATTTTTTTTTCTTTCTGATTTTGTCCATTTTATGACATATAATAATATAAGTCATAATAATTGTTCTCTGGATAATAATAAAAATCACTGTGATTTATGATACGTTTACTGCAGCAGTGTTATGCTCATTAGATCGTGTCCAAACAGTCACTTAGTCCGCACAATATACGCATTACCCCCAACTAAACGGAGAATATAAAAATAAAAATGAGAATCAGAACAAATAAATTATTAATAGTAATCCATGTAAGTATGTAATATTATTTATAAGGTGGCATACTGATTGGAATCAAAATGAAATTAAAATGGTAATAAAAACAATAAAGCCATAATACTTAAGGAAACATTTCAATTCAAAAGTATTAATTCGATTAAACAGAAGTAAAAGTTTAATATTTGTAAATAAAATTATTAATTGTTTATGCATTAGTGGTGGTGAAATATTCATTTAAATAAAAAAAAAACTTTTATAATTTTCATTTGTGTATGGGCAATCATAGTCAACACATAAGTTGCAAAAATTAATTAACTTTTACCTTTGAAATGGTATGTGGTCATTAGTTTTACGGTTTCATTGAAAATAGATGAAAATAGATGTTGAACAGAGATTAACAATATCAACTTGAAGTGAATCCACATGGTACATATCACACAGTACATGAGTTTCAATTTGAGACAGAGTCCATTGAATTATGAGCCAAGAATATTTACAGCATAATTAAATATTCTACTTCTAATTAAATGGATAACCGGACAAACCGGGTATAATAGTTAGGATAAATCTTGTACCAAGTACATTTACGGTATAAATTTTAATTGAAATAAAGCATTACGGTTTTATCCTGATTTAATCTTTTCCTTAATTTCTTATGTTGTACGGTAATATAATTCATTTGTTTTAGTATGAGCACTGAAGCCTTTCGGCTCTGTTCATAGAATTTTTCTTTTCTTTTTCATATTGTGTCGTTTTGTTATGAATTGGTATGAGTTTTGGTGAACATAAAAATTATATGTGCATATAATAAAATCGTAATTTTTCTGTATAAAAATGACTGGCTGAAAACAATTAAAACAAACAATTATATATATTTTATAAGCTCCTTTTGCTCGTGTGAATGGTTAATTGACAACAGTTTATCCTTATCCTTTACCCTTATTTGTATTGTATTCACTAGAGTTTGTTTTGCCATTCATCGTGTCTTTTCTGTTGTATTTCGCTTTTTATATTTTTGGAAAATCTTAAAGACGCATGTATCAGTGGTTGGTTTGAATCTCTTCTCATTATTATTGTGAAAATCGACTAAACTGGTACATTGGGCACAATGGTCACAGAGTGATAAAGCTTTATTACAGTTGGCCCATCTGCTGATGGGTCATTCTTACTGTTACAACTCACAAAAACCATTTATCTTTCATTCAAATGTATATTCAGTACGCGTAATAGGACTGGTAAAGATATTAGTCACTTCTCTCTGTACTTGGCCAACCCTCAATCAACTGGCTAAGAGATCGCCAGAGTCATTCCTTAAGGGACTTAAACGATTTTTAACTGCCAGTATTTGGCTACTCATTTGATCCAACTTTTGTTCTCAACGTGTATTCTTCATGGTACAAATAAAACATAGACGGACCAAGCAATAACAAAAACATTTTTACGAGATGTGATGAACTTAATTAATAATAATTAGATTTCATTTAGACCTTTTAAGAATGTTATGTTTTTGTATGTGTGCGTTTTTCTATTTCTTTTTTATTTTACTGTTTTTTGTTTATGCTGCAGCTAGTGTTGTACCATACGGTAAAGGAATGGATACTATCTTTTACTGTCAGATTGCTTTAGGTGATTATTTTCATGAACCCATTCTGGAATTTAACAAATTTTACTTAAAAGACTTAAGTTCGAGGCAACACATTTGTTTTGCTGTATTGTCGACAATTCATACTGATAGAAGTAAAATAAAAAGAAAAAAACG
This sequence comes from Coboldia fuscipes, assembly GCA_001014335.1. Taxonomy (NCBI): domain Eukaryota; kingdom Metazoa; phylum Arthropoda; class Insecta; order Diptera; family Scatopsidae; genus Coboldia; species Coboldia fuscipes. Next base: position 43,752 of record JXOR01000365.1, read on the forward strand.
AAAGGATAGAAATTGTAAGGGATGGGATGATGGTCCAAAGGAACATTGAAATGAAACGTTTTTGAAATTAGTTAATGGATGACTTGGCAATATTTTCATCTTTTCAACACTCTAAATTATAAATTATATGGAATATTATTGCACCAAATGTGTTACTTCAAAAAGTAAGAATTTTCACAGGATCTAAGCCAAAAAAGAAAAAAAAAAACATGAATAAAAGAAGAAAAAAGTATAAATTTTCATCACATTTCTTACCTCGAAAGGATGGATGGATCGTGTTCGTTGTTTTCTTACTACCATTATCATTGTGAGTTGTACCACCACCCCCCATTTTTGATTTGACACAACAGCAACTAACTAAGTGTCGAGAGTCAAGATTTCCAGTATTCCGTAGCATCATTCTTATTATCCGTTATCAATGGCCGCATACCGTGGCAAAACTTTTATTCGCCTAATTTTATGTGGTTATGCGCCCCGTATTGTAAATATTGGTTAAAAAGTAGTGAATAGTACAAGATGGTTTCTGTCTTAAGTATCATGAGCGATATTATATTCGGTTATTCCTGTTATTTCTGTAATTTTCTTCTTTTCTTTTTGGCTTTTTCCATTCACATTCACATTCTATTTTGGATTTTCCCACACAAGTTCCATTTTTGGTTTTTATTTCAGCTAGTGTCTTCTACATACCAACCAAATATTGTTTGCACTTTAGCGTAATAATCTTAGAGGTTAAAGTGAAACCATGCACATGCCGAAAATTCACCAGTTGGTTTTTATATTATGCTTTATAATATGATTATTACTTTTATAGCGGGTAAAACGATGGTTATTTTCACTTCATACTATGCTATTCGTTTTTCATTTAACCAGAGTCATTGAGTGTCAAGTGACCAGGAAATTTTCCCTTTTATTGTATATACTTGCTGTTGGTGTCGTTTAATATGAAAAAAAAATAGAGATTTTTTGATTGGAGCACAACCAGGATCATTTTGTTTAGTATTTTCTGTATTTTTATTTATTTATTTTTTATATTTTCAAACATAAAAACCATAACAGTTATAGTCGTTAGGAAAAGGCCACGTATTTATAACAATCTAAACTGATTATAAACAGAATTTGTTAAAGTCAAGTGCAATAATCAAATGAAAAGGATATTCAACATTGTATGAATGAGTGAATGGTAACCATTAACAAGCTTAGGGAGGTAACTAATTCACAACGGTGGTATGAAGTATTAAGTCATAACAATTCATGTAATACAATGTCGATTATCTTTTCTGGTGCATTCAAAATTAAAGATGTAATTAAATTTAACCACACAATGAGACTTTTATGATATTAATGCAAACAATATGGTACCAAAACATCTGTACCGAAAATCATAATGTTGTGCTCAATCTTTAATCTTCATTCAATTGCAACATGGGCCAACAAAATCAGAGAGGAATTGGTTGTTTTTAGATTGAGAAAACCTCTTAAGTCTCTTGATGGGTTTTGCCATTCAATATTCATAGAATTTCCATTTCAAATCCAAATAAAATTGATGTTGTGTATTTTCATTTTTATTATGTGCTGTCGTGTTTGGTCAACAGTCAATACTCTGCCACCATCCTCAAAAAAGTAAAGTTCAATTATGTTCAAATGAATAAATATCTTCATCTTGATAAATTTATGCAAATACGATGCATTGATATTAAAAATGATATTATGTAGTCTTATTTCATCAATTTGATAATATCGTGTTGAATTTATTCAGAGTGAATAAGATTTGAATTCTTTTTTTGATGGGGCCAAGACAGTTGAGATTTTCTGTGATTTATCTATTCAGGGCTTAATGAATACAACAAGCCCATACTGTCAGTGAAGTATTATTTTCGAGTAAATATAAATTGAGTTATTGACACCTTTAATGATAAACGATATAAGAAAAATTTTCTAATTTCAAGGATGACATCGTTCATGTTGGGCAAATAATAGTGTGATGAAACTTTTATATGCATTCGCTTAAAATCTATTCTATTCTTTTCTTATTTAATATATCGAGCCGTACTCTTATCCATTAATTTTCCGAATAATCGATCCTCAATCGAGATAGTACCATTGTCACCAATCGATGGGTCACAATACACTCATTCTACTCCAAATTCTAAGTGATTTGATCAAGATGATGAATGCTTTTGAAAGAAAACAGTAGCAAATAACTACAATGATTTTTTTTTTATTTAATACAATGAATTTTCCCTAGTGCAATTCGGAATTTCATTTATCTTATTCAATTCTGGTATTTTAATATGTAAATTTTTAATGAAACTTTCTACCCCACTTGAACCAAAAAGTTTATCATTCCATAATACTTGGTCCAATATACATTGTACATGGATTCAATTCTCATTATGTATTTATGGTAGTTAATAAAGAAACTAACATCTTCTTTAGTCCTAACTAAATAGTTTTCTTTTCTTTTTTTATGTCAGCATTGAGACTTAATATTTGCTACTACGTATTGTTGAAAAAGATCAAATCATGATATAAAGTTTTTGATCAAATATTGATAGACAAATTGAGAACATATTTTATAACATGTAAGAGAATCCAGCCAATTGAAATGAATAAATACATGCGATGCTTCATATAATTTTACACATGAAAAGAAAAATCCTGAATTCATATTTTTCCCATCGATTTTATATTACACTTGTTATTCCGTTAACTTTTCCATACTTGAATCATTGCATACTGTTTCCGTTTTATATACAAAACTTATGATAAACAAAACGTAAAAATTGATTTTGTTTTTATCCCCTACTTTGGTACATCTTAAATGTTTCACATCTGGATGAGGTCAACACTATCAATCTGTGAATGAGTTTTTGGCACTCTCATTTTAACTCTGCCAAAAAAAAAAAAAATAAAAATTATCAATTCAAGTTGAGGAATATCACAATGCACTAGAGTCAATATTTTGAAGGGTATTGATTTGAGAAATTGATTGGACTCTCAAGTGTGAACGATTTAAAATTTATTGAATGATTCCACTTCAAATCATTTCGGTTTAATACTAAAAATTCTTGTTAAAAAACTTTTTCATTTTATGTATTCTTTTTCTGGTTGCTTCATGAATCAATACTCTATGGATGGTTAGATGAATACAGTTCCACATAACATGGTGCTGAGATGGTTACAAATAATTGGAAATTTGAATAGAATCAAACTGGTTTTTTATTCATTTATTATAATCAATTCACTTGAACTATACCAAGTGAAAAATAAGGAATCTATTGATAAGAGGATTGAACGTAATTAGTGGTTTTTACGATTGATATGAATGCCATTTAATTTAGTTGATAAATCTCCATTTTTTTTTCTTATTATTCCGACCCTTCAAAATCATTGATAACGATAAATGATTACTAATAAAATTGTCACTAATTGTGTAAGATGATCGAATGCTTCGGTTGTAAGAGAATATCACCATTCCATCAGCACTACGAATTATTAGAGTAGAAATGGAGACATTTACCACCCAACTGATGCCATTAGTATAATGTTGTTCGCGAGTAAAGACATTAAGAATAACTTTCATTTTATATATCTGATATTATAAAGAATAAACTCTACTATGTAGAAGTATTTCAATATAGTCATGATATTACACTTCGGTCAGATGAGTTCATTTGCTTTGTAAAGGTGAAAATAACGACACTCATTCAATAACAATTCAGGAAAAGGTGATACAAAACGAGGAAAACTGTCCTCATTAAGAGTCTTGAAATTTTACGGTTTTTCTTTTATATTCAAAACATTCAAATGTGGTATTTCTATACAATAATGAGTAAATTGTGATATTCTAAAGAAAACTGGCGAGAAGAGTTGTAAAATTAATTAATAATGTGAGTCTTTGAAATGAAAATTTTACTGAACGGTAACCTAATGCTTGAGACCTATTATATGATAGTCAAGTGGTACATTAGTTGTGTACGGATTGGGTGGATGGAAGTGAAACTCTATTATATTTTTGTGTTTTATATGTTTTTCTATATTTATTCCTTACTTTATACTTCTGTTATAGAATTGAAATCTCTATTACTACAAAGTATGTATAACTTTTATATAAAATATTCTGTATTGTACCCTTGACAACTTAAAACTGCCTATAATACAAAAATCTCATTAGGATAGGTGCTTTTCTATGTCGAACAAATAATACACAAGAAAAGTAAAATACAAAAATTCTGAGTGTTGGGGAAGTGAAGAGTAAAACAGAAAATAAAAAAAAAAATAAAACTTTCTTTTCAGTTAAATTATAAGAATTGTTTTTAGAGATTATTTATTGCTTAAACTTACCTTTTCGGTTTTGGAGAGTCAACTTACCCTTTACCCATTGTTCGACATCTCTATATCTTACGTAATTTATGATGAATATTAAAATTATTCTTCTTTCATTTCTTCATTTTTTTTAAATAAAACAAAAAATCCTTTATGGTTCGTTTCAATTTTTCACAGTTTTTTCTCTAGAGAATATTCTTTTCAATTTTTTTTTTTTTCATTTTATTTTCTCTGTTACGTTTTCTTATTGCGGGTGGTATGAAAAATGTTAACAAACGAGAAAAGCGGATGAAACAAAACAGATGATTCCATCAACTTTAATTTCTTTAAAACAACTAGTTACGGCTAAATATTAATTCTTAACAGTTGGTATAGGATAATGGAACGCATAGAATAAAACATTTAAAAGAATTTGATACGGTTGGAATGAAATGCATTTAGGAATTTTATTCGTATTGTTTAATGGTTGGTGTTAACTGCATTGTACCAGTAGAAAAATGAAAATCCTTTGCGATGATTACATTTAATTGTGATGGAATATCATAAATAATTGGTGTATGGATGGGATTACATTATCATACTGACTGTTTTAATGTTAATTGTCTTTTACATGAATTCAGCTACCAAATAAATTTTCCATTTTCCACGACAATTTGAATTCCATTTGAGGATGATCATAAACGCGTAATGTAATTAGGTTTGTCTAGATTGAAACTAGAATTCATCTTATTCGACAGAACATAGAACATAAAACATGAATCTGATCAATATTAGTCGATAATATTTATTCGTCCAGACCACCAAATGAAAATTCGTTTATTTAGTGTTCGTCTATCTGACATGAGCGTTTCATTACCTTCATGGATTATATCTAATGTACGTTTTAACTCAAGTCTATTATAGAAGAAATACAGAAAACTTTTCGAACGGTTATCGACCAAATGTTGTATTCATTGGATCTATAAATGTTCATCGATTACTTCATATTTCGAAGACTTTTACATTTTCTGTTATCCAGAATGTCCATCGATTCACATAAAATAGCATTAGTAGTGATGGCATACACGAGAGTACGAAAAAAAAAAAGAAATTTTGCAAAGTATTCACTGCTAAAAGCACTTTTGTCTATTTCATTTTACTTTCATTTTTCGTTTACCATCCCTTTTGGCAAGAATGACGAAAAAAAAAACTTTTTTTTTTAACCAAACATGAACGGAAATTCTGGTATTTCGGTTGATACTGAAATATACTGAGTTCCATTTGTTGTACCTTTAAATACGCTTTTCTACTTTTTGTTTGTCCTTAAACTTAATAGGATACGTGCTTCTATACACCAGAAACAGTGGAAAAATAACAAAAGCATATCCTCACATATCGGTTTCTATAAAATTATCATAAATATAAAATACATTATCATATGCGGCTATTGTGGATTTTCCCATACCCCATACATGTATCAAAACCGTTGAACGATTGAATTAGAAAAATTTTTCAACATAATACAAACAATGTGAAGAGCATCATCATCAGTACGTTCATACACATTATGTAGGATAGAACAATAACCTAAAAATAAGCGTTTGGTAAATTGGATTTCAGCATTCCATAAATATGGTTGATATAATGAACTAATTAATAATCAAAATATGATCATTGCAATAACAAAGTATGGCAACATAATGCTGTATGAGCATCGTTACCCGTCTCGGCAGAATCAAACTCACCTTGACAATACCACATCAATTAGCGCCTTATCAACACGAAAATGTATTTTCTATTAAAGTAACGTACATCGTACCGATTCTCATCTTCATGGTCCCCGTTATTATTTCTTTCTGTCTTTTTTTTTTGTATTCTGTTTATGCATGTTTACCTGAACTCTCTGGCACCAGTATTGAGGATCCATTATGAGCCAATTTTTTTTTTTTTTTGAAATAAAAATAATAGAAGCAATCTGGAATTTAAGCAGAACATTCCATTTAGTAAAGCAAAAGACAGAAAAAAAAAAGAAAAATAAATATTCTGTTTTTCTTCTCTCCCCATTAACCAACCACCAAATTGATTTAACATGGTGTGCAAATTTTTAATTAAAATATGTATTTTAATTACGAATATTTTATGAAATCCTCCATACTTTTGAAACACCAGAGAAAACGTGAATATGAATATCATCATATTTCTGTGTATTTTATAACCAAATGATGAAACATTAAATCATTGTTTTATATTTTATTCTAGAATTATCCCATAAGATGCAATATTTTGTTGTAAAAGATGGAATAGAATGTAGCTAAAAAGGAAGAAAAAACACAAGAAAGAAACTTTTACATTTGCGAGTGGTTTTAAGAGAGTATTATTTTAAATTATTAGACAGGAAAAATTATTAGCAACAAAATGATGGAAATCCTTCTCATTCCAACAAAATATTTAAAACATTTACGAATTACTTCCGTCATCATTCTGTTATGGAATTTTATTTGTTTAAAACATGCATGTAATTAATTTTAATTGATTTGTGAAATGTACAACATTCAAAATATATTAAAAGGATTATACAGTGGATTCATATGAAAATATAATTTAAATGTGGTTGTTACTTAAAACCGCAGAACCATTGAATATCAACCAAGTTGAAAAAAAAATAAATATCAACTGCCATTATTATAGAGTGTCTCTTTGCAATTAATGTTCTGTCTCCTAAATAACACACTCAGTGTCACTGTACCAGAATTATAAATATCATGTAGAGAGTTACAAAAAACGAAAAAAGCAAGTAAATAAAAACATCATAATAAACCAGTTGCCTCAATAGCATAATGTCTTCCCTCTTGATTATGAAATTATTCATCAATGCCATTGCAATGAGTATCCCCCCTTCAATTTAATGTGTACACATAATCATTTGAGTGCCACAACAGAATGAATAATTATGATAGATAAGAGCATCAATAGCCAAATGAAAGTACATTAATGCAATATTCTAATCGTTTTATAAACTTATCATGGTCACATCCCATTAAAGTCATAATTTTAATGCAAACTTTTCACATATTCGAATGATTAATTTTACACCACTTGGTGAATCGTTTGAAATGTGCATAGTAGAAAAAAGGAACATGGTGTGAATAGAAAGCTGAACGACAAATAAGAGATTACTGGTGATTTCTAAACCATTCAGCTACTCTGGATGATGTTTGCCAACATTTAAAACTTTCTTACAATTAATTCTGTTTAATTAAACGGTATACACTGTATAAGAATCCATCATAAAAAGATGGTGATTCCTTTAGTCAACCAAACACATTTGATAACAAGATGTTTTCCCTTACGGCATATTTTCATTTATCCCTTATACTAAACGTACTATAATCATGGTAAAATGAAACTTCTTACGTTTTTGAATTTTTTTTCAAATGAATTTCATTTCTAAACCTTTCGGTGTAACCAAGCATCGTAACACTGATGTCTTGTAACAACACTCAAGTCAAAAGATATAACACTTGCTTGGTTTTTGCGTAATTCTAATGAGGCTTATGTTGTAAATATACCGTAAATTTTAATTTTCATCTGTTTGTATTTTAAATTAACGGCAGTTGCTTAAATTGTCTCTCAAGGTAAATAAAAATATATTCTATCCGTCCTTAAAATTTTACATATTACCTACATTGGGCTAACCGTTGCCTCCCCTCTAATCCAAAGTATAAGATATGGAAGAAAAAAAAAGACGAAAAGTTTTATGTTGACTGTAAAGGAGTGCAATGGTCCTATAATTACATAATTTTCCCTAAATCGGTATACTGAACTGGAATTGGTAAAGATGGGATTATGTATTCTTACCTTTTCCATGTCAAAATACGTGAAAACATTCATAGTCGGTCACTGTTTCGTTGTCTATTGTTGGCGCCCGCATAACTTAGACCCATAGGTAAGCAAAACGTAAAGAAATCTAAAAAGCTCAGCCGAGGTACTTATAAAGAAACACACAAGACATAGAACAAAAAAAAAACGGAACTTTTATCAAGTGTAATATGCAAATGATATCTACCCCATTCATGATAGGCCAATTTATGAGACGAAACACGAGCAATCATTCAGTTAGAGTATTATAACAAATTCACTAATCTATTATTTAGTCCAGTAGATTTCTCTATTTTCTTTTAAATATTTCACATTATAATGGATTTCATAATTACTCAAAGGTTTGAACAAGTGACAGCATAATTGCGTATGAAGTTTCGTTGTCTTATTTCTTATTATCCAATGATGAAATAAAGACTCAATGTTGAATGACTCCTTATGACTAGATTGTTAAATTTTACCCGCCGGCTCTAAACACGTTTGTACTACATATATACTTCTACACTGGATTCATATGATATTAGATATAGGCTATGTTTTTCATGTATTTGTAACTTTCTATCGCATACCATATGAAAATAAATGCGCGCCGAAATACAAATAACATTAAGAATCTTTCCACAAGATGAAAAATAAAAAAGGAAAGAAGAAAATAAAGTTTTCCACATACCAACCATATTGTATTTGTGGTGGAGTACATAGAGAATGTATGACGGGTGATGGTATGACGCTGAACAACGATATCCAACTGTTAAGATATTTATAAATTATTCATTGAATCAGTGTATTTTTTTATTCATTTGATATCTTAGTAGGTACACTTTTGTATTTGTTCTACACTCTGTCTCACTCTCTTGGGGCTGGTTAGTATTATGGCATCAGGGATCTGTTGAAATGTTTGGAATAAAAAATTTTTCTTTTTGTTTTTTTTTTTTTATTTTTACTGTTGTTAGTTATTCGCGCTTAATTATTAATTAAATTCATCGTGTTAACGTTTGATGGTGCGTTGAAACCTCATCATTCTTCAGTAAATAAAATTTAATAATTTAAATAAACGACGATAAAATAAAATGCAGCTGATCCAACCGAACCGCATTATATTATCAGTGCCGTTTGATGGGAGCAAATAACACTGCACAGATTATGAATTATCATATAATCCAATAAAATTTTATATAACGTACCGAAACACTTTTAAATAAATTCTTATGGCTTATGGTATTGAACGTAAATAAATGGAAAATGGTTTTTCTCTTATGCTGGTGTCACTGTCAAGGTTGTCTTCAACAATTTTATTTTTTTGATATAAGCGAATGGAAATCGCGTTTTATTGAAAACATTAACGGTTTTTATCATGATCGAATGGTAGGGTGGTGTTGATATCTCACCCAAAGTGGTTTCCTATTTTTTCCATCCATAAATCAACTATATGTATTCCATCAAAATGGTAAAGAAATGGATCCACAATGTTCGTTCAGTGATTTCAATAATTTCAACATAATTAGTTTTCTAATTATTTTGCCATTAAACTTTTGCGTTAAGAAGATTATCTAATTTCGTTAAATACACATTTTTTTTCCACCCCTCGTCCTCTTATCGTTAATGAAATTCTTTGCGCCTACACCATTGTTCCACAGTACGGTAAATTTGAGCCTATTGAGACAATTATCTGGTATAGATTCCTCTATGGAAATCGTTTGTTAATGATTTGCCCATAAAACTGTAGATCTTACCTGCATACATTATGTAGATCCTTAAGTGGTAATTGTAATTAAATCTCCTTGTCGAATTCCGACACGTCAAAGCACAGTTAATGTATAGGAAAAATGAAAAATATTTCTCAATGTAAAACGAAAGAAACAAAAAGAACTGTTCCGGTATCGTCCCTCATCGTTGTCTTTTGTCAGATGGAGTCTCATGTCTCAGGATGGATTGGTATCGACTGTAGCTGAAGTGATCTTTGTTATTTTCTTTCTAGTTTTTTTTTTGTTCTTATTCAACATGAAATTTTTGCTCATCTTTCACGGGTAACGGTTAATGTTACACAGCAAAATGTTAAATGTGGTATGTTAAGAAAATTGGATAATTTATTTTCTCCATGGATAATAGACGTAATTATCTAAAGCTTACATTCAATGCGGATAAATTTCATAATGATTATTCGGGTATAGGAAAATCGTTTATTCTTCGGTCTCACACTTTTCAATTTCAAGCGTAAGTTTTTCCCAAAGTATTAAATATCTTAAACGATTTTTTTTTTGTTTTTGTTTTTCCGTTCATTTACTCGCACCCAAAAACTACTCCTTTAACATCCTAACATCACACTCAAAAGAGAAAACACATTCATTTTCTATCCATAATATTTATAAACTCTATACTGCAGAGTGTGTAAATGAAATAATGCAATAAAATAGATTAAGCGATTCGTCAACGTACATTATGCTCCACGGATTTCGTAATGTTTTTCATTTGGGGGTGGAAGTCAATGAAAAAAAATTTCATCCTATAAAAAGCATAGAATATTTTGTTAAGAATTTTATCGTTTCACATTTTAAGATTTTAATGAACATTAATGTTGATACAGTATACGAATGGATTCCATTCCCCATGAATACATAACTTCGAATTCCGTTTTAACTAATGAAAAATATAACAATATGTGAATACTATGAGATTCTATGTTTATGTTAATTGACAATATGGTAACTATATCCATTAAATGTATTTAAGACGCACATAAAACAATGGATACACGATGACATGGAATATCTCCGCTATTGATGTTTTGTTATCCAACAATTTCCTTTTTGTTTCATACACTTCCTGTTCTATCAACGACATCATATAAGTTAGTAAATGGAAAATAATTTTCGTAAAAAGCCAATTGTTAATGTGTAAAAAGTTTTATTCGATAAGCAGTTTCAAACTGCATTCATGTTGATTATCCATACCCCTAAACATAAGACAAAAGAGAAATCATTTAGTTTTTCATTACTCTATCATAGTGTTCACATTGAATTTGTTTTCTTTTCCTTTCAGTTATTTTATGTTTTAATAACATAACTGTAGCTGATGAAACGTCGTCTCATTTATAATACATTTAACGCGTATAAGACACACCAGTTTGTTATCAGTTTCTTGATTACGGTTACATTATGAAACAATTCAATTAACAATTGTATTGTTTATGGATTTTAAAATCAGACGTATTTAAACTCCCTTTAAGGAGGCATTAGGCTATGAATGTATCACTGATGACACACTAATTTGATATCAAGTCTTTAACCAGGAATAATAGATAAGAAGTTAAGCTAACAGGAAAGTGTATGAACATAATCATAATCATCATTATTATAATAAACATTTCTTTTTTGTGTGCTTTTTTTTTTAATAATAAAAGAAATGAAAAGAGAGAAATATCATTGGAACAATTCATTGTTGCATAAAGAAATAATTAGGACAAAGAGATTAATGGAAATTGGCAAAGAACAAGTAAGAGCTTTTGGTATGTAACTATGGGGTATGGTTGTTGTCTTATAATAAAAGGTGTGAATAATAAAATCCTTTGTATGCTTTCAATTATATTTATTGTTACCATTCCTTTTATAGTACAATAAAGGTATGAAATGGTCACATTATATTTACCCATCGTTAAGAAAATTTCTTCGCTGTATATTTCTGTATTTTTTGTTTCATATTGTGTTCAGTGTTCTTGTCTTCTGATGTAACTGGTACATTCAGAAAGATGACTTCCTTTTATGGTTTTAAACATTTTCATACAATAGTTTAAACCCCTTGTGAATAGAATACACAATGAATATATTTTCACCTATTCTCATAGTATCTTCTGTAAATTTTCTTCTTTTTTTGTTTAACAATTTTCACTTGACTCTTTTCACTTCTTGTGAAGAAAAGTGAACGGTATTGCTTTCTTCTTTCCAATTTCATATAGTTTTTTGTGTTGTCAGTTTGACTTCCCATAACACATCCAAATGAATAACGAACGAAAGAAGATTGGATGGAATTGAGTCAAATAAAAATCCATGCAATTCTAGTTTTTCACTAATCATACGTTTGAAATTTTATGAAAATTTCAATGAAACTATATGATTCGATTAAAAGGATTATGCATATGGTGTATTCACATTGAATTGAATTGAAAATTATTGTGTTATTCACAAATTTGAGGTTCAATTGATGATTATGTAACTCTGTATCTTTTACGTATTGTATTGTTATGTCTTTTTAAACATAGAAATGTATTCGAAAAATGAAATGATATTGTAATAAAAGAGTATTGTATTGTAACAAACATTCAATTTAATAAGATATCAATGATGACCATGTAATCTGATATTAAAAGATATTTCGCTGCTTTTGTTTGCTAGGAATATGTACTACGTATAGTTACCATCGTGACAGATTACATGGGGAATAGATGATCAGTCGTATGAAAATAATTGCACATTACCTTCGTACATGTAAAATGGAGCACAAGAGACATCAAAGTTAGAATTAAAGAAAGATTTTTCCTATTTTTTTATTTTTTTTTTGCTTTCATTTGCTGATATCATTTCACTTTTTTTTAAAAAAAGAATAATAAAAAAAAAGAAAATAACAAACTTTAAAGAGAAACATAATACTCGATAGAAGAGTATTTTATTTACAAACTGTTTCTTATTTCTTTATGGGGTGGATAGCAAAATGTTTTGTGATTCCTTCGTTCCTATTAATCTGACTCGTACCATTTAATTCTTATATTGTTTTACAGTCAAGTTGGGGATGTTGAACATGATAGAAAAAAATAAATAAATTCAGACTAACGGAAGAGACGCATTGCACAACATTAAATAAGATGATACGAGAAGATGATAGCATTGAATTTCTTCAATTATAAAAGAAAAAAAATCCATTTTTTTTTCTGTTCTTCGTCTTCATTGCTTTCGAATTTTACCAGCTTCACATACTGTACTAACATAAAGGAGATAACAAAAATCAATTCAGTTTATTTTTATGGATTCAAAGTGAAATTATGTTGTGATACCAGAAATCATATCTCAACATTATTGTTCCATTGGTGGTGAGTAAAAGTTACGAATGAATATAACGAATATTTATTCTTTTTTTTTCTGTATAATAATATTGTTAAGCAAAAGATCTCTTCTGTGATGTCTATAAAATTGGTAGTATGTAACCATTTCATACCTAATATTCACTGTTTATTTGAAAATATTTCAATTGAATTGAAAGCTTCAAGTTATCATGAAGTTTATTTTTTGCGTAGTCTTAACAAATAAAACTTTTCATTGGTTCTTATATTATTTTCTGTTTTCTTTTTGTATATTTTTTTTTTATTTTGGTAAACCAATCTTCTCGTTTAGTGTTTCCCGCTATTACAATGGTGAAGGTATTCCCCAATGAGAACATTAAACTGTTTCATATAATTAAATTTAACAGAAAATGAAATAAGACAACATTTCAACGTTGTTAGATTATCCGTCAGTCATCTGTAGGAATCGTATTCAGTTAAAAATACCAAAAAAAAGAAACGGAATTCAATTTCTCTCGATTTCATCAAGAGTATATTTTGCATGCCAACAAAAAAAAAAAGTAAAAGAAAAACTGAAAAACAAATTTCTTTTATAAGACAACCATTGAATAGAAATAAAAACCAACCCAACGGGAACCGACCACGAATGGAAATGAAATGAAAGAAAAAGTCAAAATTTAAATATTGAAGTGGAGTTATGGAGAGGAAGGGGAACAATTGTATGGGATTTCTGATGGTGACTAGTAGTACCCTAATAAATAAAAGAATGTGGTTACGTTTTACTAAACTTATGGCCAGTTCTGTCCATTTTGATGATGTTAGACCAAAGTACTACCACTTGGAAAATGTTAACAATATTTTAAATTCCACAGAATCAAGTCCAATATGGTTTGCTCTTTTGATTTAACTGTTTTTTATATTTTCTTTTACCACTCGTTGTCTCTATGTTCTCATCTGACAATGGGCCATAGAACATACGATCAAAAACAAAATAAAAATAAAATAAGAAATGAAACATTCCACGAATATATTTACAAAAACAATTTTTTACGAGTGATATATTGTCGAAAAAGACCAACCACCACCAAAAAAAAAAAAAGGAATAGTAGAAGCAAGTGTATGTGGCAACCAAATAAAATGAAAACAAAATCTCTTTAATATCAAAAGAGACATGGCTTTATAACCGCATAAAAATTGCAATGTAAGTAATGTGAATAAGAGTGGGCCATACACATAGTATGGAAAATAGCTGGTGACTAAAGTACCTATACATATGGAATGTTATCAAAAAGATAACAAATAAAAATCAAATTACTTTTTATTGTTTTACTTGTAGGCCAAAACTGAGAGAAAAAAAAATCGGAACACCAAAAAGGATATGAGTATTGTTTAGATGAATATTCAACGTTCCATTGTCATACAACTTATTTGTTGGATAAGTAATGAGAAAGAGTCAGTTGTTCGACTAAACCGAAAAATAAAAAGGAATAAAACCCCATCGAATAAAAGAATAAAATAATATCCTTTGATAACTAATGTTCACAACCATAAGGAGATATCAAAATATCTTGAATGTAATGCAAACAATTTTCAGTACCAGAAATACCGCATCACCCAAGAACTATGCGGGCAATTGAAGGCGGATAGCAGTAGGTTTGGCAAAGACCTGATGCCATAGCCTGTCCCTGTATTGATGTGATGAGCCACATAAATAATGGTTTTTCCTTGACGTGAAACGGAAATCAAAGTGTTTCTTATTTCATACTTATACCATGGGTTTTTATATCAAGTAAATGGCCGATTCTGTCCTTATGTGGAATATCAATAGAACCCAACAAGACAGTAAAACTGTAACAAAATAAAAATAAAAAAAAAATAGGAATAATATGAGACAATCTTTATGCACACATAAGAAATGAGCAATAGAAAAAAATAAGACAACGGTATCAAGGGAAGATGAAGTAAAAATTATTTAAGGCTTCTCATTTTTCATTTTCGCGTATGCGTTCATCGTTTTATCATAGTCGAGCTATGATTTGAATGAATTACATTATTTTAAGAGGCTATTTCAGTTGTTGAAGTGCCGTAAGAGTAATTTTTTTCCTTTGGTTTTCTTATTTTATGAATTTTGCTTCATTCATCCCCCACAACCCATATTAAGTGTGTATATGCAAGTAAAAACAAAAAAAAATAAAATGAAAAGGCACAAAAGAAAGCACACCGAAGGACACAAAAAAAAATATGAAATCAGTTCTTGAGGACGAGTAGAGAAAGAAAAGGAAATTTATTGGATTCCCTAGTTTATATTCCTTTATGCAAGAAGTTTATTAAACGGCGGCTGGAGAAAAGTGTGTACTATACCAGTTCCCTATCAGCCGTTCTGCTGGATTATAATATTTTCTTTCACAATTTTTATATTTTTTTTTTTCAGCACAGTTAGGCAACTACCATTTAATATCTTAAAGGAGATTAAACCAAAATGATCTATGCTTTCATGCAATCAGAAATCAAATTTAGTAAGTTGGAAGTATAATTACTTTATTTCTTCCTTCAACGCGGCTTAAATGGTAGTTAATTATCTGTGCCCTCGGCTACAGTTTGATTGTGACAATGGAAATATTTCTCCTATTAATGAATCTTATTTGGACACAAAAAAAAAAGAAAGAATAATGAAAATTCATTCTGTTTTTCTTCGGAATTTTCATTTCATTTTTATATTTTCTCGATTAACTGCCAAGTCATTGAAATCCCTAAAATGAATATTATGCAATGAAAATCTATAATCAACGGAACAATATATATTTTACATAAAAATTTCCGTTATTTTTTCTGGTGTTAGATTATTCCTATTTTTTCACACTTTAATGTGTTTTCTATTCAATTGCCAGTTTAACTACTTGCTCGTGGACGATTGAACAAAAGTTTGTCCCAAACATTGATATTCGGTTGAACAGACATAACCATTTCTTGGCTGAATAAAAGTTAAATTTCTTTATAATATTGAACTTTTGATTTTGTGTTAATGGTTTTCATTGTGGAAAATGAACGGTTCTATATTTCTATACAACGTCTCATCGTAGAATACATAGTCGTATCAACTGTGTTCAGTATGTCCTTTCATTTGAATTCAATTTTTCTCTTGATTTTCTTTTTTTTATCTAGAACAGATTTTGTTCACTTTATTTTTCAATCGTATCGGGAATGGGATGATAATAAAATTGGATAGCCATAGGAATGATAGAATAGTATACAATGGGACAGATGGTATGCGTTTATTAAATGGAATAAAATATTCTATATTCTGTATGGTAATATCATTTATGTTTAAAGTAAATCCTCTGCCACAGTTATATTCATTATTACCATTGGCGAAAAGAAAGCAATTTCAGTACAAACAATAGATATACATTCAACCAATGTGGAACTGTCGACGACAATGAGTGATGGCAGCACAAAAAAAAACATTTGAGAAACAAAAAAAAAAAACGAAAACAGAAGATAGAAAATTTCACCACCACTTTTCGGGTGAAAAATAATTTGACAGAATGGTTAAACAGAGAACGAGTGATAGAGGATGGGAAACGAGGAAAAAATGGTAAATTAGATTCAATATTTAAATTAGGCATAAACATTACAAATCAAAGTCAGAGACAATCCTGTCTCAACATGGATGTTATGAATGCAAGGATATACCATACCATTTTTAGTATTGGCGCCATCACTTGAATTGAATATTATTTTATTCCAAAAGAAAAAAAATGAAAATGGGCATAACAGAGTCGATCCTTTACCCCCCAAAAGAGAAAAACAAAAATATTTTGTGAAATACATAAGATCAAGTGAGTACCAATTCTAGACTCTCGTGGGATGCTATTTCATTCAAATTTAATAAAGTGATTATTTACCTTTAGCTATGAGTTAAAGTTAAACATTACAAATAACGAACGCTTGCTTGGTATTCCCTTTAAATTACCGCCAATTACATGGTACGACATAAAGAATTGAAAATGAAAAATATAGGAATCAAGTCTTTATGTCTGTAAATAAGACATAAATATAGTCCGTATAGTACCCCAATATTCATTGAACATAATATTTTCCGGTGCTCAACAGTATTTCGATTTATTTCGAATATTTTTACATTTACGTGATTTTCATCAAACAAGGAAAATGTTAAAAAAAAAGAAGAGAAAACCAAATTCAGAAATAACATAAAAGGAAAAAAAACTGAAAAGAAATACCAAAATAAAGAAATTGACAGTATAGTAAAGATGAAAACGTTGGAACGGTATTTATCAATCTAATAATGCCAGATTTATTTATAAACCTTTCGACCATAAACATTGAGTCATCTTTTCTGTGGGAATAATACAGTGAACCAGAGGGCTCCACATCTAATGCACATAATAAAAACCAAGAAATAAAGAAAAGGGGGGAGTACATGTAACCCAGGTAAATCTTGTATTTTATCTCTTCAATATTTTTATTCAAGTGGTTTATTTAGGATTTACTAAATAAAATTGCTCGTAAGCTTTGAACGATGTAAGTGTATTCAATATAATTTTTTCTTCATTCATTTTCATTTCTCATCTTCAGTTACCTCTTGCTTCTATCAATTGTTTTGATGGGTTTTTCGGTTTTCTTTTTTTTTTTTTTTATTTTTTATTTTGGGAAAATGAAAAAAGTAAAAAATCTTGATTTATTCCTTTTCATTGAGTCAATAGAATGAGAATGAGAGAATGAGTATTGAGAAAACGGTTAAACAGAAAAGTTTTATTTCGCTACTGGAATGGTACCATCACAACCAATTTAGAATGAAGTTTTTTTATTTTCATTTTTTACTTCAACTTATCCGATAACATTTTTCTCTTTTTTTTGAATGGAAATATTCAACCTTTGAACGAGTTAAGTGTAGTTGAATGTAATATGGTGATCAATGATGCTTAACGTATTCACCTTGAACCATTCCACAACACTGTCAAATAAACAAACAGAAAAAAAAGCTTCGC
The DNA here is from genome assembly GCA_001014335.1 of Coboldia fuscipes. NCBI lineage: Eukaryota > Metazoa > Arthropoda > Insecta > Diptera > Scatopsidae > Coboldia > Coboldia fuscipes. The sequence goes on from JXOR01000365.1 coordinate 61,995, forward strand.
CAATTTCAAATGAAAGTTGGTTGAAAATTTTCCTAATTAAAAATTTATGGCAGTCAACTTTGTTCGATTCATTGTCACATTCGTTCAAAATTACCACATAATTTATATCAATTTGTTTGTTTCTGTTTTTTCCCATATACAAACAATACAATTTTGTACAAATCACAAATAAAAATGCTTATGAATTGTCGATGTTTAACACACAGAAGCCAACAATAATGCCAACAAAAAAAAAAAAAGAGAGAAAAAGTAAAAATAATAAGATCAAATATGGAATAGAAATTGATAAAATGTCATATAAAATTTTCGTGGTAAAATTGTGTTTTCTTATCGTATAATCTAATTATGTAAATTTGCACGTAAATTTGTAAATATCTTTTGCTTACTGGGGATGAATATTCACATAAACTTTATGTTGATTTGAATTTGAAACCAGATGGAAAATCAGTTTTTCCTTTTACATAATGCTGTTGGTATCCAGTTATTGTACGCTCTCAATACGCCACGAAATATTAGATTATCATTCTGCAACTGCCTCTCTATGACTATTTTTATACGATTCGTTCTGTTCACTACGTTATACATATGAATGTATACGGTACACAATTTATTTATTCGTTCCCATTTCTGTGTCATCCCCCAGTCATCATGGTGAAGATAAACATTTTGAGCCAAATTACATTCGTGATATCGTACTGAATTACATTTGGCTGGGGGTTTTGTCCAATATGTGTGAGTTTAATGTCACGTTACTGCTCAAATATGGCCATCCAAATTGAAATTGATGCAGGTTCTAAAATATCGAAAATCAATGAAATCCTTCGCATAAAAATTTTCTTCTTTTTTTTTCATCTCAATCCTCCATTTCGATATTATTTAAGGCTTCAAATACACCAACACGTGATGCTATCCATAATTTTCTTCTTCAATTTCTGTTTGTTATAACCAATTGTGAATATACAACAAATTTTTATTGAGAGTTGCGACACAGAGTGTCATTCAACTGTGCAAGGGGGGTGATTGATACCATGTGACAGTACTCCTTTAAAGTGATTCAATTTATGCCCGATGTCATCAAAATAAAATGGTTTTATGATATCAAAGTTTAACCCTATTTTTTATGGTTTATTTTTGGAAAGTGAAATAACCCCAATACCATAACAGCAATATACTAAACTATGGAGTATTGAACAAAACAAAAATATTAAATAAAAAGAAAAAAAAATAATAATCTAAAATGAACAGAATCCATTGGTCCATTGAACAAGTTCACCATATAAAATATTAAATATAAGTAGTGGAGATGACTTTTTGATACCGCGCCATTCAATTTGGCCCATAAATAACTATCGTATCAATAAAAAGTCGTCGTGTCTTGTCGAATAATTAATAGTTTTTAAACAGCTCGAAAAACCTAATTGCACTTTTATTATCAATTTGAATTTCAACTGTATAAATTTTATTTAAACCCATAAATTTCCACCATAATTCAAGTAATGAAAGTGATTTCTTTTTGTACTGTGTATGCGATAGATGGTAGATACTTTACACTTTTACTGTTTTTCATTCTTGATTAGAGGATGGTCCAAAAGAATTCATAGAATTTTGTACCGTTTGTGGTACATTGCTTTCTTGCCAAATTAAAACCAGAATAAAAAGTAAAATGAAATCACTTTGTTTTACGTTGATTTTCACTTAACAAAATCCACACTGTTTTATGTACTTTTCCACTTCTTTTATTTTTTACTTTTGAATTCTGTTCTGTCTTAAATCTTATATCAACAATTTTTCTTTTTACAATTTTACTTCATCTGTATGAGGTTTTTTTTATTCCACTGTTTAATTTTTTTCTGGTTTATTCGTTCTGATTTCATTTTTATTTTATTTCGCTTTAGGAAGAATTAAAAATATTTTTATTTGCTACAATTCTTAATGAGTTCCCTTGACATGGACCAACCAACGTATTTTAATATCTTAACATTTCTTATTATTAAACGTTCACCAGTTTGGGTTTCGGTTTGAATAAAAAAACAAAAGTTCTGAAGTTGATTCAACGAATTAATGTTTAAAATGCATCATAATGTATTGAAGGACCGTTTTGTGAACTTTTATAAGCTTTCTATTGTGTATTCTTAAGTATTATAATAATGCCTACAAGAATTATACATTAAAGTATTCACAAAGACGTAATGTTGTAGTACAATTCTATAGAAATGGTTTTGGATAAGGGCAAAGTGTGTGGTAGTCGATGGAGATAAAGTAAAACAGAATATTCTGGGGGGGTACAAGACGAATATGATGAAGGAAAGCATTAAACCATAAGAGCTATCATTCCAATAATACATATTTTCACGTTTCTTAACATCTCATAACTGCCTTACATTAATTTTTATTGACTTGCAATGCTGTTCGAATGGCATCTAGGAAAATTTATCCAAATTAGATTCAAGGGAAATCCACGTCTTAATGTCTTCGTTTACGTCGTTCTCATCATTTATTTTGTTTTATTTCATTCATCTTGTATACCATTCAGTTGGAGTTCTTTTTCCATTTTGGTTAAAATAAAATCATTTGAGTGGTTTTGTTAATAACCCGATTTAAGTTAACAGAGTTTTTGGAATTTTCCCTTTTTAAATAGTTTTTCTTTTAGTTGTCCGCTATTCGTCTTTGGTAAATGCGTTTACTGGTGTCACGGAAAATTTCATTTTTCTTTTAGCGAAAATAAGTTTTAGTGTGATTGAAATTGTCACCCACAGTATTATTCTCTATCTTACTGTTATCTTCACTTCTTAATTCCTTTATGAATCGTATCTGATAAAATACCATTTTGGTCCATAGAATTCATCAATATTTATAAAAAGATAAATCATGCAATAAATAAAAAGATTCACGCATCATCAATGGAAAGACAACTGGAGTAAAACCATAAAATAATCTTAGTGTGTGACTCTGTGGTTGAAGAGAAAATTACATAAAACGCCAACGGGCAGGTGAATTAAGTCTTTCACATCCCATTATCATATCCACATACGTAATGAACGTTATGTTTCTAACCATGAATTCGCATTCAATCTAACTGTATAAGCATACCTATCAAGTGTATAACAATCTTACAGTCACAAGTATATGTAACTGCTTTAATAAATCATCACCAAACTTTTTGTCCTCTCGCCGGGGGTAATAATAAAAGATTTTCGTTTTTCTTCTAACGTTCATTCTTATTACTTTGTGATATATCATGGATATTTCTTTTCTACGTTTAGCTTTTGTTTTTGTTATTTTAGTCCTCTTGGATCGTACGATACCATGTCCATAGGAAAATGTTTGAAGGCATTGTGTATTGCCATTGCTAAACAAGTACACCATCGACTTGTATTATGAAATAATCAAAACCGTTGAGTGCAAATGTGACATATTCTCAATGCGGTTAGAATTGCCCTAAAGACATCATTTTGACTAAATAATTTAGTTCGTTCAGCTATAACAAGAATATGTGATTTCATCCATTTGTTTTAAGATAATAGAGAAAAGCGAAAATAACTGATAATGGCATTGATGGGACACCCCCTAACTAGGTGCCATATTCCTATTATAATGGTAGTACCAATTTTTGGTTCATGTACATTATATTTCACCTGCCAGATAAATATGACTGTAGCTTGTTAAATCAGACGAAATGGTCATTTAATAATCCACAAATTTCCAATACTTGTTAGCCACTTTAACGATATTTGTTTTCATCTGTCTAATAGAATATACAAAAAATCCACTGTCTTCTTTCAACTGAATATTATCACCAACTTGGTATACAACATTTAATGGAATTCCATTGAGAAAATAAAAAAAAAAAAAACAGGGAATTCAATGGGGCGGCCAAAAGAAAAGAAAACCAAAAGAACAACGAAGCAAAAGAATCGAAACTTTTCTAAATGCCCACTTTTCGTACCAAAAATATTATTATTTTGTTTTCCTTTCAACTGAATCATTTTGTATCCACATCAGTCCGTTTATTATCTATCTATGGATGGTACCGTTTAAATGTATTGTATTTGAATTCAATCTGTTATCAGGGAAACTAATCCGAAAGCTGTTGATCATCATCACAGTAGTTTTTAGGGATTCACTCACATGTTATCTTGTAATATTTATCTGTTCGACGAATCCACCCATCCTGCCTATTTCATATCCGTCATCGCTCATTCCATATCCCTCTAGGGATAGTCAAAATATTTTTCATTTTTTTTTCTTGTTCTTGCTGTTGTTGTTATTCCCTCTCACAAAGTGTTTCAATAAAAACGAAACCTGAAACAATCCTATATAATATCCTCGTCTTATGTTTCAATGGAGTCTTTTTTTTTATTTCTTCGTTATAATACTATTTACTATTTGGAATCACATCTGGCCATAATCTATTTAAGTTCTTAACTGCGTTGCAGATATAATTACAAAATATGTTTGATTAACAAAATGGAACAGCTAAAAGATCGCAAGAAAAAAAAAAACGAAAATTTTTGTCGAAAGCACATAACTGTAGAGCATTCTGAACCATAATTAATTTATTTTTTTTCATCTCGATACTTATATGCTAACATATGACATTCAATTTATTTTGTTTTCCATTGATTACGTAATATCGTTGAGTATTTTCTTTTATTTTTTGTTTATGCTTTCACAACGTCTTATATATCTTCTGATTACATCGACTAACTGATATGACAATGGAAATTTGTACGATATACAAAGAGTATTGTAACACGATTGTAATGCAGAATTAAATTCCAATACGAGAATACAACAGAAGAGATGAGAAACTTTTCCCAAAAGCTTTGAATTACTTTCGACATATTTTTTTTTTCTTTCCTATGATTCCAATACTTGTCTAACATAACATTGGAGTTTTTATGTCTTATGGAATATTGTCTTTCTTTTGCAATTCGTATTGTATTGATGCTCAATTTCGGTTTTGTTTGAAACTAAATAATAAATAGAAGTGCTACTATCCATAATAATATTACAAAAACTCTGTTGGTTGGTATAAAATTACGAATGCATATAAAAGTAGTAAGGAAAAACCTGATCGAGCATTCCAAGTTTGAAGTTCTTAAAATTGCTGAATTAAATTCTTATTGGTTTTCTTGTATATGTAAGAGGGCGGTGGTTGATGGGTGAAATTAACTCGTTTCTTACTACTGGTATATGGCATTGTTATTCATCTTTTATTGTAATAAAAAGTGCAAAATGGTGAAAATACTATCTTCTATATGCGTATAGTATGATGAATTTGACTGAAATAAATAATTGAAACTTTTATACAAAATTGCAAACATTTTAGGCATCAGCGTGTTTCAGTACTTTTTTATTTCATGTTCTAATGTGAACCGTAATCGTAACATACACCGCAAAACATGAGTATTCGTATGTTGTAAAACGGGCAATCTCTGAATGAACAACAATATATCACATAACGAGAAAACACTAAAAAAATGTTTAACTTTTAGACTTTTTTAAGCGCATACCATAATATCGTCTATTATGCTCAAAGGAAAATAAAGCTTTAGCTGTATACATATCACTGGTTCCGGTACTTTTTTTTTCTCTTCAACTTCACCATGTTGTTGTACACACCAAATGTTACTTACAAAATTATTATTCCTTCTCGATTTCGATACCCGACAAAACGCTGAAAATTATGTTGCCTCCCGCTCATTTCAATGGTTCATTGACGATAAGTCAAGTCATACGCTATCACATAAATTTAACCAATCGATTTATGATTGCTTCGATATTCTGATGATTATTTCCTTGTTTTTATCCAACTCCCCCAAGTTTAACATTAGTTATGAAAAGGTAATTCACTTGTACTCACAGACATCATAATATTACGTGAAAATTTTGACTGAATACCGGATACCTTTAACCTAGCTCATTTGCATCACATGGCCCCCCACGAAAACGACTGATATGGTTAAAGGGTAATTCCCAGTTGGCATATGGCTCTTAGTTACAATTTTCTTTTTTATTTTCGCATGATTCTCATAACCACTGGCACGTTTTCGACATTCTTTTTATCTGACAACAAACAGTTCGTAACTCTTTGATTCCATCATGCCAAACACAATCATCTATTTTATGTGTTCTCTATGCATACACCGTCATATAATCTACTTGGTTGAACAGATTTCAATCAAAAGATATTTGATAGAAAAAAAAAATTAATATAACCGATATTCATCAGTGATTAAAAACCCGTTAGGCATCAAACGTAAAAGATCAATGCAGACAACAAGAGAAAGAGAGCAAAAAATAAAATAAAATTATCAATCAACCATTTTATGCGAAAACATAACGTGTGATAACTAAAATCAAATAATCATGATGGAGCAAATAATCCATTGACATGTCGATAAATTGGCCAAAACCAAAAAGTTCATGTAACTGTTATTGTGGACCTTAAAAGGTGAACGTAAACCAATCGTCCAACATCCTCGGAATGGGTGGTGGAAATGAACATAAAGTTGATACCACTACCATGTTAGTGGAGACCTAATGTTTGACACCCCTTTATGAGAAGGTTAGTGGCAATTTCACAGAACGTGAATGTTTTACGAAATTAACTGTATTAAAATAGAATTTTCTATGTTCGTATGTATTGAATCTTATTTTCTCATTTTTATTTATTTTTTTTCTTATAAAAATCTTCATACTCACCGTACATCGTTTGTTACTTGCTATACAAGGTGTTGAATCCGGTTTACCTCTATACCCTTTTGAGTCAAATGGTAATGCCATAAGATTCATATGATAGTTGTTCCAATTTGCTAGCAAATAGTGTTGGGTGGATGCGGCTGAACGAAGTTAACACGTTCACATAAATAATATTAAAAGAAAATCTAGTAAGTTTTTACGTGGCTTAGATTATATTGCAATTTATAACTCTCATAATAATGTTGTGGTGTCAATCTCATATTGTACCCATAACATCCCATAGAATACAGGAATTGACCCATCGATCTCCATCATACCATTCCATAACTGTTACCCCGTCAATTGTGTACATGTTATGCAATCTATCAATAGTAGTACTTGTGATGCGACACTGTCACAAATTTAAATATTATTTTTACGTGCTCATCATAGATAGAATCATAAAATTTATCTTTTTGATGGCAATTTAAATGTGTTTTACATCAGGGAAAAAGGATATTTTTCCTAAATATTCAACAGCAACAAAAAAAATGGAAGAAAATTGGTATCGTTTGTGAGCTCATTTCAGTTTTTAAATCGTTTTGGTGTTACAAATGAATAACTACAATCTCTTTTTCCGTTATTATATTTGGTATTTGAATGTAAACCAAAAGGAAAAAAAAAACTTTTTATTTGAGAACAATTTGATATAGTGAAACATACCATTATTGCGATTGAATAGAAAGGCACTCTAAAACCGATTCATATTGGCATTTTAAAATAAAAAAAAAAATGGTAAAAACGAAAGAAGTATTTTACTGAAAATGAATTGAAATGATTTTACTAACTTCCGATATTTCATTTTGGCAGCAAAATTGAACATTGATTGATGATATCTAATATAGAGATCAAAGGGACCTTTTTACTGAAACTGCTAGCCGTTTTACCATCTCATAGTTTGGTACGTTTATTCCTTTTTGCCTATATGGTACCTTGATATAGGAATAAATTTTTAGGTTGAGCTCAAGTGTCGACTAAAACTGCTGAACGCGTATCAGAGATTGTTTAAAATATTTTGGGTATATTATGTGGAAAATGAAACTCTGTGATTATTGGACCAATACAAATTTAAATAAGTGATTCTTTGGTTCTCATAATAATTGGTTAAATGTAAACTAACATAATTGAGAAGAAAATAGCAATTGAGTGATTAGAAAATTTCCCATTTAAATCTTCTACTACTACTCTGGTGTATACCATTCTTATGTACATTTGAAGGGTAAAAACAATTAACTGTGACACAGCCATCCAAAAGTGACACAAATTCTAGCATAGTTCACAATGAATAGCAACCAAATAGTAACGGCGTAAAAAGGAGTGTAAGTGCTCTAGGAATTGCCAATGAAAAGAATGTTTTCCATATACTTTAATTGGCACAGCAATTCCAATGATGAAAAAGGTTTATTTCTTGTTTTTTTTTTTGTGTTTTCTATTTTAATTTTATTTCCGTTGATTCTACATTTACCATCCATTGCAATTGCAAGTGTACAAAACTTAATTAAACAAATAAAATATTCGTAGCATTTAATTAGTTGTGTACATTCTTGAATGGAAATCAGTGACAATTCCCTGGTTATTTAAATTGTAAAATATCCTGGAGTATTTAGTCATCTGAAAAATTGGTTTTTGGTTACCACTGAACGATCAAAAGCGACAAATGTGTGTATTTTTATCAGCCATTTTCTTGTCTCCCATTGTTATAGTCCAAAACAAGTTAAAATTTGCTCAAAATACTTTAAAGTTAACATTTAAATGATAAAGTCTAAGGACCAACATAAAAAAATTTTGTATTAAAGTACAATGGCACAATTTCAAAAAGCGATGCAATTCAATTCTTTGGGTCGGTTTTAACAAAAGCAACATAAAACCCTCGTTGTCGTTGCTTAAGTTTAGACCTTGAGGTCTCCTAAAATTAGCCATAAGGTCACTTATTGTTTAGCATTTTATTTTAAAAATCTAATTAAATTTACTTTCGTGTACATTAACAACGAGAAAAAAAATATGAAGAAAATACACAAAACAACAATTATTTCCCATGGAGTATAGAAGAACAAAATTTGGTTTTCTCTATGGAAAGTTCGTGGCATCAATGTTATTTGTATATTTCGTGGAACTTTGAAAAACCCTAATATAATTATGCCCCTGAATTAATCTCAGAATCCTTGCGCTAATTGTTTAACAAAAACCATCTCGTCTTTACGTTTTTTTTTTTTAATTCACAATTTTCATTGTGTTGAACATTAAATTTGATTTAAAAATTAAAATTGAATCGACATACATTAAATCTGGTACCAATTCAAATGGTGGGCCAATGGCCATGAAAACCATACCATTAAATTCCATTGACGACAAAATAACTAATTCATTACCACATAATTATTTACGTCAGCCAAAGTGTGTACAGTGTTGGTGTTGTTTTTTTTTTACTCTTGTACATTTCCGTTTTGTGCTACGTGAATATTAAGGTCCCGCATCTTTCAATTGATTGAGTTATTGAACATTAATGAGTCTACAAAGGTTGCTGAGATTGCCAAGACAACAAGACAGGAGGTACTATGTATTGAACCGTTAGATTCCCTGCTGATTTTCAATGCGGGTCACCAAAAAAGAAATTTGGTTCTCATTTCAAATTAACAACAGTTATAAAGTCATAAATTGTATTTAAGTTACTTTAATTTAAACATTTTCACTTCCATTTTCATCGTTTCCTAATTTAAAGTGAATGTAATGAAAACAGAAAATAATATATTTTCCCATAACGATAGATAACGATCATTTCATTAGATACATTATGCTACTTGAATTTTAAAAGAAACGCTAAGAGATTGAATGGAACACATTGTTTAAATATATTTCCAATTTTCGTGATCTATCAATTATGAATTTAGTGTGCATAGCATTCAATGGGTAATGAAGATAAAATGCAATTCAAATTTATATCATTGCCTGTAATTTCTTTCATCGTTGTTTTTCTTCATCATGAATTATATAAGTAATACCTCTGCTCAAACAACCGGGGTGTTTACAATCAACTGTATTCACATATTCCCATATGATATGAAAAATTTAAATAAATCCAAGATTTCGTTCATATAAAGGTAATTTCAATTGCACCTTCGATTTCAGTTAGTTAGTATAAAGGAAATTCCCAACGTTTACATGGCAATTGAAAGAACTATTCATCTATTGAATAGTCGATATTTTTATTGGAATAAAAATATAAACGTATGCTACTATACGAGATTCTTCTACGTACTGTTCCCTATTTATCACCCAATTTTACCAAATAATTTTTTATATCATATTGGATTGAATGAAAATGTGAAAATTTGGAAAATACGGAAATAATAAAAGGAAAAGTAAAAGACTAATGCAAATAATCCCATTCCAATTTTCAACGGTATTGAAAATGTCATCAATTTAATTAGATTGAATGTTACAAAATTAATGTTTGACTTTTCCTTATACTCTCTTAAGCAGCATTTTATATTTATTCCCTTATAAAGAGATTTATTATAGAATTTTTAATCTTAAATTTTTGTTTAGCTTTCTAATACTGATGGACTTGAGAACTTTAAGTCATACTTTTATCGTGTCATGGTACAAGAATTCAAGAAGTATGGAATGATATTTATAATCGCCTAGCAATAATATCGCTTTATCTGATGGATTCTTTGTTTCATATAATTTTTTTTTTACGGTTTGTAAGAAAATTACTTATATTCATTCTATTTATTCGTCTGTAGATACTGTGTTATTTTAAAGCAACTGATTACTGTAATAAGAAAAATTTACTACTCAAGGAATTAGGGCGCACCGAATCGACAAAACGGCTTACATATGAGGAGCATGCGTTCATAATTCTAAATTCTAGAAGATTTTACTGAAGCTGAATAGAAGTGTGACCCCTTAATATAAGGGTAAGCATGCGCCACATCTCCAACTGTTATGTTTCGGTGTCCCCATTAACCCACTGTAGTCAATGTAAAACAAGAGCTGAATTAACATTCGGCTGATATAAGAAGAACCCCTTGTTTATCAGTATTTCGTCATACAATTTCATGGTACGCATCCAACTGCTGACCCCAACATTTCTGCAATTGTGGACCATTCATACGTAGTAACGAAAATTTCTCCCAGAATCATTGATAGTCTCGTAGGCGGAATAGAGCAGTTAAACATCAACCATCCGATTCAGTTGCATCATCGCTATCAACACGGATGCACGCAATGATTGTTATTCTGTAAACTTAAGAGGATTACAAAAAAAAAGAAGCAAAGGAAATACAGTCAGAAAAAAGGAAAACAGAAAACAAAATTGTTTCTCGATAAAACGGCGACTATTTAAAAAGCTAAGGATACGAAATTTTCTTTTCTTCCTTATCAGTTGGGTGTGTGTTTTTTGTTGTTATTTTTTTTTTTTTTTTTCAATGTGAGTCCCTATTATTATAACCCTCTGGTGAACCGTTACGCTGTACGTTACAATTATGGATAAAAATAAATCAGGTGTAAAACAGTGTTAAATTTGATAAAAAAAAAAGTAGAAAACCTACAAAATTATTGTGTATCGTGGGCTGTATCAAATAAATTCGTATAGCAAATGGGAATTGTGAATCAGAAAAAGGAAATATAAAAAAACATTAAATAAATCAAAAGTTTATTAAATTGTAAAATAATCTAAAGTACATGATGGTTACAACCGAACGCTATGCGGTCTATGCAGTTATTGGTTGTATGGTTTGTGGTAGATATTTGTTAAATAAACGCCAGATGGTTAAGAGTGTGTAATATTAATGTGTCAAAAGGAAAATCATAAGTGTTCATCAAGTGTATAGATTCCATAACAGGAATAAATTGTCTTTTAGTTGAGGGGCTGTTCTCAGCACAAAAAAACCTCATCTTCATCAATTTTATAAAACAGTTAAGAAGTGATCCCAAACGAATAGAAATAAAATACCAATACCGAAATATGGTGAAGTGCATTCATGCTGAAAAATGATATTATTGAATTATTTACATACATTTATTTTGGGGTTGTACTCTTCAATGAATCACTGTTCAGTTTAAATTGAACCCAAAAAAAAAAAAAAAAAACAGAAAAAAAAAAAAATTCTCCTTTCTTAACATCTTGACAAATGGATTAAGTGAATGTGAAAGTTTTTTTTTCCCAGCCGTTCTTATACAAAAAGCATTTAATATACAATTCAGCATTGTTTCTATTGGACCAAACTGGAAAATATTATCAGTAAAGTGTTGGTGTTGAAAAATTATTCGTTTTAAAAATGTTGCCTATTTGGTAACGATGATAACAATTGTTTAGTAATTCATTTAAAATAAATAAATTTGAAACAAATTATATGACATAAATTGTGTTGGCATATGAAATAAGAAAAACCCTCCCTACAGTAAAGATATAAGAGAAAAATAAAAAAGAAAATAGATTTTCATTCGAAGGATCTTGATGGAATGATGTCATATTATGGGGAAAATATTTATGCTTCTTATATCATCATGTGTCTAACTAAGTAGTGAGTGACTAGAAGAACCGAAACGACTAAAAAATTGGATACAAAAAAGAGTATAAATGACATAAATATGCGACAGATGAATGTTATTACTAACACGGTGTAATGGGCTTAGTGTCGATCGATTCGAATGTGTCTACAATTTTTCATTTGTATGGTCATTAAGATATCACACAAATCACATGAATGTGTATAGTGGCTGTGCATTAGAGTGTTGAATTTTATGAGCCAAACATATTCCAGGATAATTTATGTATCTTATAACGGTTGTTGGTAAAGGCCAAAACCAAAGTTAAATAAGGAATACACCGTAAAAGGAAAAATCCGGCTAGGAAAACCATTCCCATTTCAATTCAAATGGTAGTGGAATAAACATAACATTGCGAAAATCTCTTATTCGCATGAAAATAAAATAAAAATTTTCGGTTTTTCGGTGTACAAAAAATAAAATAAAATAAAAATAATATCAAAACATAAAATCCTTTTGTAAATTTATGTTGTTCTTGGATTCAATCATATGTGCGTGAATTATATTGTGTATTTATGTCTGATGCCATTCACAAGGACAAAGATTATGGTATCCGTCTAAGTTCTCTCACGCCTTTATGCTAAACTAAGCAGATAATGTGTTTGTATCATTCGCATCACTTATTATATGTGAAATAGAAATCTATATATTTACAGTGTATTCTCTCATATTTTTGCACCACTTAGGGTGTTAACATGTGTAACGAAATACTATTTTTAAGGTTACTTGTCAAAGTTTAATTAGTTCAGTTCAAGTGACAAGAATAACATACAGCATTGCTGTTAAAGACTCCGAAGCTTTGTTTTATTTTTTTTTAGCCAATTTGTTATATCGTAATGTTTAACAAAAAGGAAAAATAAAATCCAAGTTATAAAACACTGCAAGCAAAAAGAAAATCACTAGAATAAAACAACAAATAAGTTATTGAAATTTGATCGTCCATATAACAGATTAAATTATGTGTAAAGCATCATTGGATAGGAATTGTATTTCATACATAATTTTCCATTTATTATTGAGGATATTTGCTTTAATTTTGATTGGAATTCCCCAAATGAATCATGGTAAGTCATTTGATACATAATCGTTCTATTGAATCCAATCATCTAATTATATTGAAATTTTGTTACTCATTTATTTGGTAATTGGTTGCTACTTTTCGGAATTCATTACAATCTCTCTTACTGTTTAACGCTTCTCTAATGTTACATGTGACAACATTAAGTTGATGACATGCAATAACGTACACGTTCTTTTAGATTTTCGGTTGAACGAATATAACGAGAGTATAATATTTTTTTTTCTCATTTTTCTTTTTATGTTGATAAAAAAAAGAAAAATACGAATAATTTTCATGAAAAGAAAATTTTCTTGAATATTTCTTCTTATTTTATTATCATTGCTGAAGTCTCTGTGTGTCAGGAAACAACAATGCGTTTGTAAATACAGTGATACTGTAAGGTTAATTTACCCATCCATCGTCCGTTAAATGATATATATACATTGTAATTTCATTCGCATGGAAAATAAGTGAAAAATTTCATAATGAGTATGATACTTATATTATGATGATACTTTTTCTTTATTGTACATTGTGTATACATAGATATTCATATGATTTGATATTATAATCACAATGTATATATAAATAATTTTGCCATTCGCTGTCTTCTCCTGTATTAAACCATTATAATAAAGGGAAGCCATGTGTGTGTATGTTTGTTTGATAATACTCCAAATATGAAATGTCACCACATAAGTATATTCAATTGAATTCATACAACATACAAACATTCAATCAACTGTACCGAATCATAACTCATTATGCAAATACTAAAATGTAAGTTTATATTTTCCATACAATTCTTTCGCTCATTTTATTTCGCAATCTCTATTCCAATCGATTCAATACTATGCCATTTTCAAATCAATAATAATTATAATGTTCTATGATTTCGATTGGCATAACCAACATATTCACCATAAGCTTTTTATCACAAATAGAATGAAATAAAAAAAAAAAGATTCCTCTTTTACATTCATACCATTAATATTGAACAATAACATTCTTTTGTCAACCATTAAACTTTTGGTAAAGCATGTAAAAATATTTGCATTGTGCTCAATTCATTGCTATTAATAATTTCCCTATTCACATAATGTCGTCAGTAATAATGGTTTCGAATAAAAATTGCGAAAAAAAGAAAAAAAAAGATTTTCCACGCGAAATAAAGGAGTACAAAAAAAAAAAGAAATCCACAATATTATGTGGCTCCCGTTGATATGACACTGTGTATAGTTTCTCATTTTTTTTTTAATTCATTGTATAGCAGCACTACGATTGGGTGTAGTTTTTATTCAATTATGATTGCAATTTACATATTTCACAATTACATATTTTATTGCAATTGCACAGTTTCACATTTAACTTTTCATTCTATGCCCAACCGATATCCAGAACTCTATTCAGTTTTAAAGTGAATGAGATTCAGTAATGATACCGTACGGTAAATGGTAAACAAAAATAAATGTTTTCTGATTTTAAGTTTAAAACTTGTGGGTACATGATTTATCGTATGTGTATAAACGATGGTATTGCGATATACACAACGATTACTTATGCAATTGTTGTCTCTGTTATGCATCCCGACCAGCAACTCTTAACTATTACAGTTGTTTGTGTCCTTTTTGCAGTTTTAAATTTGATTCGTTTATTTTTCTCTCCAATTTTGGCATTTTTATTTCAATAGAAATGTAAAATTTCTCTGGTTGTTTTACTATCTGAATTTTTTTTTTTATTATTTACTTTTATTCTTATAGGATTATCTTCATTGGAAACTAGAAATAATAATTTTGAACAACAGCTACACCAGAGTAACGAGCTTTTTATGAAATCTCGAATATCACATACAATGGATTCACAGTTTCATACAACTGGTGACCTGAATAAGGATGGTAACATTAACAGTGGCAGTTTAGGTATAGGTGACAGTGTTCCGGTACATGGTATAACGTTAAATGATAATTTGTTAGTGAACAAAGATATGGCAATTCTAAAACCGAGGTCTGATAATTTTATATCAAATGTCGAAAATGATCAATTACTTGATGAGGTGTATAGCAAAGCGCCAATGTTTTTTGGTACAGAAAATTCAACAACGGTGACAACACAAATCGGTGCTACCGCACATCTGCCATGCGTCATTCATCATATTGGTGATGGAGTTGTAAGTTGAGATGAGATGAGATACTTTATAATGAGTGCATACCAAACGTGTAGATTTCCTATCATTCAACCAAATCCACCTACCAACATTTACCCTTTTTTGTTATCATCCTACATAGTCAGTATCCACTATTCTGGTTTTTACCTTGTTACTTAGGTTTCCATCGTTTTAATTACACTTAAAATATTATTTCAATACCTATAACAAGCGAAGAATAATAACATAAAAAAAAAAATGAAACGTAAATTAAGCTGATAAATTGAGTTCTCTGCCATTGAAAAATATTAAAGCGGCACTTGTTGGTTTATTTACTCAGGTATCTTGGATACGACGAAAGGATTATCATTTACTTACCGTTGGCCTGACACCGTATAGCAGTGACGATCGATTCAGTGCAACACATCTAAAGCATTCAGAGGTAAGCATCAAATTAATACGGTTATGTGAAATTGTCTCAATAAACAATTTCTAATTTTTGTTTTGATTCAATTTACCTGGACGTTGTTCATTTATACTAGGATTGGACGTTACAAATCAAATTTGTGCAGCTACGTGATAGCGGTGTATATGAGTGCCAGGTGTCTACGCATCCACCAACATCAATTTTTATCAATCTGAATGTAGTTGGTATGTATACACAAACTCATAATGTCAATTTATTGTAAAGGGTTATTCGCATAAATATTCAAAATGGGATCTCTAAATGGCATTCCAGATTCTGTTGATATTTATGTTTTCCCACTAATCGGAAACAACCAATTTCTGTATTTTATTTTGTTTGTTTCCGCTTTATGGAAATCCCGAATTGTATGGAAATTTTATTTTTGGTTTTTGTGCTTCAGGCGATTAAAATAAAATTCTCAATTATTCATTTGTAATATTGAAAGAACAATGGATTTCAGTATTGTGATAAAGAGATTTAACGTCAATTGTAAAAATAAAACTTTCACCTTTTTTTTTGTCTGTAACTAGTTTGGGGAATTTGTTAATCGAATAAAATGAAATGAAGCAATCTGATCATTTCCTTCAAACAGAAGAGGTTGAACATGAAGGTGTGGTAGTGTGACAAAACCAAACAATATTATTGATTCCACTTATTGGGAAGTGTAAAATTTTAATCCATTTTCAATATGTGTACGTTCAACTACATCGTCAATCGATGCCAACCAGAGAATGGGAAAAAAGAGAAAAATCAGTTGGAAAATGGTTTTATAATCCATTGACTTGATGTAACATTTATATATTGAAATTGAATACCGAATTAAATGAGAGTTTTAAGCGATTACCAGTTGAAATGAATTTTCTACAATCAATTTGATTATCATCTTTTCCGTTTATTCCATTCATTTTGATTTGAATCCGATATCACAAATAATGTGACTGTGAGTAGTATTTGCTGGGGCCAAAAAAAAAATGAAAATAGAAGAAGAATACGCGTTCACCGTAACGAAAAGACTTACCAACATTGTTCGTATTGATGGGAAATGGTATCCAACCATTACCCGTTCAGTAGGACGACATTGATGAAAATTTAGCTACCACCAAACTGGTTGTTATCACTTGGTACATCAACGCCCCAGAATCTTATTTAACTCTATATATTCTCTTCTTTCTTTCTTTCTTGATAGTTTTTATCTTAATGGTCAATCTCATTGATGAAAAAAAAAAGAATAACTTCTGTAACCAAGAAGAAACGGAATTGAGAATGAATGGGGATTGTGTAATATTAAAAGAAAAGTAATTCACTAACAGTGTGTGCTGAATACAATTCGTTATCAGGATAAACAACATTACTTGAAATACCATCAATAGATTTGTGGCCGAAAAAGATGGTTACAATATAATCTTCGACACCCAAGGTTTTCATCTTCCACTTCCAATGTAATTCTTTCCGTAATGTACGTTACTCTTTGATTTGATTGTGCTCCTCTTATAGTAACATCAGAATCAAACAGAAAATAAGAAACGATATAACGCAAAAAAAAAAAAAAAATAAGAAAAGAAAGAAGAAAAAAAAAGAAAATGCGACAGTATAAAAAAGAATACGCTAACAATGAGTTAAGTGCTTTTCGTTTTTCTGCAGACTTACACACATTTGCTACTTTCGAGTTTTTGGTAGTGAAAATGTCGCACATACCGCACATTGAATTATCTAATCGTACAACATAAATTTCTTCGAAAAGGATATTAGGTTTCGCTTAAACGATGTATATATTGTACTTATCATAAAATAGATGGTTAAGAAAATACGGAACCACTATTGGTAAGATTACTTACCAATTTCACGTTTATGCCTACGTTTTTCATTCATTTTCCATATCGATAGCATACAACCAACAATGTATTTGGTATCGATGATATTGTTAAAGCATTAATTTTTGGATTTCAACCACTACATAATACATCGTCTTCCCTATAATGGGATCGTAATGTAAAACTCATTTTCTCACTAATTTCCTTCTGTGTTTTTTGTTTTCTTTACTTTTCCACGCGTTGGTGAAATTTAAAGTTTAAATGAGAAAAACAGTTCAATGTATTCAAGCTTGAAACAGCTGAATATTATTTAAATAATATCCCAATGAAAATAATATTGATTCATTGCAGAATAACCCAAAATAACAGAAAAAAGAAAACAGATCCCATAACTTTTTTTTTTGTTTCATATTTTATGTGTAAATTAAATGAATCAATTTCCAATTATTTCATTTTTTTTATGATTCAATATACTTCGTATTGAATTTTACGTTTTATTAAATTTAAAATTAATTGGTATCGATGGTTGAATGTGGATTTTATTTATTTACAGAGGCTCGTGCTGAAATTGTTGGTCCACAGATACGATATTTAACGCCTGGTTCGACATTAAAGTTTATGTGTCGCATTGTTCAGAATACAGAATCATCTAAATTTATATTTTGGTATCATGACAATAGAATGATCAATTATGATTTTGATCGGGGAATTAACGTGTCCACTGAAGCTGGTAAATATACAAAGATTTAATTATTCAATTGGTTTTAATGCCAGTTTTCATCATATGGTTATTACACAATTAATTCGGTCATTGAATGCAATTTTATATTAATAATAATTGTATTTTATATAATTCTAGATTATCATTATTCAGAATTAACAATACAGAAAGCAACAAAAGAACATTCGGGCAATTATACATGTGTGCCGAGTAATGTAATGCCAGCCAGTGTTTTAGTGCACGTATTCAAAGGTAAGAATGATAATAAATCATTAACTGGCATATAACAAGTTGATGAATAAACAAAAAATAAAAACGAATATTATGTTACATAAAAGTAAATAATTGGAAAGTATCCACATTCACATATTCCGTGGAATTCATTAAAAGTCCTTTAATCTGATTATAATGTACATTGTCCTTTGAATTTTTACAAAATAGTAAAACGAATATTAATTCTGTTTCAATTCAATTTGATTCTGTTAGGTGATAACACAGCAGCCATGTATCATGATCATCGTAGTACAGCTGATAAATCATATCAATCATCAAACTATTTAATGGTTTTAATGATTTTAATTCTATTCAGTTGGAATTGTGATTATCATTCATTAGCAGTAATCCAGATTAAGTATTACTGTAGATAGATATAATTCCATAAGCTCCAGTTAATGAATAAGAATAAACTTTGGCTATTAAGAACTTTAGTGATAAGGAACATAAAAAAGAAGAGAGAAAGAAATTATGAATTAAAATCTAAATACCAAAATAATAAAGAAAAACAAGAAAAAAGCTCATTATATTATGTGGTTATTGAAAAGTTTTTAAATCAAAATAAACTACATCATTTCTGTATTATGTTCCTGGAAAAAAGCATAACATCTAACCGATTAAGTCATAACTTGACTAAAGTGGATGCTACTTTAATTCAATTGTATATAATGTAGATATGAGTTAAGTATGTTTTGTTTTTAATGTATAAAGTATGTTGAATATTAAAATTAATTTATTTAATTATGATGTTAATTCATTCATAAATTCAATTGTTTCTTTATGTTGTATACAATACAGACACTAGTTAGGATTGTTAAATATTCAATTTGATATTCATTTTTTTAATTTCAAATTAATCACTTCATCCAATTATTATTACAGATAAAAATTTAATTATTTAATGATTAACAAGAGTTATTGAATACTATTTATGTTCACAATCAATATTAAATGTAAATAGTAGAGAATTTTAATTTATAATTGTTCGATGGGATTGAGTGCGTGTAGGAGGTTACAAGTGATTTACTTTGTATGTATGTGTTAAGAATACTCTCATATTGATTAGTTTTTAATGAAATTTAAAATACCCTTAACCATAATTTACTGGATCTATACGTACAATAGATTTAAACAGAACAGCAACAGATTTATAAATCGAAATGCTATTAAAATTTTAAATAATATCCATATTGTGTAATGTCTACCGTTCAAAAGAGAATGCTCTCCTCCTATATCATATAACATAATTATAACGTGTAAGGTGTAAATTACTTTATTGCGCCTACACACTGAAAATACTTGAAGTATTTTCACCACTCTCACCATTCCCCAGTCAAAAATCAGATGAAGCCACTGTATTAAAAATAGATTCGTATCAATATAACTGCCGAATCATAAAATCAAAATATTTAAAAGATACATAATATTTATAGGTGATAAATTTTCATGAATAACATGAAACAAAATGTACGTGTTTTTAAAATAAATGAAGAAACAAAAGTTGAAGGATTTTATTTCGGTTAAACATTTATTGAGTTATAAATTATAATACCATAATTAGGAAACCATTGAAACTGATTTGAAACTTTGATCAACAGTATCAATCATTGATAGTTAATTGTCTACAATGGTGTGGCATATACCTACTTGAATTGATTGATAGAATTAAAATTAATTAAAATGAAAAGAAAAAATAAAATCAAAAATGTACGTAAATGCCGTTTATCAAAAGTATTTTGCTGATTTTTCTGTAAATATTTTGATACTAATTAATATTTGAATAAAATATGAAAAACCTTGTTTATGTAAACGATGAATTCATATTTACTACTTTGTACCATCACCTAATTTTATAACAGGGAATAATTTCATCGTAATGGGAAAAAGAAAAAGATTCCATAACAAAATTCAACTATACACATACATTAAACTGATAGAAGGAGAGTTAGAGAAAGTTACTCTTCTACTTTTTCGATTTGTTTCTATAAAATAATCGAAATTGATAAGAACTTCCTATTTCGGTATTGAAAAAACGTTCAACTTTTTACATTGAGTTCAAAAATTAAGGGATTTCACCTTTATTGCAATGGATATTTCTCATTACAAGTACACAAAACTTTACCGGTCATCGTAATATACTAGAAAACTATTAACATTAAATTAATATCATATATCAATCAGTTCATCATATAGATAATAAGTACCAATTCATATTGTTAACGGTCTACATATCCATCGTAGTGTCGAAAACACTAACGAAAGAAGTAAAAATCGAAGAAAATTTGCATTTTCCTAACAACAGAAGAAAAACATTTGAGCATTGAAAACATAACGAAGAAAACAACATTGAACGTATAGAAGAAAATGTTTGGTGTCAGCAACATTTATAAAACATGATATTAATGAATATCTCTGTTCCCGTTTCCGAGGGATGAAAATTATGGTCAGATTATGTTGAAATCAGTATCCCATACCACATCTTTCGTTCATCTTTAACTTCATTAGATGATTCTTTTTATCAAATGACAAGAGAAACGGGAAAGAATATTCTTCTTTATTTTCACATTCTTTCTTATGTTCTTGTCTTTCTTTTCTCTTGAATATAATAAATTTGTATTGGTCATTTTATCATAGATATTCATGCTAGCGAGTTATTACCATGATTTCCCAACATAAAATTTTATGGTAAAGGAACTAAACAGATATTAACAGAGGGATGGATGGAATCCATTACTTTACGGTTGACATAAACAGCAACCAACAAAATAGATGAATCAAACAATTTACCATAAGAAAATTACGTTCCGTTTAATATTTAGATTCGGTACTGTTCTTTCTTATTTTCAGTCAATTTTTTTTATAGATTCCATCAGTTGTGAATTACAACAAAAAACCCAAGTTATGCATTTTATCTTTTTTGCACATAAATTCCTATTTACAGTTGTAAACAGTATTAGATGTATTCAATGTATTCTTATTATTTCATTGAATTCCGTGAAATATTTTGATAACTGAAAAGAACAAATTACCATTAAATTTCGATACAGCTCATGGAAAACTTTTTAATTAATAGTTAATTTTAACCAGAAGTTTTTCTATATTACTTTTCTCTTACCGTCCAAATAGAGAATGCCAAAATGAAAATTCATTTTTGAATATTTGATATCCATTTTATAATGCGGTTATATTGGTTTTAAGTCTCTCGCTCTGAGTTTTATAGAGTTCATGTTTCAAATAGCAGAGTCTTGTAATTGACTAATATTTTGGTTAATTTTTGAATTTTACAATGCACACCATACTGTATTAAATATACTAGTGAAGGATACTAGAGCAGGGGGGTCATCATTGGTTATTTGGTGTATGAGAGATGAACAAATAAGAAACTATTCATGAACAGATAGATAATCCCCTTAGTACTGACCACATTTGAAAGGAATTGAATTGACTTTGAATTTGTTTGGTAACCAGCACCATGAAATGTTATCTGTTTATGTATGTATGCCCGCATGCTGATACAAAATACTCGCAATATCCACCAGAGTCGTATCAGTTTGATAAAACGCCACCATCACACCACACCCCCAATATAAACAATAGACATGGATCTCCCCATACGCTATCCGTTTTTGAAACGAATATAATGAAGCACCAAGAAATCACGTTAAATGTTTTCTCCTTCAAATATATAACAAACTCCAGTTGTAATATCAAACATATATTTTCAGCAATATTTAACGTTTTGTTGAGAACAAGATAGAAATGATTCAGAGCCAAAAAATGTGCCAAACGATGGTTATAAATTGTCTGTAAGGCGCCATAAAGATTTTCCATTTTCCATTTCGTTTTTCTGTGCAAATATTTTTCTAATGTTCTCAAGTAGTTTTCATGTTGAATACCCAAAAATAAAAAAAAAAAATATATAAAATACACACACAAATTCTTACAGAATAAAATAGAATTCAAATGTGAAAATCCAATGCCAAGAATCAGCGAAAAATCGCATTGAAAAGGTTTGTATTTTCCAAAGAAAAAAAAAATAAAAATAAAAATAAATAAAAAGCGAATAAGATTCTCTTTTTTCTTTTATTACCGAGTAATTGATCCCAGATTTGGTTGTCGTCGTCCCAAACAATACCGCCAACTTACATGAAATGGTTAACTTCTATCGGCATCCCAACTCTGACAATGTCCTTCTTCATTTAAAATCAAATCCATAGACGGGGTTGACTGATCGATCCAATTTCAAGCGGTAATGACTTTGTAAGCTTTTCCAAAATGATTCTTATAATAAAATTGACATTTAAATAATAACTGGTGATAGCTTTACCAACGCTAAATCACTGCGAATGATATTAATAAGTTATGTATTCGAATGACTATACAAAATCCATACAGACACACAATATAAAAACAATTTAATTGATATCGGCATTAAGAAGTGTCGTGCTTTTGAATACGACCACAATTTAAATGAGACTGAAACATGAAAAACATTCTTTTTCGTTTTTTTGTTTCACGTAAATCGATATACAGTCATGACACAAACCATTCAAAGCGCCTGCAGGTAGACAAATTGTATCTAATCGATTTGTTAGTTGGTGATATTCAACTTATAATATCAGGGGATTCCAGATTATTACAGGTAAGATCGACAGATAAGTACCATATGAACTATGGTCATCCAAGGGACCATTCCATCATTACTCCGGAATAGCGTCGAACAGTCATGGTGTCGGTGTACTGGTATTATGTTATGGAGCAACACCAGATTCCAATGGTTCAATTGGTTCAATTGAAATGGTTATTCCAATACTGGCCATCCAGACAGTACAGCCTATAGAAGTAATACTCCACCAAGTTGATTTCCATTTAATTTTATTCTCTAGTTTGCTAACGATAAACAGTTTAGTAAAAAGCTTACTAGCATCAATGTTAATTAATTAACTTAAAAATAATGATCTTTTAAGAAACAATGGATTTTAATGGTGGTTAAATTGGTCCATAAATTGATTACGGCATCTGGAATGGTACCAAATGGTTCACTGCATCACACCAATTGAATGATCAAATGGAAACAGAGTGGAAAAATCCTTTTTCTACTGCTAACTGTGATTATTTTTAAAGCACCTATGTAATAAACAACCGAATTAATAACATAAAAGTTGTGAATTTATTTTATATTAAAAAACAACAAGATAAAAAACAAAACATATACACACACAACTTGAATAATGGATTGTAGTGAACTCGTTTGTTTCCGTTTGAGTTAATTACCGTCAATTACCTGAATCAATAGTAAATTACTGCATAAAAATTCTTCACCATATACACATTTGAACTAATCTACAATCCAATTGCTTTACAAATATTCGATATAATCCCAAATGTAATTAAGGGTACCAATACCAATCGAAATGGCAATCGGATAGTAAATCAACTGACCGTAAACCACTCACTCTACCCCTTTTTGCAAGGGAATTTCATTTTTATTTTTCTATAAAAATCCTGATACTATCAAATTGGAATACCAATAAATTGGTTTAGAATGGTCACTTGTTTTGTTATTAAATCGACGAGTTTAACAATTACACACCGGAAGCCAAATAACTGAATTCTAGTTATTTGGCGACTTTACATTGGAATGCTTCAATTTGCTACAATCTTCCTGTCTGACTACAAATCACCAGCAGTAACAAAAAAGAAATTATGTGACACGTTGGATTAAATTGTTACATTAAATTTTATAAATTCGTAAAATCCAACGATTGCAATCCATTTTAGCTCTCAATGCTGCAGCATATTTCAAATGAACGAATTGTACCATAAAGGACATTGAATTTTCTTTCATCTCGTCGATTCTTTCGTGTGAGTTTTTGTACCTCATTCAATTTCCTTCAGTTAATCAATTTGCAATCTGCATAAATAGTCAACTTTTGCCATCCGTGTAATCAATCAGTAGTTTACTTTTAGTTCTTTCTTTCGTTTTCCATAAAGTATTTTGATTATAAACGTTTATAGATTTTCAATCAATTCATGTTCATCAGTCTTATGTTAATAAAAACTGTAAGTCAATTCATATATTTTTTCCCTATCCAATTGTAACTATGAGGTCACCTGTAATTGCTGCCTCTTCTTGACTCCAATTTTCAATATTTCGTTGGTTAAAATACGAGTGAATAAATTTAACGCTTCAGGCAAAATAGTATAGATGATGAGATCAAATTACAAAACAATTTGAGATAGATGATTGGTCACCAAACGGCCACCGAAATAATTAATTAATTGACGATTGAATTCTTTCAATGGTTCTATTATAGGTAATCAAGCAAATGAAAAATTTATTTATTTACTCACAATTAAAGTTTTTTTAAGCTTCATGTAACACCAAGTTTGTTTGTACAATAATGTTCAGTTTTGTTCGTCGTCATTTTAATTTAACTTATTCAAAGATTATAATAAATGGAAAACTTTTGACTTTAAGAAGACTACTTATTGCGATTACCTAGAAAAGTTTGAATCAAATACCCTAATTAAAATTTCTTTAAGATGCAATTAATTCATTCCAATTAAGGGTTCATGAGAATACAAAATCAATGAATAAAGTTAATAATTTAAAATTTGATTTGATCCAATAAACTTTTAAGCGGAATGCTAAAGAGATAAGAAAATAGAATTATTTAAATTTTGATTGGATGTGTACAATGCGACAACAACTACTACGTAAATGACCACCAGTCTTATTCATTATATGGATTGGTACAAGCCAGTAAGAGGTACGCACTCAATGATATGATATGATGTGACATGAATTCATAAAGATGTTATTTTGTATTCTTATTATATTCAGCTATTCTTAAGTAATATTAATACCGCGTTCTTAAAAGCTATCGTCTTGTGAAGTATACATTATTCCATCTGAAAACATTTTAAATGGGCAATGAAGCTCAAAGTTATTATAGTATTCTTCGTGCTATTCAAATTGAAGTTAAATAACAAAATTGAAATGTAGAAAATATAAAGCTTGTATAACAACGAGAATTCATTCACCCGAGCGTGTGCAAATAAATGACCAAGAATTGTTTAAGATTAAGTAAGAACATTCATGAAACTATTTCATATATTAAGTAATAGCCGGAACATTGGTTCCTTCCAACATTGTCATATTGAAATTTTTGTTCACTAGTTCCATACCAGAGACTGTGGAAATTACTAATGCACAAGTTAAATCGCAACATGGATTAGAATGGCAAGACAAAACAATAAAACGAATTTAATTTAGTTGAGTTCAAATGGCTAACCGATTAATTTGGCGAGAACTTCCATAAATACTTTATGTGGTTTTGAATGTATCGCATTTTATGTCATGTATGTTTCCATGGTACCCTTTTATTGATTGAAAACATCACAACATCGTACGTATTATGTATGTCAGTGGTAAAGTAATTTCGAAGAATTAGGTGTAGAATTTTACTGAAAACTTGTAAATTGAATCCAATTTATTAAAAGTTAATTTTGCATTAAAAACTGTTCAGTTATTTGTTCGTTGAACTCTGTGGGTGTCAAGTTCAAAGGAAATTTTATTCATTTTACCCAAATCCAAGGGTTTTAATTTACTTCCATCGCTGCGATTATCGACGAAGTGATATCCTTCACATCGATGGCAGAGTTTATGAAAATCTGTTAAATTGAAAAAAGAAATTATTGAATTAAAATATTGTCAAATGCAGTACACGATGGTCTACAATCGTACTAGATTTGGATATTGCTAAACTTTTCTTTAGTGCAAACGTTTTGTAAACAAACAGGATTTTTTTAAAATATTTCTGCAAATTTTATCAAATTCTAAGTAAATTAAGTTTAATTATATAGATTTAAGTAAATTGTGAATAGTTAATAATTTTAATGTGAAGAAAACGTCGTTGATAACACATGGAGAAATTGGTCATGGTAATGACTCTTTAAATTTCAACACTCAATTGCGATGGGAAACTCCTCTATTATGTAGTTATCGAATGTAGTAACAATTACATTACACTCTAATCAAATATTTATTGTTTCAATCATTGTAATGAACATAATATTGATTAACACAAAGTATGGATTGAAGCTTCGCATTGTGGAACATTATAGCTGCTGGCCAATTAAGAAACTTGATGATGATTGTATAACGTCTCAGATTGATTTATAAACTTTGCATAATTCAAGTTGAGTAAAGAAATGTATACAAGGGCTAGTGGCTGTATTTAATGGATGGAAATCTCTATTACCGAGTAAGTACGCATTTACATACTATACAAAGACACGTAATGGAATGAGTTCAAGGTAGTTCATAATTCTTCATATTCTCAAAACCAATTATCACCATTCACTGTGATCTATTAGTTTATTACAAAATGATTTTAACTACCAACTAGACCGTAAATTAAAGGTAAACGATTGATGATTGACGATGTATCTTAAATCTATTCATGTTTATCGTATTTGATATAATTCAATGATGTATTCAACAATACTTAACTATTGATTGCATTTTAAAGTGATATTATACGTAACAGTGAACGGTTGAATGGGTAAAAGTTACACGCGTCATTAGGTTTGGCCGGTTATTTTCTACCTCACAAGGTTTAATGGTAAATAAGCTCATCATTTTATCGTTATTATCATCGGCTTAATTCAATCATTGATTGATGTTACAAATTTGCTAAAAATTTTTTACTACGTTTCGTTTATTTTTTCCCATTCAGTAACCAAAAAAACTGAAATTGGTGAAATTTCTTTTATTATGCGCACCTAAATACAACTGCCAATTACATACCATTGCTCAATTCAATGTTTTCATTCATTAAAAATCTATACAAATTGTACTTCAATAAATATTTTCTTCATGTCGTCTTTAAATTAAACCAATTTATTATAAATTATTAGTTTATCCGCAAATCAAATTTAAAATACCAAAACCAAAACCAAAATCACTTTCATAAAACTATTGTCAAATTGGCACTATTTGTAAAAGCAATTTACGATTAAATACCAAATACAGGTGAATTGTATGACAGCATGAGATCAAAATATATTGAACTTGTGACCGTTTCCCATTCAAATTTATCATAGAAAGGATACATCACGATTTCGCTGTTGTATTTATGTTCGATCTATTCTAATCAGTCGGCTACGGTGAAAGTACATACAAATACGATACTTTTATCATATGCGTTTTATTAGCTTACCTACCGACTGAAAGTACACAATATGAAGACAGTCACAGGCGTTCCAGATCAACGTTAGATGAACTAAGCGAATTACTAATAATACAATGAGAAGAAAACATAGTGATGCAGCATAAATCAATTATACGAAGAGAATAGTAAAGTTTCACATGCAAATTATATAGTACATTTGCCAATGTCACGGTCCCACCGTTCATATTTGGGTGGTACTCTGTGAAATTAAAAAGTTTCTTTCAACGGTTAGAATACATTGAGTATGGATATGGAAAGGCTTCGTCTCTGAACGTTCATGTAAGTTTTTACAGTCAACCACATTTTTGGATAAAAGTAACGATTTATGATGATGAAATTTGGTGATTTCAATGATAGCAGATTAGACTCGGACTATGTTAGTCAGGTGTTAAAATAAAAACAAAACAATTCGTTAATGAATATCAACAATGGTTTTGTTTGGGTCCACTTCAATATACATATCTGAAGGTCGTACTTATGCATTGTTATGTAATTGTTAAATAGCCGATGAGGGTTTATTGTAGTACCCGTACACAAAGTAACCTTTAAGTACTTCCATTATCATTAATTTAGCCGTTGAATTATATTCAGTTAAAAATTATTTACAATTCCATGGATTCCCCAATCGAGTATCGTCTTATTGACTTGCTAAAAGCATTAGCCTGAGGTTTTCACTAAAAATGCTGTCGAAATATTAATTCTTCATTAATATTTTCCTTCCATGTAAAACGTGACAATTCAGCGGCCCAGTTTTCTCTTTCGCTTGATTCAAATTATATTTAGTTATCATGCACTCCATAAGGCATTTTTTTTAATTATACGAGTATAGAGGCAGTAATCTATCACGGTAGTTGAAAATGCATACGAAAAACAACACGATAAATTTAAATGAAATCACTAATTTATATTACGTTTTAGTTATTACAATACCTAATTCACGCCGGACACTAATAATGAAATGTTTCAACTGAGAAATCTATCCTACAAGTGCATTTAGTTTGGTGAATAAATTTTAATTAAATCAAATATTAGTGAATTGCAATCAAGTAAGTAAATGTGGTGATTTAATTACGTAATGTTTAAATAATTGGTAATACGATGATCGGTAAGGGGGAAATTATTTTGGTTAGCTAATGATTGTTATTGAATTAAGTGAGCTACCATCGTCTTCATAACGGTGCAACACTAATAACATTTGGATATTTTTGACAGAGAGATTCATCTTTGAATAATCTGATTAGTCACGAGCTCAATGGCTAATGTAGATGGTCCACAATGACGCGGCTTTAGAAAATTTGTTGTACGATGGTATGATCTGTTGAATAGTCATCAAGAAAACCAGTCTTTGGATTGACATCGTCTGTTGCAGTGTGTTGACCACTATCATCTGGATGAAGGAAATTCTATTTGAATGACTCATAGCATACTAATGAATCGGTTTTTATTTTGGAATCATTATATACCTGATTGGGCTATACAGATGAATTTATCTCGTCCATTAGTGAATGAAAGAACATTTAAAATGTTTACCTTTGTGTAGCTATACCATACATGTGTATTGTATTCCAATGTGATAAGAAGGTTACATATTGTTAAACCAATAACTGATAAAGCGGTAGACGAGGTAAATACATAACTTTATCATAGAGATGACGTCAAATGGAATTGATTGTGAGGGAGGCATAAACGGACTATGATGACGATGGTAAAAAAATATGGGAAGTTGTACCTACATTCATATATTGGTATGATTAGGTGAATATCTAGAAGTTACACATAATTTACTTTCAATCAACTGGTATTAGAGTTATTTTGATATGAATTAGGGGCTTCCAGGTATACAATTCTGTTCATGTAATTTAGTCATAAGCGGATAGTCGACACGTTACCTTTCGACAATCCATTTCTTACGGTCTTTTGCAATCGCATAGCTAAGGGAAATATTCTACATTTTGTGAAACTTGTCATATTTTCTTTCGGTTTTTTTTTATTTATTTTTTATTTTTACTTGGTAACGAAAAGTTTAACAATTTCTCAATTCAGCGAATAAAATTCACAGTGTAATCCAATTGTGGTAGATGAGATTATTTTATAATATTTCAATTTTAGAACCGTGACAATTTGTACAACAAACAGTTTCAGTATGTTGATTTTGAGAACTTTATTCTTTGGTATGCTACTATTTCAGTATTAAATACACGAATGAAACATCAATTCAGTTATATTACAGTTTTCTCTACTATGGAAATATTAAATTTCAATTGTATGAGAGTATTATAATATAAATGTTAATAATATCGCAAACAGCATTCAGCCAATTTAAAGTAAAAGATTATTACGATATTTATAGTACTGTTTGTCGTTGTTTTTTTTTTTTTTTTAATATTTAGATCGCGTTTAAACTTTAAAGTGTTATTATTGGCCAGGCGTTAGTATGGAAAATCACTTATAAGGGGGAATAACTATCCACAATACAATTAAAAATAATTCATATTGTGTTTAACAAAACGTTTTAACTAAAAGATCTCAGACAAAGCAAGACATTTTACTTATGGTGATTTCTTTAGAAATAAAAAAAAAGTAAGAAAAACAAAATATATTGAAACGACTTAACCAACAATATCTTGGTATACTCTCAAAGGCGAGAGACAAATGGTGCCCGCGTCTGACGATAGTTAACTTCAAGATTCAGTTCCAGTGTTTAATGAATCGTGCGCGAATATAGTAGGACCGTATAGTCACTGGTATCAGTTTTGGATAATTTATTTGGTGCTAAATTGTAGCGGTTTGAGGATTACGCATCAATTTGACAACAACAAATCGATTTATTTAATTATACTTAATTGTGTTTAACTATTTGGACTGTTGCCTTTGGTAATGATTTTAAAATAGAACAATTTGTGTATTGTCGTACTACTTGTACAATCAGTGTCAAACAAAGATTCTAGTGAACTGTGTCTGATTAATTCATAGAATTGGATAGTGAGAAATAATAAATAGTTTCTTATCAGCACTTAGTCTTGATGTAAGTTTGTAAGTGAAACTTAAGATGATTGGGTTTTTTTTTTCAGAAAACATAATTTGTATTTTATGAATATTTCAAGTGAATGTGATTTTGATCACAGCTAAATCATTTACATTGGATTTGCATAAAAAATACTTCATTGCCACAAAGACTGTGATTTGTATCGTATCGGTAATTAGTATTGCATTTTAATGCACCTACATCTATATAGTTTTTCAGCTTGGCTATATAACAGCCGATCAATTAATTAATAAATGACCCAGTTCTTCAATCTTGTATTCAGTTGGCAATTATGGAAACATTTTATATGGTCAAATCATGTCAACATAAATTCGTTATGTTGCCATTGATGAATTGAATATACCTGGCCTCTCGTCATGTGATGGTGTTAACAATTATTGAACGCAGTGTCATTGAAATCATTTTTTTATTTTCATATTTAATATTCATTTTGCTGATAATAATTTTATGCAATTTATAGTAAATCATTGTACCATATGAATTGTGCTGATTAAAATATATTTTCTCTATTAAATTTCATTAAAATGTATGCAAATTCATAACAGTTAGAGCAAAATTTTTAATTTTGATATTCATATTTGTTTAAGTAAAATTTCTTTGCAAATATTGGTTATTGAAACATAATATGATATGTTTGATGTCACCAAGTGGCAATAAATGAATGGAAACATCATCTATAGTGTGTATTGAATATTTCTATATTACTCTGTGCAAATCGTGTTATTTTTATTATTTCTTTTATTAAATTGGTGAGGTGGCTTACCTTGAAATTGTACGATTAAAGTGGAACTCCTTAGGAGTATGTATCGCGCGTATGCTGGAGCACATCAGTATAGTCATTTAATAAGGTCCGGTATTCAAGCAAACTTATTTAAAGAAGATAAAATTATTTATGTGACTTATCGCTAAGAGTTTTATCTCGTTTTAATGTCATTGCGTTTTATTCTTGATCAAAATTCTTAGGTAATGATGCGGTACTTTAAATTTAGTGTTCTCTTATCAGAGTGTAGTGGCAATGATTCGAATTTAGAGCGTTTGCCTTAGGGTGGAAATCATAAAATATTATGTTTCACTAATAAACTGAGAAGACAGCTAAGATGATAGTTTAGTCACACTTTTCTGTAAATTTAAAGAAAATTTTTATTTTGGTGATTCAGATGTAATTAAATTTGTTTAAATGTTGTTCAATTTTATACAAACAAATTGTGTAATTATTTTTATGATTATTGGTTCATAAGTTTTCTGTCCATTTTCATCAATCAATGTTAATTAATTGTCATAATATGGCAGAGATTAACGTGGTTAGTTCCAATATGTTTGACAACTCATAGTGGTAAATCCAGCTGAGGTTTAATTTAAAATTTTTATTTTGTCATACTATGCGTAATTTTCAATACAAGCGATTCTTAAATGTATTTAAAATGGTAAAAGAAGAAGACAATAAAGAGAAACAGGTCAGAGGTATTTGTCTTTAAATTATTATGAATTTGGTAAATTTAAACATTTAACCATTGAATATCGTGTATTGACTTTTTCCGTATTTTATGAATATACCTGAACTTCATAATATGTAAATTAAAATTGATGGTGTTGACTTAATTAATTACCTAAAATGGGATACTATCCCGTTATTCGGGTGGGTGCGTTCTCATTTAATATTGTGGCAACGACCAACTTATATTACATTGTGAATTCAAAATGAATATTTTAGTAGAATCACAACAATATTATGAATGGTATAGAATTGTTTCATTTCTCAACTAATTATCTTGTAAATTAGATGAAACAAAAGTGAACTGTGATGTGAATTTACTTTCGTTAAATATATTTAATGTTGATGGACATCTGAGACAATAGTTAAAAGTTTTAAAACGAAAGATAAGAGAATTGTTTGATGGATCCATTCAAAATGATAATGCGAATATTTGCGTTATTAAATGTTTCATAAACTGAAAGTTTATATTTATAATTTTTATTGGTCTTTCACCCTTTACCTATGCGTGTATGTCCAGTGAAATTGGAAAGTATAAAAATATCTTGATTAGATTTGTAATATCTCTTTTATTGTTCCATTTCTGAATGAAAATTATTTTATATTGAGATACTATAATATCGCCCTGCAGTTATGGATAGCGTTTTTAATCAAAAAATAATGAAAAAACTTTTACTTAGTTAACCAAGTTGATATGTATTTATGTGATATAAAAATTGTATGAAGCGATTAATGCACTATTTCTGTCAATCAACGTTAATGATAAAATATCGACATTATCTATTGACCAGTAACTGCTATAATGAAATATTTTAGATAAGATATCAGGTCTCATTAATTATTCTTTATATCCGTTCGTTTAATTTAAAGTTCCACCATTTGGGGAACCACTGATAACGAAGTTTTAAAACATTTTTTTGATAATTTTGTTGTAATCGTGTCAGTGATCAAACCATAAGATTTACATCGAATTACTGTTAAATGAATCCTCGGTTTAATTACAGGAGTTATAATTATTAGTAGGAATTTCAATTAAATCAGTAATTCTGCGAATATAAATCATATCATGCCAACCATAATTATAAGTGTATGTGTATTCAGCTAATGAATACTTTCTTTTTGACTTATAAATTATAAATGGGTGAGGAGAACATAAAAATAACAACAAAATAAACAAATGGGCGTTGATGAGAACTGCCATCATCATGAAATATTTATCGTTGGCACAGATGCTTTCGTCATAATTTAATTAAATGAAATGTGAGATATTTTGTTTTTTCTGCTGGACCATTATTACATGTCATTAAAATCACCAGCATAATTGAAAATAAAAAAAATAAAAAAGAAATAATTAAGCATAACAAGATAAATGATAGTTTCACATACTTAGAAAGCATCTTTGGTCTATTATTTGCTGTTAGTTTACTAATACTATTCATGTAATTTGAAGTAATAGGCGATTCTTATTTTAAATTCAATTAAAGTGAATATACACTTGTTGTCTACCACCTGTATTTTAAAAATAAATTTTATAATATAAGCAATGTATTCTTAATAATAATTATTCTTTTTAAATTTTCTTTTTAGGTTCTAGTCGTGAAACAATAATCCATCTTAGTCTGTATGACATCAATTGAATTGGGCTATTAAATCATCAATTGCAAACAATTAAATAGATGTGAGCTAGTGAATATTTCAATAATAATTAATTAACTGTTGAATGGATTAAATGAAGTGTATGAAATTATAATTAATTACTGTTAATAAGTTTTTATCTATTGAAATACTATAACATCGCGGTGATATTAATTAAATTTTAGTGATAATAATTGATGAATATTAAGTGAAGTGAATCTATCCTGGATTATCAATTACATTTGTAATTCACACCTTGGAGTGGATCAAACACAGAAAAATTATAATAATTTCACTGGATTAATTAATTGGATCTGTTAATAATATCTTATTCAAAATGTAAGTCTTTTATGAAACTTTCTCATCTTTATTCAATTGAATTGTTTAGTAGACATCTCTTAGTAGTTTCTTCCTCGTACAAATTAATTACGCATAATATGAATTATTTGAAATCATGACGTTGCGAAATCTATTGAGTGAGTGTTTCTCTCTATTTGTATTGGAATAATTTCTTTCTGAAGCGTTCCGTTCAAATCATATTAATTGATTGAAATACATGTGTTGATACAAATTATATTTACTCTTACCATCAAGGTGAGAGAACATATTTTTCTGTCTTAATAGATTCGGGGAACTACAATCAGATTATATGTAAACATTGAACCATAAATTATCTACAATTCACAATTTAAAATACATTCCTTAAGAGTAACACCCATTTCTTTAATCGTCGCTGATATGTGTGTAAATTATTTCGATATTACCGGGGGGATCTTCGTGCTAATCTAAACATGCTTGAAGTGATTTTGGTTCTTGAAATCTTTCTATTCGGATTATTCTAACACACATAAATTCTTCTTTGAGTGTACTAAATGTCAAGTGTGGGTGGTTTTTGACTTTTGAGGTCAAGGATAAATAATATGGTTAAAAGCTGATACTTTACTTTCTGTTGACACTATAGGAATCAAATGTACAATGGATATGCAGTATAGTTGAATTCAAAATTTTGTGCAATATTTCAAATACAAAGACCCCACTAAATACCATGAATAATGAATGCATTTATTATACATTCTATTATGACTCAGCATAAAACATATTAATATCATGTTATAGTGACAACAATTATGTTCATTACTTTCTGCTTAAAATAAAATAAAAAGAAAAACAATTAAGAAATACTTGAAGTTTACATCCGGATTTATAACAACAAATTGGTTTAGTTATTTTGGAACGCTTTCTTCAAAACTCTTACATCATATTTTGCAAGTGCATATACTTACGGTGTGAATTGAGACGATACGGTATATGCGAATGTATCGCAATTCATTTCAAAGTATTTAGCTACTATTCGTTTGTTTATAGGATATTAATTGTCTTCAGTTTGTCTGAGATAATTAAATATTAAAATTTTAAACTTAATTTACACGCCAGCGTACGTCATATCATGGCACTATATAATTATTTGAACATTGTTGAGCGGAAATATGTAAATGTTTACGTATCTATATTCTTGTCATCATGATAGACTATGAGTGTAAGCTAAGTGACAGAGTAAGTGAATCGAACTGAATCCGAATTGTTAATTGGAAAATTTCCTATTTTTCTTTCATTATTTAAATGATGATTGTGATGATAGTGTCTTATTGTAGCGTTATGCTTGTGATTGAATTGTGTGAGGATGCCAATCAACATGATTTATGAAATAATTGTATCGCATATTCGATTAATTGTCAGTCGACGTTATCAAACGTAATGCACTTTTTATACTGCGTGGAAAAAAATGCATTCAATGTATCGTATAACAGAGCATTTTTTTATGTTTTTTTTCATATTCCAATAATGGATTCGTTATATCATACTAATAGTGTGTGGCTGCATATTTAAGTTAATCTGTAGTTTAATTGTGTTTAATTAATTCATGTTGCACAGTTGAAGGGAAATTGTAGACAGTTTTTGTTAGTTGGATAGATTTAAAAAGTTATTATCATTGTAACACCAAGTGTTATATAAGTAACCTAACCCATTTTATGGTAATCGTAATATGATACTAAGAAGGCGTAGATGCATAATGAACAACAGCATTCTTTTTCATAATATTTCATTTTTTATTCAATAGATGATAATTAATTGAATTTAATGTCGCCTAATGCGTGAGAGAGTTAAATCACCATAGTTGAGTGGACTCAATTCATTCATAAAAACTATGGTTCAATATTCATAATTTGAATTGAATGATATTAAAATTTTCATCATAAAACATCAGTATTTGAATAATATTATTCAATATTATAAACCAAATAATATAAGAGTAAATCATCTTGAAGTAAATCATCCATCACTTTCCATTAAACATACTTATATGGTAAAAGTGATGTGTAAAATTTTATCTTTATCTATCTACCAAACTAATTTGTTATACGAGTGCATAAATTGAGTTAAAAATCGTCTATTTAGCGTTATTTGCGAAAATTTAAAGATGTATTATGTGATAATTAGTGAATTTCGTTTACTAAGTAGTTATGCATAAATCTCTAATTGAAAACATTTATTATAAATTAGTTAATGATTAGACGGTAATTTAAAAATGAATTGATACTACTCTGGATGATAATAATCTTTGATCTTTAAATAAAAAAAAAACATTAAATGTTTGAATTTCTTTCAATGTATTATAAGTATAAATTTAAATTCCGCATGATTACATACTTATGTGAATATGATTGAAACCGGTTTAGGATAGCAACATAAATTCTAAGTGGAAACAGTTTTATTAGTTTGCTTATGATTGAGTATGTTATTTAAGCATCAGTCTTTAACACGGCATCGGTATTTATTTGTTAAGCTTTTAGAAGAATCCATTTTGATGGACAAATCGCGAGTGAACAACTTTTGTTGGTTACATGGAACTTTACTACCAAAGTGACGTAAATTTTAGTCAGGTTCGTTGACTAAAACATTGATAGAAGATGGTTTTCCCATAAATCTTATCTTCTTTTATTATTTAAAGTTTATTCGGAAGGAATACAAATTTTGAAGGGGTCAATAGGGCTAATATGTCTGACAAATTTGACCACCTACCTGTAATGAAATTGAATAAAAATATTGATACTCAAGGTAAATCAGTGGATTTTAAACAACTGATAATTTCTTATGTAAATTTACTTAATTTTGCAATTAAGAGAATTAATTTGTAAATGGTAGTTATTGTGGTCAAATAGTTTTACTAATTTACCATAAAGTTTCAACTGAACTCGTGATGATGGTTTCAATGATTTTCATTACATCGTTACAATCGATTCAATTGAACATAATTTTCTAGTTATGTTAATTTGTATGTATGGTAATAAATGCGGTTAGAATCTTTTGTGAAATGTTTCCATTTTTCTAGGTATGGTTGAACGAGGTCAAAACTACCATATTAAATTATATGAAACATTGTTGAATCGCATTTCTGTGTCTATGCAATCAACAGAAAATGTAAATATGTTTTCCCACTGTAAACTGGATTTAAATCCACTTAATGGAGTTTAATCCACTTTAAGAAAGAAAGAAAGAACAGAAATAAAAATGGTCAAATGTTCATATTATTTCTTTTTTTTTTTTGCGCTTGTCGCATACGTTTATTGTACAGTGGTTGATTGTTGGTTGGGCATTTGTTGTACAATAAACTGTTTTTCTCTAGAAGCCACACTTATTGTTCTGTACCTATCAATGGTTTAGTGAATCTCCATGGTATTCACTAGTGTATAGACTTAAAGAACCGCGTCAAAATATCTCCATAAATTCCCAGTTCCATTCTTTCATGGTGGGATTCGTTGGCCCCAGAATCGTTTTTTCTGTTTAATGTTATTCAGCTTTTAATGGATTTTACTCAGTTTCGCAAAAATAAAATAAAAATTCAAAAGTGTTCGGTATCATCGACAATTGTTTTCCTTCATTAATAGTTTCATAAAGTGTGGTGGAAGAGAAGAGAATTTATTTTTTTGTATTTAAAACATGTTTCATATGTTTAGTGTTTCTCATTTTAGTGCCATTAATAAATATTAAATATATCGATTTGAATTAAATTATTAATAGAAGTGAAAAACCGCGTAATATTATTTATTATTGTTTATCAAAAGAGTAGAAAATAGTGACTGTATGTATGTAAATAAGATTCAATGTATTTGTATTGAGAATCAGTATAATGTTTAATCATATTAATTGTGTAATGTATGAACGCGACTAAGTAAAAGAGTAGAGATGGCATAATGATAAATGCTTGCACATCTAAAGGAAAACATAAAGAATTTTAAAGAAACCATAACAATTACACCATAAGTTAGTTATTGTTGTTGTTGTTTTTCTGTATTTGGATACCAATCCAATTCGGTTCGGCGGTATTATGGATTATGTGATGGCCATTTGAATGAAAGCATAACAACAATAATGGCATATACGGTACCGTAGCCAACCTAATACAGATATTTAATGGTCGTTCTGTTAAGACTCTCTGTTAGACCTCAACTCAACGCTCTTATATGTTAAGTTTATTTCGGAATTTTTGTTTTCTGTTATTCCATGGTGTGGCTGAGACAGAGAGGAGGAATACTTCGACCGATCAATTCAGTCTTTCGGTTGGCTTCAATTGTGTAGCATCGCGTTTATGTTTTTGTCGCGGTTTTGAAAACCATCATATCATATGCTCCATATACTGGAGCTGGCAAGTGCTTAAGGTACAGATTCAACCAGAAACCAGAATACCATTCTCATTCTATAGTAGTTAAGAAGAAATTTGTTTTAAGTGCAACACAAGAAATCAAGTACAAGGGAAATAGAGTGCATTCAAGTAATGTAAATGTGATAGAAAAATTGAATCCGCTAAAGAATTGGTTCGGTTCGTCTGTCTTTATTTAATAAATTTTATGTGAAATTTGTTGTTATCGTTCACAATACCTCCATTATATGGGACGATTATTAATTAAATTTCTTTTAATTTTATTTTTTTTTTGTGTTCTTTCCTATAATTTATATAAAATTTGCATACGTTATCGTTAAGGTGCACATTTATATTATACGAAATGGAGTGTGGGCCATTTGTTATATAGAAATAAAAAAGTATTATCAATAACAGATGGCAGATAGTACGTGAATTTCATTTGTTCTGGTTAAGAATAACGATTATGAATTTCAAGTGTTTGGCGAGGCTCTCTATGTAAACATCAATATTTATATGAATTAGCGGTCAATTTGAATGGTAACAGTATTACCATAGTTTAGTGTCAATGAAGTGTGTATGAATGATAACATTTGTGTTCTTCGGCAGATAATTATGTTCTTTCTATGGATTTAACTAATATGGATTATAGTTATATTCTAATCGTTATTTTATACTCAATTATTGGAATTAAATAAATTTTAGTGGTTTCGACTTCTAGTGTTATTGAATCGTAAGGTATTTACTAATTTCATAATTATTTTCATATGATTATTTTTGGAATCTCAGTACGGTGTGTGTGGAATTTCATGGTTATTTTTGTTTACATTGATCATGAAAAAATTCTTATTAAAACATTTGAATATTATTGATTAAATATTAAATAGAAATCTAAATGGAATATTAAAGAAACATACACGTATATTTAATAATTTGGTTAAACAATATTCGAGTATTATTGTCATTTCGCGTATGGGGGTTGATCGTTAGGTTATAATTGTTGAATGTGTTACAACAAGATTATGTATAGAGTTAAGATGAATTTATAAGACAGACAGATTGGAAATTTTAGAATCCAAAATTTGTTTGTTCGTGACAAAGATATCTATGGAATAAAACAGATGGATTAATGGAAGAATTCTTAATAAATAAAAGTTTTATGTGGGTCTGATGACCATCAGAATATCATAATTCATTTTGTGGATAAAAGCTGAGTAAAACGACATTAAGAACGGTAAATTGTTATTCTTGAATAAAAAGGCTGTTCTGTTTTCATTTACTGTACCACATCTCGTTTTTTAAAAAAAGAAAATTGGGTCCAGAACCTAAAAAAACATCTTTTATTTCTTATTATGAGCCATTAACACGTTTTGTATTGCTTGAAACTTATAACAACGATTCGTTTGTTATGCCTTCGCATTGATATCAATGGAGCTCATAAATTTCGTAGAAATTTTATAATCCATTATGTATTTATCCAATCTAATTAACAAGCAAATTTAATACTCTCTCTCTCTGAATTTTTGTTTTTTGCACTTGTATATTTCATAATGAAATTGAGAAGTGAAATATGAAAATTTCACTATTCATTGATGGCCAGATATTTTAATTTCATAAATATATGGCAAACCGTTGCGAATATCAACAGATATTCAGTTATAGATTGGAACTGCGGAAGCAATGAAGTGCATCATTATCGGCGCTGATTCGATTTAAAATTCAATCAACGTATTTAATAACATTGTCAGCCTCAATGAATTATAATTAAATGTACAGACGTTGAATGCTTTCTAACTTCTTGTGTAGATGAAATACAATAGAAACACATAACTAAACATATCGTAATAAAATGCTTTATAATTTGTGTTGTGTCCTAGTTAAGTTTTTATTTTCAATTATAAGTCGGTACGATATAAAATTACAAAAAAATAATCAATTTTTGTTTAATGATACAGAATTTGGAAAAGTATATTATAAAATGTTCCAAATGCGATGGACAGTAAGTACGTAAGTAGTATTATGTACACATATTGTATGATATAATGCAGAATAACGTATACGTTACCTTGAACAGGTGTCACACTTTTATTATCAAATGGGAAGTAGAAATGTTCTATATATAAACGTATAAACGTAATGACACATCAGGATCACTTCAACATTACAGTGGTACATAATACACCATTAAATGTGTATGATTAGGCGTTCAATACTAGAAAAAAAATCAATCGATTATATTACATGAAATAGAAAAATAGTTGAGCAATGATTATAGTCCATTTATTTTTTATGACTAAATGCATTTGAGTGAACCATTTATGTGTCGCTTCAGTTTTGAATTATAGAACGTGTGTTTCCATTATTTCCATTGAAGACTTTAAAAGTTCTTGACTGCATCTATTATTGATCATTTATTGAAATGGCTATTGGTCTGAATTGGACAATATTATCATTTGGTATGATTCTATTCCAACCGTTGTTGGACTAAATCGATGCCATTAAATATCTTCTATGGTCTTTGCTCTTTATCAGCCGGAAATTTAACAACAAAATAAGCTTAGAAGACGTGAAACTGATCACTTTTGGAGTGAAAGAAATATCAATGGTATTAAGAAGATTACATTGATTTTCTTCTATTGGATTATTCGTACCGTTTGAAATGAATATAAACCAAACATATTGATTGCGTCTGGAACATAAACATAATAAGCTCATACACGATTACTTGTATTGTTCCGTATAATACAGTTAGAATTCCACACGATATGTTTTAATTTTTAACTGTAAGAAACCAACAGAATCACTTAATATTGATCTGTAAAAATTAACAACAACTCACTATGGACTAATTTATTAAGCTTTACGTGATATTTCATCTAACATTTATGTAAATTCCATATTATTAATGAGATGAAGAGATGCGTATTAAGAACTACATCGTATAGTACTCACTATAATGCTCTCGCGAAATCTTAGTTACTTTCAGTACACCTAATTTATAATCAGAACTGTCTACAATTTCCATACATTTACCATTAGTGCATTTACATTTATATTACTTGTTTGTTGCAGAAGTACTCTACAGGATTTGTAAACTTAGAAATGAAAAATTTCATAAATAATTTTCCTTTTTATTTTCATTTGGTTAAATAATTTCATTTGAGAGCAATGTACAGTACCATTGAATTTAAATGTTCAATAGCATCTGCCATTAATATACTACAAGTAATAATGTGTGTTTCACGCATTTCATTCTTATAAGTTGTTTATGTGCTCTCTGCACTTATAAATTCATTAAGCCAATTCATAATTGCGTTCATTTTTATTTAGTTAATAATATTTTTGTTTTTCAAAATGTTATATATGAAAATTAAAACATCATTTAATAAGAGTGGCCCATACAAATGTAGCTACATTAATACATCGGCCATTCGAAAGAAGGAAATTAAAAGTTCATTGTATTATTAATTGTAACTGCATTTAATACCATGAGAATTATCATGTTGTACGTTACATTTCAAAATGAATAAATTCTCATCGGATTTTTGTTC
This sequence comes from Coboldia fuscipes, assembly GCA_001014335.1. Taxonomy (NCBI): domain Eukaryota; kingdom Metazoa; phylum Arthropoda; class Insecta; order Diptera; family Scatopsidae; genus Coboldia; species Coboldia fuscipes. Next base: position 104,428 of record JXOR01000365.1, read on the forward strand.
AAAATAAATCAAATTTCATGCATTTGGTATCATATTGAGTTTGATTGAACATTAACAATAAATAAATTGATTAGCACGATGAATTCAATATTGGATTAAAAATGAATTAAACTGAATGAGAATGCATTTGGTCTTATATTAAAGATACCAAATTGTCTGCATTATTCGTGAAAATTCAGTTCATTAACCATCATAACAATGAATAATAATTACATATCTTGAATTTGGCTTAAATTACTCGAATATTGACCTGTTAGATGATCAGTTAAATATTAAAAATGCAATTGAAACCATGCACCTAAACCAAGAGGTGTTAAATATCCGGTAACATATTTGAAATGCATAAATATAAATAATAAAGTAATGATATCATTTGTATATTGGTGCATTTTATGTTCTCATTCATTATTATTTATTATTAAATGATGATTATAATTAAAACGTATTTATCGTTGTGAATATAAAATTCTTTAACAGATTGTGTTACTTTTCTTATCTATACAAATGTGATGTCTTGGTTTATTCGAGACGCTTTTATATTGAAGTTATGTCTAGCTAAATACCAAAAACTTTCGAAATAGCATCATCAATTGTTAATTCTTTTATAATAAGCTCTGCCTAATTTCATTTGGACCATTGGTTAATTATGAAATATTTTAACTAACTAGGTATGGCATCTTAACAATGATGCACCTTCAAATATGATGAGTTTAATGACAGAGGCTTAACGGAATTTTTAATATCGTAATCAAAAGAATAGGACTTATTATAGAAATATTTTTGGTTTAGCTCTATTGAAGAATAACCATTTCATAATAATCTATTCATACCTAAATAACATGAATGTGATATCCATTAGTTACAATGAAATTTAACTGATTAGTAATTAACAGCATCATGTTGTTGATTATGTTTATTGGAAATTAGGTGGTAACGTCACTGATAGCGTATGCCTATGCAAAACAAGACATCTTTGTATTGAACAGAAATAAATGACTAATAAATTACAATATTAATATTACTTTTCTAAATTCTATTTTTGTTTTTCTATTCGCTCTCTCTCCTCTAAATCGAAACTTTTTTTTAAAATAAGAATGATGCGCAAGTAGAAATGTATTGAGATTCTAAAAAGAACCGCCGTTATAGGAAATACTTTTAGTGAATGCTAATTTCTGTTATCTTATGTATTCAGTCACCTAGATAACTCAATAGCCTACATAATAATAAATTATTATAATAATTACTATTCATAAGATGTTTAATGGAAAATGGAACCGACTGTATCATAGACTTTAATGGTTTGGAAAAGCTCTTTTATCGTTTGGGAAAATAAAAGTACTCTTCAATGAAATCAATGGTTTATGTTACTTAGTTATAGAGAAATGTGATAGTATCGTGATGCAAATTATTGACACCGATTCTTACCAGTGTATATAACTAAATAGATATTTTAGTTGTATTAATCACTGATATGATAATAGTAATTATGGAAAATATAAAATTACACGAAAGAATTGTATTTTCTGTAAATGGTAAAATTAAGATTTTAAATTTCATAAAAAGGCATTTCCATTTAAACGTAAATAGTACACCAGCAGTAATGAATGGACAAATTGTTTACTAATTTAATATCCATTCTGTTTGAAATGAATATTCTGTAGTGTATCATAATGGTCTCACTTTTCATTATGTTACCCCAAATTGAAGTGGAACATTTATTGCCGTTTGAATCAAGAGGGAAAACTTTATTTTCCAGTATTCAATTGTTCGATGTGACAGAAAACAATTAAATCATTTGTTTCATTTGAGTATTCAAAAACGCCTTGGCTGTAATTCTATAATTATATGCACAGCTTCAAAATGAGATCAAATGTCTTTTGGTACATTCCACAATGTTCAATTTTCCTTTACTTTTGTTTTAGTGTGAAATACCATTCATAAATATGTACCGTTTAAGTATAAAAACATGCATTATGTATATTGGTGCCATTTGTAAAGACTTAATTAATGTTATTCACGAATCTCGTCTTATAATGATTCTTAAGTCTGATAGTAGTCTCTTTATACATTCTGGTGGCATTTAAAGTTACGTGCATAATGATGAATCAAATAGTGGTAAAAGTAACGTTTTTGGCTTTTTTAATTTTGCTGAAATGATAAAATCCCTGAGAATATTCAACAATCAAAAGATTTAAATTCTATCGAAATATAGTGTGAACTATAGAGGAATTTTGCAAGATTTCACCAATCAAATGGAGACCTCAATATGAAATCTTGGTTAGAAACAATTTTATTTTCTATCATGACATGATATGATTGAGTATTATTTCTTTGGTGTTATAAAATATTAAGTAACTGAATAGTTGGTTCATTATTCAGTGAACCCTTCAGTGTAAACGGATTTTCATAACAGTGAACATATGCAAAACTAGTCAGTTTTGATGCAATTTTACATTGAATTTTCAAAGGCATTTTAACAACTGTTGTACTTGAGGCAGAGATCGCTATTCTGATAATGTGATGCTGAGTCCATGAGCAATGTTATATCCATAATCACTGTGGATTTGTGTTTTTTTTTCTCTTGCACGCGTATAAACGACCACATAATTTTTAGCATATGATTATGTTACATGTGTGGATATTGTTATTTCTTTTGCATAATATTCATTTATAATTAAGTTCAGCAACTGAATTAATTTTATTTCTCCTTTGGTGACGGTATTTAAGATCAGATACAATATGATATTATTCGTTAGCTACATAGTTTACCATAATTTAAATTATAAAAAAGCATAGTGATGGTTTAAACTGTAAGAATCGCACACACACACACCACATAAACTGAAAGGAATTTACAATTTACGTAAAAAAAGCTGCAAAGTGTGAATATTAATTTTTATATTTGCCGTACATTTTATTATGAAGATACATATTAACTATGTTAAACTTTAAAAAGAAACAATTTTAATCACTTCCATAATGTATTAAACTTTTGATGTATGATGGTTATGGATGTGTCTACACTTAAGATATAAATAATTTAATACGGACCAAAGTTTTCTCATTGAATAAGGTGTATGAGAGTGTTAATTGTTTTTGTTTTTAAACTTATTTATAGACATTAATCAACATAAATAAATTATTTGAGACCACTGCTAGATAGTTCTAACTTTATTGCGTATATAGTTAAATGCAAGTACTTATATAAATTGGAAATATTTGGAATTCCGTTTGATTAGATAAGATCCATTTAATTAAGGTGATAGTATATTTATTATAGAATGAAAATTATGAATAAACAGACATGAAATAATAGTGAAATGGGCTAAGAATAACCATACGTCCGATATGTTCCATATCCAATTCACCTGAATTAAATGATTTTGGTATCAGATGACTGAGAACAATATGTAACCAGACACCGAAATTATTATATTTTTGTTTTTCCTATATTATCATGATTTCAAATAAACCGTATTTATGTAACTCAAATGTCCTCAGTCGACACATAAAATTAAGGAATAATAAAAACAATATGTTTTAAATATTTTCATTGTGATGTAATTTAATATGGTAAACAAGAAACTAAATGGAGAGGGTGGATATGATTTATACAATGAAAAAATAAAATAAAATAATAAATTGTCACTCAATATTTAGTGATTTTCAATAAATAAGTAAATCATAATGTAATTGGCCATTGTTAATAATCGATTCATACATTGGAATGAAGTTGATGAAGGAAACGTTATGGATTTTTGGAAAAAAACAAAAATTTATACATTTTGTAAATATAAAACAATATGAAAACAGAATCATAAAAAAACGTACAATTAGTAATTATTATTGTCACAAGTAATTAAGTGTACGTAAATGAATATCAAATTAATATTATTTAATTTTTTTTTTTTTTGGTGATGACATTGAGAATGAATGTGATTCTTTCCATGGAACCTAAAAACAGAATTTAAAAAAAAATTAAGTATTAGTGTATGTATCTCCTTAACATGTGTACTATACTAAATGTGATGTATGCGATGGTACACTGAATTAAAAGTGTTTATTATGTGATATTATTTAGTTAGTCAGTGTGTTTGATTGTCTTCAAACACCTGCAAAATAAACTTTTATAAGACCCGGTATAGTCGGTGTACCGTATGGCAGTCAGATTTAGAATTGAATCGGTGCGAATGGTAAATTTTCAAAGGTGAAAAATAAGTATCTAATGTGTTGTGCAATAAAAAAAAAATACGTTGAACTTTTACTCTTTCATTTTATTATCCTTCAAGGGATAACGTCTTAAATCCATGATTGAATGTTAATACACTTTAATAGGTCAATCTTTTGATTGTTCATTGAATTTAATAATAACATTTCTTCACGTTACAATTGAATTTAACTTATTTTGAATATTAAATCATCTTCGTGAGTTTAAAGAAAAAAACATATTTAAGAAACTATTTTCAATTTGCGGTAAACATGATCTGGCTATTATCGAATAACAAAACAGCGTTTAGTATTAATTGTAATTCAAAAAGCGTAATGTATACTTCATTTAATTCACGATTAAAATACAACAATTTGTGTGTTTTGGTTTTTATTTGCCACAAGAGATTCACTGTTATTGATACAATTTCGTTAATAGTTTAACTGAACACTGTGAAAATTATAATTGCATATCAATAATAGTAACAACTTTATTGAATAACATTAAATGTAGTGCATTTTAATGTTTTCATTTTATGAAAAGAAAATCCTAATTTTATTTTATACAAAAAAAAAAATACTTTCTACTGTATCAATAAATTTTGTTTTTTTTTTTTGATTTGCAGGCCTTCGATTGATTTAGTTTATTTGAACAATTTGGTGATTGGAGGTGAAAATGTTGGTCCAACCACGTTCTCCACCTGCCATTCAAAATGAGCAGACAACAGACCATATCGATAAGAAGGAATCAAAACCAAAAGAAGAGAAAACAGAAAGTCAATCATCAGTGGGGCGTAATAAATTACAATCACATTCAATATCATTTCTACGTAAAATCAATCCTTTTGCCTCATCTACGTCTGTTTCAACACCAGATTTACAAGCAAGCAGTAAAAGTGATAAGCATAAGTCAATATTAGGTATAACAAGACGATTGAATGGTGATAAAGACGAATTTAAAAGTGTGCAATCATTGAAACAATTTTGGATAGGTGCATTTACAAGTAGTGCAACATCAAAACAATCAAATCATGTAAATACAACTAGTACACAATCAAATTTAAAACGTAGCCAATCATCATTACAAAATCGTTTATATGAATCAATTGTGAATAATAAAACAAAAAGTGCAACACTTGGTTCATGTGGTACGTTAGTTGAAAAGTTTGATGTTGTTAAACCAATAAATTTAGTGGATAAAAAAGAAGTGAATCAGCATCGAATTAATCAAATTAAGGAAAACGAAAATCAAATTAGAGGTGATCAAGTGTCTCATAATAGTATTGTGAAATCGTATTGTGGACAAGATAACCATAAGCAAACTGATAATTTTTACAAATATAAAACAGCTGATTTAGTTAAAAGCAAACGGAACAGTTTCTGTCCTGGAAGTGCCCCATCAAATCGTATTTCATTAAACATAATTAATTTGTCAACGAAACGCTTAAGCTGGATTAAAACGGATCCAACAAAAGTACCGCTCATTGAAATAACACCAGAGAGTGGCGATAAAATCCATTGGGCAAAGAGAAATGATATCGTAGTTCATAGGAATAAAATGCAAATTGACGACGGTATACATTCGGCTCACGACACAAAAGCTTCCACAATAAATTCCATATCAATGACAATGTCCAATGGTATGCATTTCTATATTAATAATAAACAAACAATAATATTGTTTTCGTTATTAATTTTATTGTAAGATTATTTGAAACGATTCGATTTTTAATTTAATTTTTTTTTCCTTACCCGTAGATAAGAGCGTGCAAATTGAGCGAGCTGAACGTCACGATAAATCAAAAGCTGATATGATGATCAGTAATACAAATGAAATTGATAAGGTCGGAAGGTCTGAGCATGAACCAATAAATAATACATCGAATAATAACAGTGATAGTGATAGACAAAGTGAAAACAATGGAGCACATACACTTAGTTTAACTGGTTCACAAAATTCATTAGTTAGTAATGATACCCCAAGAAAAACAAACAAAGGAAGAAAATATAGTTTTAGGACAAATACAACAACCTACCATAATCCATTGCATAGGAAAATGCATACATCTAGTTATAGTAAAGTTGCAGCCCTTACCAATCAATTTAATCAAATGATACAAGCTGGAGCAGGTTCAACTGCTTTACTGGAAGAAGTTAAAAAGAATAAAGAAGTGATTATTGCACGTACAGGTGGTCACGTATATAAAATTAAGGAATCAAATACGAGAAGAAAATCCATTAAAAAATCAGATTCGACAGAAGATTCATCAATTCGTTCCACACCGTCCAAAAAGAAGCCCAGTGTTAAACGGCGCCACAGTATTAAATCAAATTCCAGTAGTTGTGATAAGCCCTCACATTCAGTAAAAGCAACGATTCAATTGTTTGAATCACCCAATGCCATTAATAAACCTCCATCAATTGGTGAAGTACCTACGAAAAATGTAAACCAAGTGAATGGAAATAAAGTGAAATCAATAACAAAACCGAAAGTGCCAAATAAAAGTCAACAAGTGTTGCTAAAGACTCGTGAACTTGTACTTAAAAATAATCCTAAACAAGTGGCAAATAAGGTATTGATTGAGGAACAAAGAACAACAGCAGAACCAAAAATGCAATTGGAGCATAATTCCAATACTACAAATGAGCCAATAGAAAATACTCAAAATCGCGTACTGGAAGGTATTACAGAAGTGTGTGAAGATAAAATGCAAGTGATTGAGCATGCATTAACCCTATTTAATGATATGCCATTAGAAGAAGAGGGTTCTACTCAACCAAATGAAATTGGCATGAATTCTCATCCAACACCATTGGATGAAGCCGAAGAGGCTGTAGAGAAAATCTATGAAACACATACTACATTTAAAGTGAATGTTATAAAAACTGAACAACCTCTTATTGAGAATAATGATACCGCCACAAAGCCACGAAAGAAAAGTACTGTTGGCCGTATTTATGATAAGTTTATGTTCCGATCAAATTCATCGAGTAGTAAAAAATCATTGACTTCCAACAAAGAGAGTGTTAATGAATTCATCAGAGACAATCCGGAGCATAAATTAATTGAAGCAATTGATTCTGTCAATCATAAACTCGAAATATTGTCAAAGAGTATAAGTGTGAATGAATTAAGTGAAAACTATAGTGAGTTTAAAATACTATCATCTAAATCAACAGAGAACAATGGTAGAGGGAATGTGGATATAAAACCAAACAATTCATTTCTGTTTCGTTCAATCTCTAATAATTTATTTAACAGTACTGTAGACATATACCAAAATCATCCAGATATTGTGGAAGCTGTTAATAAAGTGACCATCAATAAAACATGTTCAATGGATGAAATTAGTTTACCAAGCAACAATCAGCAATTTGTTAGTCAATCATCAATTGAAAAGGAATATGATTCAATTTTACAGAAGACTGATGAGCTTCTGGAAAAAACTAAAGAAAATTTACGCTCAACCGTTGTAATTGAATCAAATACTGATGATATGAAAGAGATAAATTCCACTATTTCTGATCATGCGTTAGATGAACAAGAGATTAGTGTTGAAGAAATTATTCAGACTAACAAATCGAATATAATTGAAACCGATTCCATGGTAACAATAACCCAAAACGAGATCTCGCAAAGTATTTATCAAAGTTTATCAGAGGTCAAGGGTGATAGAATCGACGATGATGCCGTTAGTGTAAACAGTTATGAATCATTTGAGAATTATGAAGCTGTAGATGATGTACGTAAGCCATCACAATTAACTATGAAAAAGCAATTAGAGGCAGAAAACAGTTACGAAATATGTGATCCACCAGAGCCACCACCACGGACGAATGAGAAATTTAAAGAACTACCATCAATTAATACTGAACCCGTATTACCACTGCCAAAGCGGAATCGTCAACAGTTTGTATTGCAAAAATCAGAAAGTTCATCATCAAATTATGAGAAAATTAAATACGATCAGGTGCCACCACGTCCCGCAAAACATACAGGTGGTGGCATAAAATCAGAACAGGGCACGTGCTTTTCTGGTCATCATAACGAATCACATAAGCAAAAGGAACATTGTAATGGTTTAGAATCTACCAATAATGGTTATGAAGAAAATATTTATGATGTTATCAATAGGAATCGTCGGAAAACCATTGATTCGATATCGATGCAATCAAACTGCTACGAGAGTATTAACTCAACCAATAAAAATGATTTTTTACGAATTCTAAAACATTCAGATTCGATTTCAACATTATCATCGGATTTAAAAACAAACAGTATTTATGAGACAGCAATTGGTCAAAATGGTATACGACCGCCGAGTGAGGGACCAAGTGATAACAGTGATGAATGGGCTGACATGTCTGATGGTGAAACCGAATCACCCCAGCGCATCACAGTGTAAGTTTTAAAACTACTATTGAATGTCACTAATTATCAATTGATAAATAATTGATCTTTTTACTATATTTTAGTGTTCGTGAAAAAACGTCAAAAATACATCGGAATAATGATTGGATTAACTTAGTACGAGATCAAAGGAATCGTAACTGTTCAGAATTTGAAGACTACCATGATGGTGAGTGATTAATTTTATCATAACAATTTCGATATTCTGGTTGCGTTTTTATATTATCTGAATGGGCAATAATTAAATTGGGAAGGGCCATCTAATGTATATGATGTGTGCATTGAAATACAGAATTTTTAATTCATGAATGAATCACTACATGGATTGTTGAACATCGAATGATATAAAAAATTTAACGTAATTAGAAACGAGTTTATTGGAATTAGTTAGTCAGTGTTTAACGTTAATTAACTGCCGTATATAGTATGAAGCTCTCTCATTTCTCCATTACTCATTATATATTATTGGTTAGTTCAATATGTAAAATTGGTAGCCACGGTTAGGCGTTATTATGATAACTTGGCGGATTTGTCGCTTCTGTATATTTGAATTGAATGAATCATTTTGTCTATTTGTATAATAACATTTGGAATAAAACATATTGAGAGTTGACATTCAATACTGTTAATGCTTAAATATGAAATGAAAATTAATATCATCGGCAGTTGGCAATACAACCGTACTTAATATATGAAATAGGACGAATACACATAATTCTCTTAGACGATGATGTGCACACTTATAAAGGGATACTTGAATCACTTTTTATGTTACTTGTTTCAATGAAATATTCTATTGATAAGTTTAATTGAAATTTATCAAACCATTTATTAAATGGTTTACGCACATATATAATGTAAACAGAAATCAATAATCAATAATAATTTTCATTATCGTTTGATACCAATTAATGCTCATATCAATATAAATATACAACATAATCGATTGATTTATCGTAATATTCACTAAATATTCACAATTATTTTTATGAATATTGTTGATTTATACAAGAGGATATGAAAACGATCTGAATTAATAATATTGATACGCGGAAATAATTGATTGTAACATTGTCAAAGGAAAAAAAAGAGACAATTGAATTACAATTTATAATTGATTTCATTAGTCAACCAATACCAACGTGTAAGTAATTATTTTCATTTGGAATGGAATTAATTGTGAATAAAATTTATTTGAAAGTATAAACTTCAAATGAAATATAAAGTACGAATAAACAATTGATTCATATTGGAATTATTATAATATGGACAATGCAAGAATGCACTTTGTAATCATTGACCAAATGATTAACAGCATAGTTATGTGATAATTTCAATGGTTTATGTTGCGGTTATTTTGATTAGTTTTATAATTATGGTCAACAATATTTTATAATGCAGGTGGTTTATTACTGTAGTTCTATCACAAATCACAATTGTATTATGTGAACCTTTATAAGATTAATCGTCAATGGTAAACTTCAAAATAGTTGGTTGAATTTCAAAGAAATGATCATATTCGCAGTGCCGTAAAGTAGTTAATAATAGAGGTCGCCTAAAAGTAGATAATCTTATGTCTTTAAGTAAAAATTTCTACTTTGTGCAAAAACATATCCGATTAATATGCTAAATTTATGATAATTATTCGTATTGTATTATCGATATTTAAATAAATTATAAATGCGGTAACACTTACATGTATCCGAATCACATTATAATTAGCTAAAAATAATTAATGAAACTCATACGGGGGATAGTAAAATAAACAGTTCAGGAAACATAATTACATATTATATCATAAGAAGCAAATAAAATTGATGAAATGCAAACATATTTAATTAGTAATATCGTCGTAATAGAATATCGATAATGGTAGATTCACATGATGAGCAATGTTTATGGAAACCAGATTGTGTTATCTAGTTGATGTCATAACACGAGACTAATGCATTAAGATAATTCTGGTTTAAATCCATGATTTACTTGCGAAAATATTTAACATTTTACTTGACTTATAAACAACTAACTTTCCGCTTTTCTTTTTCTCTCTCGTACTCGTCTTTTTCTCGGTGTCTATTTTGTTTACAAATACTCACAAACAAGATTTATTTTTTTTTTGTTCGTTTTACGTTTATTTTTTATTGTTCACAAAATTTTATTACGTGTTCAAATGAATGGTTGCTCACTCTATTCGTTTCGTTTCAGTTTATATTCGTCGGTAGAACTGTACAGTTCATAAATGTATCGTGATCCGGTTTTTTTTTTAAGTTTTTGTTATTGTGATCATTTAACACACTAATTCGTTCACAGGTATTAGTAGCCATTTTCTGTGACCAACCTGAGATGTGGTTTGTGTTAGGAGGACAAAGGGAATCGTAAAGTTACTGTGTTAAACTATACCCAGAAGTGCATTTAATAACAGAAAATCGATTACAATTGTGACAATAGAAAGTTTAAGTAAAAAATACTTAGAATATTTAAATGTGAAATTGGATTTATCACACGTGAAACTTTTATGTACCCATTGGCATTTAGCAGGGCTATTAAATTGTCTTACCGATATCAAGTTTTCTTAATCCATTGTGTCAACCAGTAAACATCTAAAACTTTTAGTTGAACCATAACTCCTAATGTTACCTTAAAATTCGTGAACAATTAGTTACCAAATAGTTTCTGTTTCATAAAAAATAAATCTATTTCAATTAAAACGATTTTCAAAAACAATAAAATTCATTGTAAATGGTAATATCCATGCACTATCTAATATAATTGGATAGAATATGTAATCTGTATCGGTTGGATCGTACAATTAAAAAAGTATTTGTTTGAGGGGGGAAAAAATTTATGTTGCATGGATGAAAACCAAAAAAGAATAAAAATTTTCATTTCAAATTAAATTCGTCTGGAGGGTTCATAACAAAAGATTTATTGAATAAAACAACTCTTGATTTCACTTACTTTGATGCATGTCGGTTTTCCATGTTTCTTTATTTTGAATCACTCCAGCATAAGAGAGACCTTTTAGTATAAATAATTTCATTAATGATTATCATGTAGTGTTGATTTAATTAAAAACAAATTTACATTCCAATTCTGCGTGCAATTGGTATATTGGAATGAAAGTTCGAGGAGATTGAATGAAACAAACAATAAATTAATTCACCATTTTCGATTCGCTGTCATTGACTCATTCAGACCATTTTGTGAACCATGAAACACTTAAATGATTCAATGTACAACAAAATAATTCATTTATTTTTCAATTTTTTTTGGAAATTTTAATCCTGATTGACCGGTTTAGTTAAATCAACCGAATATAGTAAAACGGGCACACCTTTATATCAGATGTTTGATTATTAAAATCAATAAATATTAAAACGCTTGCAATTTACTGTCATTTTGGTAAAAGATGCATACTGACAAAAAAACCTGATTGGTAGTAGAAAGGAAACACTTTTCCACCTGTCTGTAAATAGATGATTTCTTAATATACGGAATTATAAATTTTGTGTTAAACAATGTGTACTTGGTGTATTAAATTTTAAATTAAATTACAATTTGTGATGAGAAATCATATGAAAAGTTTTTAAATTTTGCAACTCTCTATTGTGTGTTTAATTCGATATAATAAAATAATCATCCATTTTTACACAATCATTTTAGTATTTTTTGTCTATGTTCAAGACTGTGAAATAAACTCAACATGAAACTAACTAAAAGGAATCTTATTGTGCACCATATGATGGATTCATGAATGCGATCGTTAAATTTTGTAGGAAAACTGCTGCACTTAACGGTCATTTCATAACAGTTGTAAACTTAAATCTTTTAACAATTGAATTTAGTTGCCGATTAGTTTGCATATTCAATAAGCTCATCTTATTCAGTTTACCTGCGCTAATGATCAATCATTTGAATTTAAACAGCGTTCAAATGTGTTCCAATCCGATGAACATAAGTTTAAGTACCTCAGAAAAGTGTTTTTTTATGCTTTCAACTGAACATTACGTGCGACGATCTTTAACAAATTGTAGCAAAATATGTAATTCTGTTTTGTTAAACTCTTAATACTTTGTTTGGTATGCTAGTTTTCCAGTGTGACTCTGTGAGAAAGAACTTTTTGGTACATTATTATTTATGTTGGATTATATGAAATTTGCTAATATGAAAATACAGCAGTGGCCGTTTAAATCGTTTGTTGTATGAAACCGCATTTGTACAAGGCAAACAACTGAAACGAGTTAAACACGTTAATTCCATATGCCAACCAATACGTGTTTCTTTTTTTCTTTTTACGAATATATAATACACAATATGCCATAACAAATAAACCATCACATTGACAATAAGAAAATAATTACTTAAATTGAACATGACGTGAATATAAGAAGACCGCATCAATCGCCTTTAAAATATTTGCAATTTACTTTTTTTTTTGTTCGTTTAATTTGGCCTGAACAAATGATCTTTGGATGAGCCCACATCTCTGTTTAATTCAAAACCGAAAAAAAATTTGTTAACAATTTATTGTTAGAATTATATGGAAACTGTAGTTATTTGATCTTTGCTATTTAATATGAATGTATTACCTACCTCTGGTATTTAAAACAGAAATGTATTTTGTTTAAATTCCATCAAAAACAGCTAAGATGATGTATTTTAGTTTATTCAACATTTATTGTTCCTTTGTACGTTTGACTATGTCATTATAAAATATACTGCGAATGTGGGTGTTCTGTTACCTATAGTTATAATTCGGTATGTATCATTGCGACTAAGTCGTGAGATCTGTGAACGTCCATAAGCAATATATTGTCGGCGTGAAAAGTTTTAATACAAAAGGAAAGTTCGTTTTTTTTTCTTAATGAGTCCACATTTATTATGTTGATGGTATTTTATAAGATAACATACTATGGATTACATCATTATCAACAATGTTATTTCATTGTTATCTAATAATACTCAACATGTTTCAAACTATTTGCATACTTACCGGACTATTTAAAGTCACTCACTAAGTGACTTGGTTGTAATTAATGAAACAGTTTTGTTAAACCCAAAAATTATGGCCAAATGATTGCAATTTAGTTTAATTTTAAAAGTGAAAGCGAATCAACATTGACACACCATTAATTTAGTAGGAATACTTCTTACAACTTTATGTGTTTACTTTTTTGGTTGAATCATATGGAACTTATGGAAGAACTTTTAAGAAATTTATTCATTAGTTTAACACTAACTTTTATCGGTGTGCAAGAGAATCGTTGCCATTAACAGTGGTATTAAATTTCAACGATTGTTTGTGTTTAATTCCATTGAGTCAATCCAAGGTTAATTATTTGAAACTCATACCATTCAATGTGGTTGAAAAACCATAATTCAATTCCCAATGATCATCGATTAAATAAAATAAAAAACCACGGTCACCTGTGATAGAATACAATTTTACATAATTCATTTTTTTTTTCTTGGATCTCAGTTAAAAGGTGAATATAATGTAGCGACTGTTAATCATCGACAGATTCACAAATAGTTCAGTTCAGGTAGTGCGTGATTTCATGAGACAATCGAATTAAAAGTGTTTTAGAATTGAATTTAGTGTTTACGTAATGAAATAATTTGAATACAATTGTGGGTGATTAGCGAATGAGTTAATTCAATATTAATATGGCAATGGGTGTTTCTGGTGCATTTGTTACCACCACTGTGCCAAGAAAACGGCGACCCCGTGCTGTTGGTGAAGTATATATTACGTCACAATCTTCAATATTCTTATCGGATGAAGTGTCAAATCAATTTGAGAACTTTGATGAAGATCCTGTGTATGAAAACACAATATGTTGTCCCGTAGTTCCTCCACGTACCAAAGATAAGCATAGGCATATAAAGCCAGAATCATTTACTGTTTTTCGTGTACTAGAAGATGATGATAAATTCGGGAATATCACACCAACATTAGATGACAATGCAAAATGGGATTTACAAACAATCTCTGTTTATATTGGTGAGACAATTAAATTTAATTATACATAAAAATTAATGATGTCAGTTACATAATTCGTATTTGGTTGTTTCTAATATCGTTGAACATTATACCATTCAATTGTACCCATGAGAGAATTAAAATGTTTTAAAAATATTCGTGACTGGTGTGTAGTGGACCAAATCGGTTTAAATGGATGGCCCAAAACAGAATTTGTAATGAAAATACATACAAGTGGAATAAAGTTTATAATAATACAATTCAGTTATTGCTCTAACTCTTCCGGATGATTTAACATAGAGTGTTTTGAAATGTTTTATAGCATTTAAAAGAGATTGGCCCAAAATCGATTAGAAACTTAACCATAATTCACCGCTAATATACATCGTAATGGAAAAATGTAAATACTAAAAGAATTTTATTCTCATTTTTTTTTTAATTTAGATGATTCGGATCATATTTATGAATCTGTTGGTAATATAATACCAAATGGAACAACAACAAAAAGAAATGTAACAAAGAATAAACCGCACAGTGGTGGTATGGAGAACATTGAACCATGTGAAGTTCTGGATGACGACTACGATTCGTTTTATTCTGATGATGGAACTGATGATGAAGTTAAAAAGGTAATTATAAATGAAATTGTTTTTCTTATTACTACGTTGACGTTTAAATTGTTTTCTAATGTTAATTTTAGAATGATAGCGGTGTTGATGTTAGCAATACAAAATTACCAGATCCTCCACAATCAACGAATCAAGTGTATGCTTTTATGCAAAAATTTAAATTGGGTTCGTTATCCAAAAACATAAGTAAACTGACCAAACGGAAATCTGGATCGCAAAAGAATATGCCAGTGACACAGTATGAAAATACAACATTTTATGTCACTGCTGATGATTCGTCACCGTCAATTACTGACAAATTAAAGTGTAAAGTACGAACACCAAAAACATCAAAGAGTAATAAGGAATCATCAATGTCTGAGTTATATGAGAATCAAGAGTTCCATACACCACGACCTGCACCATTGCCTATGGATCCATGTCCACCATTACACACTTCTAGTCCTAATATTAGTGCCACAAATGGTTTGAACCGTAAGAGTATATCGTCTGATACAATGGGTGCGAATTCTAGTAATGCAAAATTAAAATCTGGTAAAAGTTTTAAGAGTAAATTGCGTAAGAGTCTCGGAACGGATATAACATTTAATAACTCATTTGGTAATAGTCAAAGTACATTTTATATATCGGATTCTGTTGATGTTGATTCCGGTGTATTTACGAATGGTGATAAAATTCAAAGTAGTGAGGACGTAAATCAGTTGAATCATAACGCTGACTTAAATAAGTTATTAATTGAAAAGGATTTATCACAAAATCGTAAATCGACTAACTCAATTGGATCTCCTGAATGTGGCATACGAAAGAATAGTATTAGTAGTCGTCCTATGGTACCACCACCACCACCGCCATTAAATATTGATAAAAAGACTGCAAAACCAAAGCGTTTAGGTTCAACATCTTGGTACGCTGAATGTGGTGTATTTAAAGCAGACACGCTTAAAGATAATTCGCCAGAGAAAGTAAAACATGAACGATTGAATAGTTCTTCCTGGTATGCTGAAGCTGGACTTTATCAGACAAGTGATATTTCTGTAGCCAGTTCGAGTGGCAGTTCAGGTGTGTCAACAGGTGGTGAAGGTGGACCGGGTGACGACAATGCTCACAGTATGTTTATCAATGAACCGCTCTACCAAATTTATTCAGCAGCTAAATTGGAGGTAAATATTATTCATTGAATTTCATAAGATTCTGATTGACGTTCACCCTCTATTTTTTTGTTATTGTGTTATTTTAGTCCATCGCAAGTGATGAGTTGGAGAATGAACAAATCAGCGGTTATGAGGAAATCGGCCAAACACAAAGACCAACAGAGCGTAAGATATCTAGACCGACAGCACTCCAATTAGTTGGGCCAAAGAATGGACCGTCACGAACATTATGGAGCGAAATTCCTGAAGTCATTCAATCTAATATATTGCGTACGCAGAAACACTAAATAATTGCTTCTAATTGAATAATTTCTAATAAGAGTATTCTTTAATTTCAGTTGCGTTAAATTCTAATGAAAAACGTCGCCAAGAGGCGAAATTTGAAATTCTAACATCTGAAGCGTCTTATCTGAAATCATTAAATTTATTACGGTCGCACTTTATAAATCATCCAGCATTTAGAGATGCCAATGTTTTGAGTCCATCTGACAGACGTGTATTATTTGATTTCATATCACCCGTACTTCATTGTTCCGATAGATTATTACGAGATTTAGAAAACTGTTGGCAAAACAACATAATGTTATTGGATTTAAGTGACAATCTTTACAAACATGCTGAAAAATATTTTCATGTGTATGTGAAATATTGTGAAAATCAAGTTAAAATGGATAGAACGTTAAAGCGTTTGAAAGAAGTCAAAGGATTATTCAGTCAAACGTTAGATTTGTTAGAATCGGAACCAAACTGCTGTGGATTAAGTTTACATTCATTTTTAATGTTACCGATGCAACGAATCACACGACTTCCATTACTCGTTGATGCTGTATTGAGTAAATTAACCGCTGATGATAAGGAATTTGAAAGCTGGCAAATGACATTGGCAATTCTAAATAAAGTAAGTGATTGTTTAGCACATACCAAAGAAAGTATATTAAATCGATTATTTTATTTTTAGATTGTCTCGCAATGTAATGAAGCGGCCAAAAAGAGCGGTCAAGCCTATGAATTAGAACAGTTGTCACGCCAGATAGAATTTCCATCAAATATTCGGCCGTTACCAATTGTGCCAGTTGGATTGCCTCAGGGTAATCATATTCGAGCATTAGTCAAAAAGGGTGAATTAACCCATTTAGTATGGCGTGGTGATGACGGCAAATTAACTTTTGGTAAAAAGTTTACGAAAAGTTCCATTTACATATTTCTATTTACCGATTTGCTGGTATTAACAAAACGAAAGAATGACGATACATACACTGTTTTTGATTATTGTCAACGATCCATGCTTACGTTGAATGCTGGTGAATCGATTCCCCAAATACCTGGTCGTGACACATCCTTAGCTGGTAAACACTTGATGTGTATCACTCTGCTAGAAAATCATGAAGGAAAAATGATTGAAATGGTATGTACAATATCTATTTGAATATGTATAATCTGTTGATTATCTTATAAATTGTTTTGGACCGAGAATTTTTAAACAGATAATCAAATAAAAAAATTTATGTTTGATATTGCAGATTGTCTCGTGCCCGTCAGAAACAGAACAGCAACGGTGGCTGCGTGTTACAGAGGCCCCACAATCAGAGAATCCCGATGAAAAGCTCTATGAGCAATGGGATTGTCCACAAGCGGTTGTCATCCATACGTATGTAGCCACACAACCAGATGAATTGAGTTTAGATGTTGGCGATGTAATCAATATTACTAGAAAAATGATTGATGGTAATTTAATTAAAGTCATTGCTATTATGATTGGTCTTTAATAATATGCGGTCTTTAAATTTTAGGTTGGTATCATGGCGAAAGAATAAGAGATGGATGTCAGGGTTGGTTCCCAGCCAACTATACTGAGGAAGTTGCTTCTCAGCATGTTCGTGCTCAGAATCTTAAAATGAGATATCGTTTGCTTACATATACAGCAACATTTTGGGAGAAAAAACAAAAGAAGAAATGATAATTATGTGATATAATTGATTTTAAGATCGGTATAAAATATGGTTGAATTATTTGATAATATTTTTAATTCGTGTAATTAGTTATATGCTTATCTATAATATGTAAATTCTGAAAATTTAATAAATGTTAAAAGAAATGTCAAATATAGAAATTATTTTATGTTTTATGTTCACCTTCTTCAATGTTCGCCAGTGAATGGAGTGTGGGAGAGTCCTGTTTAAGAATAGATGCAAAATTTAAAGGGGTTTCATCGCATATCACTTTTTTAAAGATTACATACATTCAGGGGTTATCAAAGAAAATCGAGTTTTTTACCAAAAGTTTCAAAATTGTTGTTGTAATCCTTGTTACGTGTAGGTGTATCAAAGTGCATTAGTATTGGTGCACCAACACCAACACTAAAGGGCAGCACAAAAATTACTGAAATTTCAAAAGTTTCACTTTTTTAGTTGAGAAATTTTCCGATGAGGGCGCCACTGTCTGTGACTAGGATAGTATCCTCCTGATGTTATGTTCGCCTATTCCAATTTCAGAGGAAAAGTAAAGGAAATTTTTAGTTTTTCAAGAAAATTTTGACTTTGTTGGGAAAATTGGAACAGGCGAACATAATAACAGGAGGTTATAATCCTCCTGGTTCAATGGACGAAAATTCAATTTGAAAAACTCGATTTTCTGAAAATTCCAAAAATCCAAAAGTTTCAAAATTGTTGTTGTAATCCCTATTGCCTATCGGTGTAAGAATTTGCATTAGGAGTGGTGAATGATTAGAAGTAGAAAAGTTTATGAAACTTTTTTCATAAAGTTTCACTTTTTTAGTTGACAGATTTTCCGATGAAGGCGCCACTATATGTGAATAGGATATTTTCCTTTTGATGTTATGTTTGCCTGTTCCAATTTTCCCGATACAGTCGAAAATTTCTTTACTTTTCCTTTGTAAATGGAACAGACGACTATAACATAAAGAGGGTAGTATCCTGTTCAATGAACTTTGATTTTCATCAAATTTTTCCTGGTAATTGAAACATCCGATTATAAATGTATCGACTATGAAAGAAAAAAGTAATTTCTTGAAACTTTCAGATTTTCCAATTTCCACTGAATTGTTTACAGTTACATTTAATTGATATTACGTATTCACCCTAAAGGGTTTTCGTATTTAAGATAATCAATCCTAAAAAAGTAAAATTTAAATAATAACTACTTTATTATACTAATCTTAAAGGAATATTTTAATCTTTAAAGGAAACTTAATTCATTTATGTTTCAATATACTTAAATAGAAATTTGGATTCTAAAAATAATTAATCCTTTGGCAGAGCACTATCACTCTTACCACGACTATAATATGTTCGATTACCAAGTACACGATCTAATAAACTTTGCTTTGATTTCCGTCGCACAGTAAGCACCTCACGGCATAAATCTTGAAAAGTATCTGTTACTTGTGCTACATGTTCAGCAGCAGATACTTCAGAGAATTTACATTCATAGTCTTTTGCTAAAATTTCACCTTCGTCATAACTGACCTGTCGTAGGTGTACCATATCAGCTTTATTTGCTACTAATAATACAGGCGTATCGGTTTGAAGTTCAGCTTTAACACGTTTTACAAAATTAAATGAATCCCTATCGGTTATTGAATATACCAACAGCAATCCATCTGCCCATTGAGTCGTTTCACTTAATGCAATTGAGCCACACGCTGAATCATCATCAACCTGTAAATTGAACAATTTATGAATATTTTCATAAAATATTTCGTCATATTGACTACCATATGCAATTACCTTCTTTGGACATGTGTCTAAGATCTCAAATAAAATCGGTTCTGTATCAACCATTACCTCATGCTTGTATCGATTTTCTGCAAACAATTAATAGACAAGAGATGCAATCAGATATATTAATTCAATTTAGTTCAATATTAGTTTAGCTTATCTTACCTGTCTGATGATCATATTCACCAATGTATCGTTTAGTCAGAAATCGAACAGTTAGAGCTAAAAATTCGTACCAAATAATTAGCGTAAATAACATGTAAATATAAAAATTTCAGTATCAAAATGAAATCAAAAGATTTCTTATTTAAAGAAAAAAAATCAAAAATAAATGCCAGACTTAAATAATCGTCTCAACAACTGTGCTTCGATATTGGTTATTATGAATATAAATATTCGTCCACATAATACATCCGCAAATTTGTTATTAATTTTTTTTTATTTTTTTCACATTTGGCTCTTTTGGTTAGCCTTATTTTCTTTTTTAAGTAACATTTATTTACATTATTACTGAGTTTTGCCAAATGTATAATTCTTGATTCATGACCAAATGACCATGGAACCTCAGATGGGTAAATTAACGTTTTTTATATTTTCATAATTATTTAAATCGCAATTGTAGACAGGCTGTTATGAATCTGATTAAAATTAAATTTCCTAATGTTTCATATAATAAAATGTCTGTTTGTTTTAACCGTGATTAACACAATAACCAATAAATTTAATATTAACAATTTAAAGTATCAATTACCACTTTTACCAACACCAGGAGCACCAATCACAGCTACTTTCACTTCAGATAATGATGATTTTTTTCTACTCTTAATACCCCGTGTCGTCATAATGATACTATAACTATCATAACACAGTAACTGATAAATGAAATTTAAGAATAATTGAAAATTTCACACTAAATCTTTCACATTATTATGGTGTCATGTCATTTAAACTAATACCATATAGTATCCACTCAATGAAGAAACATTGAGTAAATTAGTATTTATTAGTTCCTTCACTTATTTTTGTTTAGAATATATTTTAATTAGGGGTATCCAATTTATTTAAAAAAAAAATTCAATCGAATACACAAAGAGAATAACTTAATTTTTTTTTCTTGTTATTTAAAGCACAATTTAAGATCAATTGAATCATATATACAACTCCCGTAATATTCGAACATACAACTTTAAAAATAACAAATTCAGTTAATTCATATATTGGATTGCAATCACAATTACTACATGGGCTGTAAAACCTCTTAAATTTATGAAGAGAGAGATAAATACAATGTGTTACCTATCAATTTTTGGTTGAAAAATTTATGGCTAAACAAATTAATAATTGATTAAAATGTTGATGTAAAATTTGTGAGATAGTAATGGTATATAACACATAACTAAATATTATAAACTACGATGAATTCAATTCAAAAAAGTAGAGAAAATTCTTTTCACTTGAAAATGAAAAATTTCCCCAAAACACTCTAATTTAGATTGAGCGTAACGACGTCAATACGCGTATAGATCACCAAATAGACTGATTTCTATTAGTGAACGAATCCTAATTGGCCACCTAATGGCTTAAAGAAAAATTTTCAATACATAGAACGATGCATATAAAACATTTAAATAAAATCAAAGATTCAACACGAAATAAAAATTATTTTGATCGTAAAGAATTTCGTTAACGAAAATTTGTTTTCATTTTCAATTTTCCACGATCAAATACAATGAATAAAACAGAGGGGTTTTTGGATCTTTCGCTCCCAACGATCATAAGATGAATGCATACGATTGAGTGCTCAGTAGAATACCCAAATGACTGGCGGCAGACGAATTTCCCTCAAAAATTTGACTGAATCAAATCAACGCCACAGTAGATCGGCATTTGTATACACACCTCGTCTTGTATGCTTGATATTTTTAGAATTTTATAATTATAATATACGGTTATGCCTGAAAGAGGTCGCTTGCCATAGATTTGAAGACAAACTATACGAAAATGTATATGTTTTGGAATTATTCAACTAATGCGAAGATTAATAGGCATCAACCAATTAAACATTCAATTTTAATTCAATTTCATTCAAATAATGTAGAACTGTAACTTTACATGTTTCATTATTAACAAAAATTCTCTTAAAATACGGACTCATAACTGTTATTCACCAATATGTAACTGTGTTATTAATTGATCGAGTAGTCAATGGTACATTTTACATGCATTTATTTACATTTAATTATTTGTATTGGCATAGTATTGATTCATACACTTTTTGAAATAAAACTTTTAAAAATTTTCCAGTAATTCATTTAATTTTACCAAATTCAAAAATATGGCAACCAGTCAACCAACAGAGGACACCAAGGAGACCCCAAATATACCACAATGTATTTGTAATTTGATACGGACCCTGATTACACATATGAAAACCTATAACGGAACCATTGATCCAGAAATGTTAACCGTCATGTTTGATTTGCAGAATGTTTTAAAACAACAGCTCGTTACATCAAAATTAAAAAATCACGCAACCAAATTGAATAAAGAAATGCGTTCAAGAGCTGGTAATGATTGCATTAAGTGCTATAGGGCGAAAAATTCATGCTGCTGTGAAGATGCTGAGGCGGGTAATATTTGTAACTGTGCTACTAAATTTCCAGCGTTAATTCGTGAACTACGTGCACATTACAAGACTGATCCAATACTTGGCCAATATGTACCAGATCCATGTGAAGATTTACCAAAGAATCCAATTCTTAAGAATATGGACGGTGAAGATTGTGACAAAGATGAATATGAACGTTTCTGAACAAATAATAAAACCAAGTAACCGATAATACAAAAAAATTTTTAATGACATTTCATTATTGGCAATTACTAGGTGTCGACTTTTGTTTTTCAGATCATTGAGACCAAATCCCAAATAGACTCACCTTAATAACTAAATTATCCGTATTCAAATATCCTGAATGAATTAAATAGTAAGCCAACAGCATTATGTCAAAACAACACAAGATTGGTGGTGATCCTAATATGGGTTTAGCTGGATGTATTGTAGCACTGTCAGTTTCATTAGCCAGTTACTTAAGATCCGTTGAGCCACCATTGAACGAACAATTAAAAGGTGTCCTTGGACCATTACAAGATACACTGAAAACCATTCTTGAAATTGATAAAGATGATGCCGAAGACCAAGAGGGTTCGACCAGGTGTTTCAATTGTAAATGTAATGAGATTACACCCAGAATTATCGAATTTATGGTTCAGAAAGCTTTAGCTGTTATAAATGACAAAGAGTGCAAAGCATTCCAGTAAGTTTCAATAATTTAAGGTTTTAATACTAGCGATAACATTCCCTAATTTAAGGTTTCCAATAAAACCACCACCGTTTGATCCATGCGATAAGACTGCATGCAAATGTCCAAATGGATCAAAGTCGAATGGACGAAACCAAAATGGTTCTAGTTGCGATAAGAATGGAGCACAACAGAAGAGCAGTTGTGAATGTGCACAAAACAAAGCGTACGAAAAATGTCTATTGCCAGTGAGTTTAAAATCAATTTGATTATAATCTAATTCACTTATTTCCACTATCGATTTATTGAATAGAAAACCAATCATATGCCATGCTTTAATAACACCAACGATGTTTCAAATGAGAGCTTAAAAGCCACACAACAAAACCAAACCATTTGCATTGATCTTGGATCACCGATTACTAATTGTAGCAATCATTCCAACAATGCTACGAAGAAACTCAATGGTAACCAATGTGGAAGTTTCATATCGCAATTGATGACTAAATCAAGTGATAATTGCCAACAACAAAAGAATCCACCATGTGCGTGTCCACCATTACAGCCAGCACAAGCCAACCAGAAGAAAACTTGTGCCAATGACACTTGCAAGAATCCATGCTGCAAGAATATGGGTCAAAACGGTACTCATCTGTTGTACGTTTAAGCCTTTTCCTCAATTAATTTTAATTTAATTATACAGGTAGATGAAGATGACTAACAGCAACTATTTATCAATACTATTTAGGCAATATTATGCTCAATTACAAATTCATTAATAAATAAACTTGCTTGAATCAAATTTGTTCATTTATCTCAATATCATTTCTCTATGTCAAAATTTCAGTCATTTTTTCTTACTTTTTACATAAATATTATGAACATTTATTTCATTTCTCTATACGAATATTTATTTGGATAAAACTATACGCACATTATTATAAATTATTAATTCAACTAAATATGGAACGAAGCATTACAGAAATTATTGTGGGCCTATCATATTCCGTTGTTCAATACTTGAAATCAATAAACGAATCAGAAAATCCAGAAATATTAAAAGTTTTAAAACCATTTGAGAAAAGCCTTATGAATTTACTAAAGAACGCCAAGAAGCTGGACAAATCAATGGTGACTCAACCTAAATACAATACAGATAATAGCAACAAAACCCCAGATTATACCGATTACATTGCGGACGGTATGCAGGATACGAATGAGGAAATCCAGGAACAAATCGAAGATCTACTTGGAATTCACTTCACCAAATCTTCGATAAGTTCAATTAATTTGCGTAGCACAGAGAAACTGTTAGCCGTGTCTGATTTACAAAAACCGACTAGATCTGTTACATTCAGAGATTCTCACAACTCTAATGAAAGCATGTACAAATTAACATTTGGTAATCCCAAGAAATCTCCACTGCTCATATCAACTGTGGATAGTTATTTCGAAATTGCATCCCATGCGACCGAATCAGAAACCAAGCGACATAAAACAAATGAAATTAAAACAGCAAACATACCTCTTCTTGATGATCTTCCTGATGGCATTAATCTTGATGATCCATATGAATCTCCACAATCCGAATTGATTGAAGATCTAAATCCACTGCCTCGAGTAATTTATCGAAAATCTTTGAATAAAGAAGCTTCACTACACGAACACTATTTAAAAATGAACTTATTTGAACTGGTTGGCAGTAATAACTTTAAAAAAGTAAAAAGTAAATCATCAAAAGTTAGCAGTCGGATATCAGCTACAGAAAAAAGTTCAGGTAGTACCTCCAAATCGAGAAACTCCAATGAAAATCAATTTGGATATCCCGATTTGGAAGTCATGGGATATCGTATTATTTGAAATAATTACAAGTAACCCGCTGTTATCGTAAATTCGTCACAATTCTGGCATTACACAATTAGTTTTTTTTTCTTGACACTTCATAATAAATTTAAAATTAAAATTCAATCTGTATTCAATTTCAATATTTAATTTAATCAGTGAAAATATTTACATTTTATACATATCTAAATCGTTCGAATTGCAACAATGGGAAATTGAATTTGTATTGCTTCAAAATTTAGTCCAAGTTTAAAAATTTTCGTGATTCCATATTTCCAAGTAAACGAAATTGAGAAAAAAATTGGTCAATAATGGCCGAAAAGGAGAATACGGATATCGCCATCACTGGCTGTGTAGTAGCGTTGGCAATGACTCTGGCAAATTATATAGAAAAAAAAGATTGTTTGCCAAATCAAAATCAACAAATCCTGAATTCGTTAAAGCCGTTGAATGACACCATAACTGGATTATTGACAAATGAACGATGCCCCAAGGAACCTCCTGGTCCATGTGTTTGCACAATCGAAGACCTGTGGGCTCTGCTTCATGAGTCACTGTTTCCATCACTCGAGCTATGTCTAACTGATGAATTAAAAGAAGAGTTAATTGCGTTCATTGAGGGCAGAGGTGGAGGTGCTTGCGGCGCTAGCATTGCAGTACCAGATGATGGACCACCAGCCACTCGTACTGTGATCACACGAAAGGAACCAGACGGTTCAATAATTACAGTTGTGAAACGTGAGAGTGTTTCTTTTGCACCGGATATACTGGAGAGCCCGGTATATTAAACATATTAGACTTGTAAATTGTAAAGATGGTATTTCACTTCTTCTTTCAGACGCACTTTCTTCTTGAAAATTTACCCGATGAGATTAATTTCACAGACGCGAAAATGTTGGAATTTTTGATCGCTCTATTAAAGGTAACTGAAATTGAAAGCGATTACGATTTAGACTGTTGCATCAAGAATTACATAAATCGTATTCTCTCATCTTATTACTGTAAATGCATGAAAGTGAAACAGCTCAAAACTAAGGATGGTGATATGTCTGATGCTGAAAGATTTTGGTATGATCAATTGCAATGCGAACATCGAAATTTATTCGAAAAACACGAACGAATGGGTCAAATTGATTTCAAATGCAAATTAATGATGAACCAAAAAGATCCGTCCTTAACTGCTGACATTGAAGAACGAGCTGCTGCCTTTTATGAACATTACGCGAATTATTTGAAATGTGAAACAGAGATTCCAACTCGAAAAGAAAATGATATTCAAATCAATAAGGAAATCATCTGTGATGACAAGGGTAATTCTATTGTAAAGGTGACGGCAACAAAAGTCATCAAGAGTGACGAATGTTCCGAAGTAGTAGTCACATCACAGAAATCATATGCTATGGATTGTCCTACTACTGTTAACACGGAAGAAAGTATTGTTGTTAAAATCCCACCTGGTGGTAATTTACAATATCTACTGTTTCATCAAATGTACACAATTTCCAATTAAACTCTTTGATTTTCATTAGGCTCATTAATGCTCAATAACCAGGAAGAGAATAATTGTGACGGAGAGGCTGGAGAAGAACAGCCAAACGATTATGAATTAGCTCTTCATGAAATTCTAACACTCCAAGAGCATGTAGTTAATCTAAATGATGTCTTCAAAAAGATGCGATTACAAAGAAATGGAGAATATTGCGAATAAATTTGGATTTGGTGATCATAATTAAAAATAATATAAAATAAATTACAACTGCTACTATTTCAACAAAAGATCTCTTTTTAATAACACAATATTCATGTTAAAGTGATCATTTTGATGATATACATAGTTCTTGATGTATAAAAAACAAATTTCCTTAATTTAGTAAAACTGGTACATCACCAATCATTCGTATCAGCTAAGTCAGAGAACATTTTATCTTTAATTGTCGATTGCTTTGGATCAGTTTTGATCTCTGTTGGTACGGCATCATATTGTCCGAGCAAAAACTCGAATTCTATAAATTAATAACACAATGAAAATATGTGTTCTTTAGTTTCAACTATCAATTCGATTTACCTTCTATCGTTAATTTAGTTCCTCTTAATTCGACAGGTCCAATGATTTGCTTCCTAAGTTGACCTTCATAGTAAATAAATATGCTAGGAAGATTCTTCTCTGGGAAGTTCGGTATACATGTCTTGGCTATTGATTTAATGAATTTTGTTGTCGGGAACTTTCCAGCCAGTTGAGTCATATATTGATTCAATAAGGCACACAAAGGAATTCCTTTCTCATATAAGTGTAACACAACCCAAATACCTTCACCAGCTTTGTTCACTTCATTTACATAATCTTGTCCAGAAATCTCGATTACATGGCCGAATCGAGATTTTGCAGCCAGTGCCTGGATTTCAGCGATTCTCTTCTGTCTATATTCTTGTAAAATGGCTTCATCTTCAGAATCTTCTAGTTCATCAAGTTCATCTAAATTCATATCATCTATGTTCTTTTGGCCTAAAAGCATAAAGAAACCGTAACATGTACCACTATTTTCTAATCGAATAAATTAAATCTGAGTTTTTAGCACTCCGCTTACCATCATTGGTACGCTGTTTGATCGTTTCCTCTATCATAGATACGATTGTATCCTCCGAAACCTCGGCTTCCTTCTTAGGGGGAATAATTCCCTTGGATCGCAATACATCATTCCATTCAGTGTCTTCCTCGGGGTTCTACAATAGGTGTTTCCAAATGATATGACCAAATAAGGTAATATTTATATGAGACTAAAAACACTTACCAGCATATTGAATTTCTGTTACAATTAAATTAATATAAATTAATGAAATATTATATTAAATTAAATTGATTTCTTATTACTCTTATTCCACTATTCCACTCTTATTCTCTATTTTTGAGATGAATCACAACTTATTTTGATGAATGAATTTCACACACTTTATAATTCACAATTATCTCGTATTTCGCTTATACGGTACACATCATCTTCAATATGTTCCAATTGACATTTGAAACCTCCAAACCCAGTAGAAAATCAACTGGCAGCAATGTCGATTTTAAAAGAGATTTAGTCAAGTATAAGAACCATGATCAATTTCAAACAGTTTTTCAGGACGGTTGTCGATCTCAATTATTATCAATTATTACTGGAATTCACTAATTATACACTAATATGATGGAAAATAAATAAAATACTCTGTTCCATTAGTTTGTACATTCTTTGTTATTTATATAATATACTTTTTCCAAATTGTTCATTTCGCTAAACAATATTCATAAGTTCTATGCGCTAAATTACATCCATGCGATATAATAAAATTATCTGTTAATAATTGCTCTGAAGCGTAAAGCATTTCTGAAGTTAAAACAAATTACATTTCTACATAATTTTATTTTGTTTGCAACATAAATTTAAAATTTTTTTCAATTTTGAATTTTAAGGCAATCTTGTTTCGGAGTTAATTATACTGTATCCATAAGAGGAATGTATAAATATTCTTACAGGTACGATTTGAAAAAGAAATCCTTTTGTAAACCACTTGTAAACCAACATTATACAATATATTAACTGTAGTTTAGGCAAATAATTTCAAAAATTGTTGTTATTCATAATAAAAATTAACTGTAATATAACTAATCGCAAACATAATCAATAATCATTTAAATAATGCAAGTCTCTTAGGTTGTCTAAATTAATCATATTGTAAATAAACATAAAAGTTCAATTGCATTTTGGTCTTGCACGGAGAAATTTTCCTATCATTAAAATAAAGAGTATCGCTTCAAATTGCAATTATAGTTATGGTGTATCTCTGGAATGACATTCATTTCTTAAAACAATTACTAATGCAATTAGAGACCAAAAATTTTGTATACAAATATTAATTCTTATTAATCTTATTAACAGTTGATTGTAATTAGAAATTTACCAAGAGACTGGTCAATATTATTAAATTCTACATATATCTGAACTACTATTTGTTTCTTACAGATACACCAGTATCTCATAAAATACGAGCCACTTGTTGCATATATATATATCTTATATGAATCTGCGTTGCTTAAAACTACTTACAATTATTAGTCAAATAATGATCAATGGCTAATGATTTCTACATGTTATGAGAATTTATATATTTGTAATTGTATTCATATTTTTAGTGGGCTGTTTCGTAATCACATCTTTGAATACATCATCCTCTTGGGCTGAAGATGATGTTAAAGATTTTGAAATACTATTACTGTTTAACATATCTAATGTGGATTTCGGACTGGACGGTGATTGACTAAAATCTGATGTGTTACTGTCACAATCTCTTCGATTTCTTCGCTGTTTAGCAATTACTATTGCTTCTTGTTGTCTGAATCCAACACGATTCTTTTTTTGTCTTATACCATTACGTGTAGCACATTTACGTCGCAATGTAAATTGAAATTCATCAATTTCATCGTCTGTACAGCTATCATATGAACATTGAGTATTTTTATTTAAACGATATTCGCTACCATTGTTAATATTATCGTCACTATCCATTGGCATATTTCCATTATCAGTAGTACGATTTTCAACACAAAACTCATTAATTTGACGACACAATTGCTTTAAATTTTCATCATCACTCACATCTTGTATCACTAAGTGATCATTACTATTAATCATATCATCTGTTATATCTGGATCTGATAAATTATCATTGCGCAATGATTCACTCAACGATATTGAATTATTGTTAGGACTTGCCATAAAATTATCAATTGAACATCGGTCACTTAATCGATTCTCATCACCATTATCTGTTTGATCCGTACATGAGTAATGTGGGAGATCCGTTTGTGTTTCTGAATCAACCAACACACTTCTTCGTTTGCACTCCTCAGTTTTTCGTCTCTCTCTCATAGGACTTTGACGAGGTATATTTGAATTGCTTCCATTTGATGCAGTCCGACGGTGACGAACTTTCCTAATTTTTGGGGCAGTTATAGCTATCGTGCGAGGTCGTTGGGATGTACCAACTAATTCAGTGAACATTGCCGCCTTTATTGGACTCTAAAATAAACAAATTATTCATCAGTTTCATATAATCTGATTTATTCGATATACATACATCAGGACTAATATCTGGCGTTGTAGTCGATGGTGAAGTAAATTCAGATTTCGAGTAAATCTGTCCTTGTCCAGGAGATGAAGCATAACCACAACCACTTGTACCTTGGACTCGTTTTCCATAAAAGCTTACCTTCTTCAGATAATTTTTATTCCGTTTATAGAATTTTGGCAATTTCTTCTCACGTCTGAAATTATAAATAAGGGAATTAGAATTTTTCAAACGGAAATGTAAGACGTAATTTAAAACTTACTCAGCAACTTTCTTCTCACGTTGTAACAACTCTTGATTTTTCATTTTTAATTCCTTGAATAATATCTGTGTACACCTTAATCTGTCTTCATACACTTTATGAATTGTTGTATTCATCGCCATGTTTTGAATCATGTGTGATTCAATATCAGTTCGCCATGATGTTCGAGTATTTAAAAATTCCTTCTCACAAACATCTTCTAATTGAGGTGATGCAATTTCTAAATGCTTGATAATATTTTTGAATGACGGACGATCCTTTGGCTTTTTTTTCCAACACAAATGTAACAACAGTTTGAAACCATCTGGAAACGTTTCTAGGATCGGTAGGGATAAAATGTAATTACCGACACCATATATAATTTTGGTTGAATCAACATCGCGGTATGGTATTTCCATGGTAAGTAGCTCCCATAGAACAACACCGTAAGACCAGATGTCAACTTTCTCTGAACATTTCTCTGTACGTATAACTTCAGGTGCCATCCAAGCAACTGTACCCGCAAAGCTCATTTTTGTACTAATCTCATTCCATTCACGGCTCGTTCCAAAATCACTTATTTTTAATATTCCTTTATCAGCAATTAAAATACTAAAATGCAGTCGATTTAAAATAGTGAGAATACTTTTGATGGATAATAAAATGAATACTTACTTTGGACTCTTTAAGTCTCTATGAATTATTCTATGTGAGTGTAGATATTGCATTCCATTTGCAATTTGTTTAGCCCATGATACTAATGTTTTAGGATCAACATTATGAATTTGTAAGTACTCGTATAGAGATCCTCCTGGACAGTACTCCATATATATGCAAT
Source organism: Coboldia fuscipes (assembly GCA_001014335.1). Classification (NCBI taxonomy): domain Eukaryota; kingdom Metazoa; phylum Arthropoda; class Insecta; order Diptera; family Scatopsidae; genus Coboldia; species Coboldia fuscipes. The sequence goes on from JXOR01000365.1 coordinate 135,871, forward strand.
ACATAGGTGGTTTGGTACATACACCCCTAAAACGAGAATATTAAAATAACAATAAATCAGTTTAAGTAAAACTATCTTAAACTTATTTGTAACTCACCTAAACTTAATTATATTGATGTGATCCAATTTCCTGAGATTTTTAATATCAGTTTCCTTCTTTTTTGTTACCTTTTTCACAGCCAACACTTCATTTTGATAAACTGCCTTCCAGACACAACCTTGAGCACCAGATCCAATTATTGATAATTTGGAACTGGGCATATCAAATGGGATCTCCCAATCTTCATTTGTATCGCTACGAATCTCAGCGGCTGATGAACTAAATAATGAAATTACTGGTTTCATGCAACCCAAAAAACTTGTCCATTTCGTTGGTTTATTGACACCAGATGCATCTTGACGTCCACTAACACCGTCCGGTGGCCAAACACGTTGACAAATATTTTCATAATTTGAACTATCAGATGAATCACATTGAATGCTATGCACTATATAATTCTGTACTGGTTTTCGATCAGAAGTGAATACTAATTCTTGACTGTAGCTTCTATTCTGAATTTCTTCTTGTATGCAGATAATACTGAAATTATTAACATGTATATTGATTAGAATCTAATGACACTAGAATGATTTGATTATTGGCAATTGATGAGGTTTTGTAAAATTTATGATTACATTCGAAATAGACTGGAATTTCATATACTGAATGCTTATTTTATGGCTCAAAGGAGATACTATTTATAGAAGACTACGTATGCTGATAAGGAAATAATTATATTATATTCGTTATACAAACATACTGAGAAATACCTAATTATATTATTTGATTTCATTTAATTTAAAATACCAATAGATGTGGTGATATTAATTACATTCACACAATAAACATCATCACTTATCCATTAAAATTCTATATTGTTACCAACAGTAAAAAAAAAAACTTTAAACATAAAGGGGCAGAAACTAATTGAACAAAGCATACGCATACATAATCTGACGATATTGAAATGTTTTAAAATTCACTTGAATCGTATTGTACCAAGTTATCATATTTAATTCAATTGATAAAGTATTTTAAAGTAATTTTTAATTTATTATTTGTTTATTTATCATTTATTGTATATAGTTTATTGTGTCCAGGAAAACACAACTAAATCCAAATGCAGTGTGCATATGTATTGCATCAAAAGTAAAATGTTGAGTGCAATTATATTTCAATTATACCTTGGCTTATTTATTGCAAATTCTTGTTTTTCATTCGCCTCACCACCTGTACGACTTCCAAGCGGTACTATAAATACCATGATGTACAAATTTCTACTCAAGCTTAGAATTATTTTAAATTTTATCACTTCTATTTAGTAACAAGTGTTATCACTTGATCTCGTGATTATTATCCTGTTATTCTACAACTATTAATTTAGTTGAATTTCACTACGTTTTAATAAAAATTATCTGATCAATAATAAAGTATTGCGTTAATAAAGTCGAAATTTGATTAAGCAACATTGATAACCATTTATTAAAAAGAAATCACTTGTAATGATATAAAATATTCTGTTCACTAATTACATCACACCTTTAATTGTCACAAACACTCTGTCAAAGACATTTTTAACGTGATTTTTTTACTTCTAATTTTATTCACAATATCTTACGGCCTTATACAGAAATAATATTATAGTTAAAAGCAAGGACAGAGGTGGTTCACTGTAATGGCTCGCATCAACATTCAAGCAATAATTAATTGGCACAAAGTATAAAAACAAAACATGAATTTTCCAATAATCTCTCCACTGGTTAACCTGAGTACACAATTAAAACAATCTACGAGCTTGGACTCTATTTCACAATATTGAACTTTAATCAAAAATTTTACAAAAAAAAAACTTCTATTTCTTTAGAATTATTTCAACATAGAATGATTACAATTGATTTTACTGATTTTAGATGAATTTGTTTGCTGATTTTTAGCTTTTTCACGTATAAAAAACAAAGTGAATGGTCTAGAATTGATTTTTTTCCTTCCACTCTGTTGTATAAAATGCCAAACACTTGGCTATGAACTCGTATGATCCGCCAACAAACTGAACTGAACATACGAATACCTATTTAATGTTAACACAATCAAACTAGAAACGTAAAGTTTTTTGTTATGGATCCATCATTAATGACGTTGGCCGTTTGCGGACTTACCACCCAATCGATGTAGTAGTGATACATTCTACTCAACAAAAAAAAACAAAATAAAATACGTTCATAATGTTGATTTCAGTATCGTACGACTCGACATAATAAAATTCATATGTACCATGGTAATACATAATAATCAAGCTGTCTATCTCTTTCCTTCTTTGCATATTACTGATATAAAAATATTATAAATGAAATAATTTTACAACATACAATGATAGTGAGTAGTCCCATACTGTTCGGTAATATTCAGTGTTTAACACCTACAATATACGACACCCAAACATTTTCTCCGTTTTAAGGTAAACTGATTTCTGGTTTCAAGTCAAGTTTAATGTTTACGTTCACATACGAATTTTATATAATTGATATCAGCATTATTAACTTGAATCTGATATGAAACAAATCAACGCAGCAGTAATTATACCTTGCACATAACTATTTCAAACAAAGACACAGGTGTCAGACACTAATAAAAGACTTGAAATTTACATCGAATACCAATAATACATGAGCCATCTACTAAGAGTTTAATCCTATGAAGCGTTACTATAAATTCACGATAAAAAAATTAATTAATTAGTTCATTACCTTTTTCGGCCTTTACCAACCGCATCTAATACAGGGGTCGATTGATATTTGGCAATTAAAACAACGGCAGTGGGCGTAGAATTTTTATCATTCCTAATCCTTAATTCACTTTCGCTGCTACACTTTAATGGACGCATTTTCACTATACAATTTGAGCTTCACTTTCACAAATATTTATAAATCAATCAATCACAATCCTAACAATTCTTAATGATAAAATGTATCATTTTTGATTTTATAAAAACTGAAACACATTTTCCCGGAAAACATTGTCTCTTAGATATAAATACACTCTATGTACAATTGATTCGATGTATCCTTTTTAACGTAATAGTTTATTATGAAGTGCGATGAGCATGCGTATAGACATAAATATAAGCGTCCTAGACAACAGGCGATTCCAATCGAGACCCCTCACACCACAGGAAGGTAATTGGACTTATACGATGTGAAGCAAAAATGGTTGGCGTAAATTTTCTCTGCAAATACAAGTGAAAAATGTTGACTTTACATATACAATAAACAAAATGTAAAATAAATGATAGAGAGTTGGAGTTACTGCAGTTAGTAAAAATTGCCGATTAGAATCTAACCTAACGACAGTACCTGAGTTAGTAAAGAGTTAGAATCACCGCAAATTTACTACTGTTCCATGCAGGTAGGAACATTCTCTTCGAAACCGGTCGTTATTATGAATGTTATAATTCTTAACTCATTGAGAATGGAATACAAATATTCACACCATTTAAGAATCGTTAGAAGTTAAGCGATAAAATTTACTGTGCAATGAAATGCATCATAGTTAATCTCTTTCTATTATAATCTTAGGATTCAGGTAAAAATATTCACAATCAAGTTACTGCGTCATCAATACAAATATTAGATGGAATGCCATACAGTCTCTTGGCTCTTGGTATTAGTTTGAGCAGTGTGTAACACTTGTAGACCACCGATTCTTTCTTTTACCATTCACAAAGCGTCAATGGAATTTATAATTTTATCTCTGTACAACAATATTACCTTTATGATTTTGTTATCCAATTAATTAGTAGTATCTTAATTATTTTACTTCGAACAGTATTCACTTTAAAAAATCACATTTATTTGAATATATCATAATTAAAAAAGGGGATATTAATAACACTTTGATCCTAAAACATGGATAAAATAATTTAATCTACACTCTTTTGGAACCGTTCCACTAAATGGCTTTAGGTATACAGATTCAGCACACCGTTAACCTGTTTTTTGATTCAGTAAGAGGGGGAAATTGAGGAGAATGGTACAACGTGAAACCTGTTCAGGTGTTGTAGTGCTATGGCAAAATTATACAATATAAACTGGCGAAGTGGTGAATAATACATTTATTAATTTGAAATGTATAATTTTAACTTCTTCTAACTCGACAATGAATAATACACTTGGTATGTGACTGCAATTATCAAGCACTTGTGTACCTTAAGAAAAGTTAGAACTGATACTTAAACTGATATTATTTGTGAAAGAGCATCAATTCAACTAAACAAATCTTATCTTCCGATACAAGAGTTTTACTGTATCATTTTCAATTCCATCTTCCGTTAATACCATTCCTGTGTTGAATTGACCATGCGCATTTATCAAAATTGCGAGGGTGGAAAATCAATACACGTATAAACTTAATAAATGTGTTTCTTCGGTTGGGGTTAAAATTCTTGGAATTTTGTATTTATGTTTTCATCCTTTGGCATTTACTACTCCTCCACTTCATAGTTACTATCCTTTATATTCGTTAGCTTTCAAATTCATTCAGACTCTTTGGATACTACGTCGCAGTTAAATTGATTCTGAGAATTTCATCATACTTAATCTGTGAAGAAAATCTGATGTTTTCTTATCAGCATTAGGGTTTCTTAGCTTTATTGCTACTTTCGGCTTTTGTATTGTTCTAAGTGGCAGTTTAGATATGTAAGATCCAATATAACGGATGATATGGACAATAGTAAATAATTATTATGAATTACTTTTAAGTAATAAAGGATTCATTTTATTCTCTTAATAACTGTTGATGTTGAATATGTATTTGAGCATCTACTAGTAAAATACTTGACCGCTACCAATTTAGCTTTAACTTTTTGAAATCATCATAATTTTGGAGAAAAAATCAGTATAATTTCTAATCTATTATAAATTCTAACTTTTATTCTTATATATCATTCACATTAAGAATGTATATTAATTTCCACCTGATATCTGATACGAATATAAAAACTCAAATTGAATATATCTGTGTAAATACATGCAATTTTTAATATCAAACAATATCAATGATATACGATTTGCTCCACTCTATTCAGCATTTCTGGTCAAATTAAGTTCCCGTACGAAAACAGAAATAATACAAACACATAAATTCATTTACTTGTGCGCGTGAACTGAGAACATTTAACATTCTCTCGTTCAGTCTTTAAATTGCCACTGCCTCACTCGGTTTCAATTCGAGTACAGTGATATTCAATTGGGCAAATAATATTTATTTAATCATTAATAACTGATATCAATTCTAAAAGTGTTTCAATCAAATCAAATTCAGGTTTGATAGTGAAAATGTTTCGTCCTTTAGTTTGTTCAATTAAACCTGGTCAAATTGGTCTATTAAATGGTAACTATAATTGTTCATATTGATTTTTCCTCATTGATTTAATAATTTTTTTTGCAGGATCAATTCGGTCAATGTCTATTCAACAGGAACCAAATAATCCAAAAGTGCTAACTAAAGTTCCTGGTCCCAAATCACAAGCTTTGCTTAAGGAACTAAATTCGTTGCAGGTGAGAGACTGTAATCAGTTATAAAATTACCTACGTATCAAACGTTTATGTAAAAATTATGCAAAGAAAACTTAAGATGAGTTTGTAGCTAACAACAAGAATATTCAATATTTCATCAGATTTTCAGTTGATGGCAATTGATATAAATTAAACATAATTACAATGGCTGAAAACATTAACCAAAAACTCCAACGTCCTATAATTTATTCTATCAATTGATTATAATTGTATTGTTTATGATCTACTGTGTGTTCGATATTTTAGTCAGAATTCATATGGATATATGAACTAACTAGAAGCGTAATATTTTATTTTATACAAAAATTAGAATGGTTATACTAACATTAGTTTAAATTTGGTGGTATTAATATCGTATATTATCAGTGACATTCAAAAGTGTATATGAATCAACGGGATTTATGATACCAACGCTTCAAAAAAATTATATTAGATAAAGACCATTACTGATTATCAAGATTTTGTTTACAATAGTCTATTTTCGTCGATTTTAAATTTTAACAACTAATTTCTGTCGCTTTTCCTATAGAATGCCGGTGCTGTTCAATTATTCGCTGATTACGATTCATCATTCGGCAACTATTTAGTAGATGTAGATGGAAATGTTCTCCTCGATGTATATACTCAAATATCTTCAATGCCATTGGGATACAATCATCCTGATATGTTGAAAGTATTCAACAACGAACACAATTTGAAATGTAATTAGATTTAAGACACTTTTAAGGCACGTTTATTAATGGTTTTTCTTTTCGATTTTAGCATTAGTCAACAGACCAGCATTAGGAGTATTTCCAGGTGCTGATTGGCCTAAAAAACTGCAATCGATTCTCATGGCAGTTGCCCCAAAAGGTCTGCCAAATGTTACTACCATGATGTGCGGGTCATGTTCAAATGAAAATGCCTTTAAGAACATTTTTATTTGGTACCAAAGAAATCAACGCGGAGATGTTAAAACTCCATTCACCGCAAATGAAATGGAATCGTGTATGATAAACATGCCGCCTGGTGCTCCAAAATTAAGTATCCTTTCATTTAAAGGAGCTTTCCATGGACGTACATTGGGATGTCTTTCCACAACTCACTCAAAGTATATCCATAAAATTGATATTCCATCATTCGATTGGCCAATTGCTTCATTCCCACAATATAAATACCCATTGGAGGAGAATGTACGTGAAAATCAAGCAGAAGATCAACGTTGTTTAGCTGAAGTTGAGGAACTTATCGAACAATACAAAAGAAAGGACATTCCGGTAGCTGGTATCGTAATTGAGCCAATTCAAAGTGAGGGTGGTGATAATGAAGCATCACCTGAATTCTTTCAATCACTCCAGAAAATTGGCAAGAAATACGGAGTGGCACTGTTGATTGATGAAGTACAAACTGGTGGAGGACCAACAGGAAAAATGTGGTGTCATGAACATTTCAATTTACCATCACCACCTGATGTGGTGACTTTCAGTAAAAAAATGCAACTTGGTGGATACTTCCACAGTGAGGATTTCGTACCACCACAAGCATACAGAGTTTTCAACACATGGATGGGAGATCCAGGAAAACTGTTGTTGCTCGAAACCGTATTACAAGTTATTAAACGTGATGCTCTACTGGATAATGTTGAAAAAACTGGAAAGTATTTAAAACAGGGTCTGATAGAAGCCCAAAATGAATACTCACATTTGTTGAATTCAGCCAGGGGTCGTGGAACGTTCCTGGCTATTAATTGCAAAGATACCAAATTGAGGGATGACATCGTGAATAAATTGAAACAAAAAGGTATACGAACTTCAATTCAATTTAAATCCCTAATTTAATTAATTATAAATTTCTTTTAGGTGTTCAAACGGGCGGTTGTGGCGAATTGGCAATTCGCTTCCGTCCAGCATTAATTTTCCAAGAGAAACATGCTAGCATCTTTTTAGATAAATTTCGTGAAGTATTAAAGGAATTGTAAATTAAATTAATAATGCGCTACAAATATAGAGTCTTCCAAATTGAAAAAAATCGGCGCCTTTGATATGATGCAAACCTATTTCACTAATTTGTTGATGTAAGAGTCTTCCAATCATTTATGTTATTTTAATGCCAATATGTGGTAGAAGCTAAGCAAATAATTCATAGAAAATTGATGAATGTAAATCCGTTAATAAAATAATAAATAAAATTGCAAAAATATAAGTACCATTTTCGCATTTTCTTAATAAATATCGTATATTGGAAGTAATTAAAAATCCGATCACGATGTCCTAACATTTGTTGTTTGAAAAATTGGGTACCAAGAAGACAAAAGTTATTATAGTAACGCTAAATTGTATTAAAATTGTAACATTGAAAACAATGAGGATTCTAATAATTACAATGTCGTATCCTTTCGAATCCTTCAATGAATTATATACCAATTTGGAACGGATAAACGGTAGCTATTTGAAAAAATATGTCATTTGGGATCCAATTCCTTACAAATTCATTTGCTTGTCAACCAACCCCAAAATCCAAAATAATTTAATTCATATGTACGCCAGTCTTACAGCTTCGGAATAAATTACACACGAATATAGTTGGCAATTAAGTTTCTATTGTTTTGTTAATTTGTTAAGAATTTCAATTGTGTGAATTTAATTATGTGGATTCAATTTTTAGCGTACAGGAAATTGTTTTATTATTTCCATATTATTAATTTTACTTTTGCTTTATTACGATTTAAAAATTAATACGACATTTACCGAAATAGTGTCCGGGAAATTGTAATAATATTTAAATATACATTGTATTTATGTAAGTTAATATATAACAAAACGTTGTTAAAAATTCATTAATCCATAAATAGATGGGTTAACATTTGAATGTATTAAATAGAATAAAAAGAAAACGTTTAATTTATAAACTGTCATTTAATTAGAAATTATTCCAAGAATCGGTTAAAATGAAATTAATTTTTTGCAGTATTTTAATCACCATCTTTTTGGTTTCAATTTCTAGTGTTTTATCCGAAAAATGGTGTGATTGTTATGGTATATATTATCCATTAACCTGTACACATATTAAACGTACTAAATGCGAAAAATTATGTCGTGAAAAGCATGGCTTTGTAGCTGAAAATAGGATGGGATGTAAAGGTAATCCTAAGGATGCATGGCTCAACATGGAGGAATAAGTCAATAATATAATAATTCAACTTGACTTGTATTTTTTTTATATTTCATACGAATAAATAATTATTGTCCAATTTCATAACAGTTGTTATAAACATTCTTTAATTACATTTTTGTTTACGTAAGTTCAGGTAAAAAACAAATTTTTAAAGTGTTCACTAATTCCTCGTGATGAGAAATGANTCAATAATATAATAATTCAACTTGACTTGTATTTTTTTTATATTTCATACGAATAAATAATTATTGTCCAATTTCATAACAGTTGTTATAAACATTCTTTAATTACATTTTTGTTTACGTAAGTTCAGGTAAAAAACAAATTTTTAAAGTGTTCACTAATTCCTCGTGATGAGAAATGAACAAACAATGGACAAAGACATTACACATTAGGAAGGAATGATGCTTAATTCAGATAAGTCTATTAGAAATTATTAGTTGGTCCCACCACAATCGACTGCATACAGTGTTCCAGGTTTCGACAACAATTTATTTATGTCTTTTATTATTATGTTTGAAAATACAAACACTTGCACTGGATAACATACGTGGATCTAACACAGCGTCTTAATGGATCACCAGAACGTCCAATAACATTACCAAAGGCTGGAATAAAACATTACCAAAAAACAGTTGAAACTTTAAATTTCAAATGGATATAGTAAAATTCGCTCAAAGTCGCTAGCGATCTCTCAGCGATTTTCATATTTCATTTTCCGGTTAAAATCAGCTGATTCAATAAAATATTCTTCATCTCCCTTTGTCCTTTACAAAATTGTGATTAGATGATCCTGTAAAGTGTTAATAAAGAGTGAATTTCATTTAATAATAGTAAATTAATTTATCATATTTTAATCTATAACTCTAAAAACGTTTAATAAAAATCATACAACTAAAGTGCAGTGTTTCACCAACACATACGTAGATCTTTTTGTTTTCAAAACCGATTCGCTTGGTGTTAATAATATAAATATAGGCCGAGTTTATATACACTGTTTATCAATCTCAAAGTAACAAAAGCCAATTTTGTTTAGGAAAAAACATAATTTTTATAAGAGTTTTAAACGAGTTAGAGTTCCACTGTACGAATGACGGGTGTCCAAATTAAAAAGACTCGCAATAGATTCTGGAACTGAATTCAAGCATCAGATTGTGAAAAGTGATTTGTGAACTATTCATTATACATTTATCGGGATTCTAAGTGAATTAATGCCAATCGCATACCTATAATCATGTGGATTCATCCAAAGGAATCCTTGATACCTAGTGCATTCTGGTAAGATACAATTCATTAGATTATACCTTTCAAAGCATCAAAATTAATTTAATAATGCGGCCATATTTAACTGTTTTGTTTACATTTTGTTTCGCATAGGGTCACCGAGAACACCAAACAAAAATCTAAGTTTTTTGTCCTTCAACGACGTCGGGGATATGGTGAATCTCGGAATATGTCCGCAATCTTGGTTGCAACTCTCGATAGTGTCTTCGACACGAAACCAGCCCCGTTTAGAATTTTACATCAGACTCCGTCATCAGAAGTGTATTACGGTGAGTAATCATGTACTGTGCATGAATGCTATATCGTAATTGTTATCAATTTCATAATTCGTAACAAATGCATAACAATGGATATAAATTTTCATAACAGAAATAGCTATTGCATTGACGAAGGAAGAGATTTTAAAGGATTGGGAATGGCTCGCAGATAACTTGTTCAGCGTATTAAATGAAATGGAAAATGAGGATGAGGTAACAAATTTCACAATTTGTAAAATTGAATCTCTAGTTGCTCATCGAAGTGCAGTAGAAGTCGATGCTGAATTAACTGATTCTAATGACTTCCAAATTGTTTCATCGAAATTCAAAGATCTATTTCAAATGCCGGACAATGAACGTCTCGTTAATTACTATTCTTGCAGGTTGTGCTTCATAGTGTATTATACAAAAATCGGTTGCAAATGTATTTTTGTTTTATTTGATTTACAGCTATTTTAAATATCGAATACCAAGACAAGGATACATGTATTTGTCTTTGAATCATTTATGTTTTTACTCAAATCTGATGGGATCGGAAACAAAATTAGTTATACGATATGCTGAAATCATTGATTTATCAAAAGCAAGTAAATTTATCTATGTGAAAACATTAGATAATGTTGATTATTCTTTTGGACTATTTTTCAATACTGGAGAAACATTTAATCTAATTGAACAATTGAGCAAAATGGCAATGCAAAAGAAAATTCATGATCCCGAGAGTCCATTGTATGATCAACATCATTCAATTATTAATCAAAAATTAAAGAAGAATCCATCTAACAAATCATTCCTGTATCGAGATCTCACAACAAGACAACTTTCTGATGAATACAGAATGTATTTTCGTCTGCCACAAACTGAAATTTTGGATGGACAAATAAAGGGTAGATATTGAAATTAAATAAATCATTTATAGATTGAAATTTTCTATATACAAATCTTTATCAGCTAAACTATGGACACCTTACAACAAGAGATTCGCAAGTGGGAAAATATTTCTCTCTCAAAATTTTATGTGTTTCAAAAGTGATATTGAAAACCTTGTCAGTATTGTGATTCCCATACGCACAATTGCGGTAAATATTCAATTATCCAATAAATTATTTAAGTAGTAAATATTTATGATTGTAGAGTGTCGAGAAAAAGGATGATACTGTATCAAAGTTTGATAATCAATTTGTTGTCACTACCGATCTTACGACGTTCCTATTTTCTGATTTAATGGAACGAGATTTAATCTTGACCAAGATAACAGACCTAATGGGACAGATTAAATTGTAAGTAATTGGTTATTGATTTAATCTATTTAATTTTAATATGCTGATAAATTTACAGTCCCTCGAAACTAGAAAGACCGCATAAATATGATGAATCATGGTCGAAACAAAATGCGTTAATGCACAAATTTAAAATAGAAATAACAGACAATATGAAGCAAAAACATGAAGAGAAGGTTTGTTATTATATGTTTATTGTTTAATTATATTTGTAACAATAAAATATGATATTGATTTTAGTCGAAACGATGGGTCCAACATTTCAAAGAGTTTGGTGCTGGGGTATCAATGTATCGCACATCAGATATTGCTAATCTCGTAATTGAGGGTGTGCCAGAAGAATTGAGGTACATAGTCTGGACCATCTTCTCGGGAGCGATTCATGACAAAACAATGAATCCGGGATTATATGAAAATTTAGTTGAAAGATCAATGCTAAAAAAGAGTTCAACACATGACGAAATTGAAAGGGATTTACACAGATCATTACCAGAGCATCCAGCTTTTCAGCACAATGATGGTATTGATGCACTGCGTCGTGTATTACAAGCTTACGCTTTACGTAATCCACAAATTGGTTATTGTCAAGCAATGAATATTGTTTCATCTGTGCTCTTGCTCTATTGTGATGAAGACGATGCCTTTTGGATGTTAACCAGTATTTGTGAAAGTCTCTTGCCAGACTATTATAATGATAAAATTGTGGGTGCCCAAATTGATCAAGGTGTTTTAAATGAATTGATTGCATCACACATACCTGGACTTCATTCCCGTTTAGACGAATTGGGGATGATTCGAATGATTACGTTGTCATGGTTCTTGACTATTTTCTTAAGTGTCATGCCTTACGAGAGTGCACTACATATAATTGATTGGTTCTTTTATGATGGAGCAAAAGTGATTTTTATAATTGCTCTCCAAATATTGGCCAATAATCAAGAAAAGATTTTAAATTCAAGAGATGAAGGTGAAGCAATGCAATTATTGACTGATTACATGTGGGGTATCTATGACGCTGAGAGTGAGATAATCCGGTATAATGAGAATACAAAAGAGAAGGTAACCAATTTAAAAATCTAATCTCTTTAATATAAATTACAATTATTTTTTTCTAATTAAAGAGCGATTCCATTCAATCTATTATCAATGAGGCATATCAAAATTTCACAGAGTATGTAACAAGAAGTCGGATTGAGGAACTTCGCAATAAACATCGAAGATTAACAATACGTCAATTTGAAGTGGATATAGAATCAAGCGTAGTTAAAACTTTTCGTGATAATGAGTAATTATGCTTTACTACTTCCTGTAATATTGGAATTAATGTAGGAACATTTTAATTTCTCTCATAGATATTTTAATCCAGAGGAACTACATCATTTATTAATGATTATTAGAGAAGAGAAGACAAGTTTACGCAAAAGTTATAACTCTGGTGGCGAACACATTGATGAGCAGTTGCTGTTTGATACAATGACACATAGACCGAACCAACGTGATTCTAATGCCAAATTTGATTTATTCAAAGTAGATTTTGAGACTTTTCGTATTTTATTCGAAGAAATAACACCATGGGGTAAATGCAAAAATGTCGATTTGGCTGGTAATTTGTTTAGGGTATGAAAAAATATTTATTCCCCCATCTTCAAGATTCACTCCTTAATTATTTTAAATAATTACAGCTGATGGATAAGCAACATTCACGTTTTTTAGATATTAGGCAGTTTGTACAAGCTATTGGGATAATTTGCTCGAATAGATATACCGAAAAATTGAAATTATTATTTATCCTTCATTTGCCTGCGCTATTAACCAAATCTGAAATCGAATATAATCGACAAAATAGTAAAATTAACAAAGACGACGCAGAGATAGCTAAGGAAGCTGAATATTTCTTCAGGTAATTGTTTAACTTTGGGATGGCAACAAATAAGAATAGAGATTTATGTTAATCCAAATATTCAATAATCTTGCAGTGAAGATGCGTTGGAATCAATAGAGGCTCTACCGTCACCTGGAGATGCAAATTTTGTAGGTGCAACTGCTACGTATCCTGTGCCAAGTCCTTCAAATCATTCATCTATTGATGATTTACAAAACCAGAGATCATCAATATTTTATGTGGATTTGCCTGTTGATATGCCAAGTTGTTCTGGTGTGGCATCAGGTGTAAATCCTTCAGCTGTAATAGATAACATTGATTCTTTTTCTGATATGAGCGACTTGGGAAAGAATCCAAATTTAGATAACATTTCTAACTTTTCATTGACCAGTGATATAAATACGACTGGATCAAATGTCCCCCTCAGTTCTTCCTATGACAAAATTAGTCTAAATCAATTGAGGGTATTCTTTGATCAACCCGATTCAAATTTCACAAATAAGAATATACCTGGGATGACGAAATTAAATTTTAATGTTCTCTGGCAAACTATAGCTGAACTGATCGGAAAAACTGATGAAGAAATGCAGAATGCTTGTATGATTGATAGATGTTGTGCACATTTTTGAAGGACATATGTGTATCATAATTTTTTTTTCTTTTTAGATGAAATTTTATTGCAATTAGGCAATAGTAAGTTGTATGAGAGTGAAGAAAGTCTAGAGAGCTTCACAAGAGTTGGTCAATCAGCAGAGTCCAGTTTGGAAGTAGTAAGTTTGAAATATTAATTGAGTTTTAAGTGTGTTTTAATATATTTCGTAAATAGATTGATAGCAATGGAAATACGCCCATTAGAGAACAGATGCCATCACCAGAGCGAAAGCCATTAATTGAAAGCCACCAATGGAATATTTCATTGAGTCAATTTATTGCCACAACCCTACCGGTATCTTCGATTGTAAATTATTTTTCAACGTCCACATCAATTCGTGATAAAATTGATAAAACTTTAAAGAATCGGAGAAAATGCAAACCAATTAAATAATTGATACCTTAGAACTGAATATTTAGCAATCCTACATATGATATTCAAAACTATTAACTGAAATAATATAGTGTACATAAAATTATTATGATGAGCTCTTTATTATAATTTGTTACGCTATATACAACAATTATTATAATCCTAAGTGAAAAGATACTTTTATCTGTTTACTGTTATTATCATTTTAATAGTTAATCAATATTCAGTATACAGCAAATGTTAATTCTGTTCTTATGAGGAATTATTATTATAAGATACAGAAAAAATATTTAGATATATGTAAATGCTTGATATCGAAATCAATAAACACTAATCTGTAATCAATTGTAAGAATTCCTTTTTATATACAAGAATAGATGAATCTATATTTATTCAATTTGCAGGATAAACGAAACATTCTACATGGTTTATGAAACGGTACACTATAATTATTATCATGAACCGTTCTTTTATGTATTTGCTTCCTTTAATTACTAATGTTTAATAATTACCAGTAAAGTACATTTAAGTCTATGTTATTATGTTTCAATGATGTAGGTATCTTGTACTATTAGTGTTGTTTTCCAATATTCATAATTATTTATAATGTCACCTTAAAAGTTCTTATTTTTCTGTTTAGCTTTCATTAAATGTTCTCATGTAACTTTTGATTATAATTATTGAAATAAAACTAGATTTTTTTCCTTCGTTACTGATGAATTCAAAAACTAAAGCAATAAATAATTCATTACATATAACTCTTGACTCAAATTTTCAATTCAATGAAAATAAAAAGATAAAATCGTTACAATAACACATTTATGTGAAATAAATTAATAAAATTTTTGTTAAATTATTAAGACGAAAAATTATATGTATAACACTCACGACTATATGTAAATTATATTGTCGAAACAATACAACATTCATTTGATCAATTATATTCGAAATGAAAAACTATTATTAAACATTACTACCTTATAACCAACCGTAGAAATAACTTAATTAATTATATCACTTTTGAGATCCCTTTCACGGAAAAAGCCTCGCTCTGTTTTGCATTCTCTAATTGTTACCGTTTCTAAATTCACTGTCACATCAGTAATAAAAACTTGATCATTTGGTTTTTCTTTTGGAAACCATAGTCGAGGAGATGCAGCCTTCGGTGATACCGGCACAGATTTCTTTTTCATATCAGTCGCTTGACCATTATTGTTTAATGAATTATTATTCTGTGGCACAGCCACATTATTTTTCTCTTTTACTTGATGCTTCTCTTCCAGTTGTCCATCCTCGACATTATTATCATTTGGTTCTGCATTTTGTTCGGGATTTACATTACCATTCTGTAGGTTTTCAGCCTTTACTAGCTTTAAAGATCCGTCACTCACCTGCATTGTGTCAGTTGCCGGTTGATCTGAATCTGGACGTGATGCGGGAATTGCTGGTGATGGTGGCGGAGAAGATTCTCTTTTTGGAGATAATAATGTTGCCGTATTTTCTAGGAAAGGTACTTTTGCTGCCTGTGACGGTCCCTCGTCCGGTGATGTTTTAATTGTCACACCAATTTTACCAGACTCTTTGGATAATACTTCGGCTTTCCGTTTTGTGCCGGTCGACATTTGTTTACACACCAACGGATGATCTTCACTACTATTACTCGACTCTTCTAAATCAGACAATGGAATCTTGGCACCCTTTACTTTATGTGGATTTAATATATCTTTACTTCTAATACTACTACTACTACTACTCAAACTTTGACTATGATGTTCTCTCTTATCTTTTCGAGATTCTTTATCCTTTCCAGAGCCTATCACATTTGTTTTCTCTGATTCAGATTGTGATTCATAAACTGTATTTGCGTCATCGTCGTCATCGGTATCCTGGTCAATCAATGGATGTGATATAGGATCCCTTTTTTTAATGCTGCCTCGTTTTGGAGCATTCGGTGTTTGACTACTTTCAAATATGTCAATTAGCCTGTTATCTAAAATATTTTCTTCTGGTTCCCAAGTGTTGTGTTTTTTATTCCATCCCTGCCATTTTACCAAATACTGTACTTGGCCCTAAAACAAACAGAATGCGATTATTATTCGCGATTTAATTCAAGGACAAATAAACAAAAGAAGTGTTCATACGGAAAACTAAAACAGCAGCCCCTGAATGGATAAAACAAAACAAAAATGGCGACTGCCAAAAATAATATGGAATGGTATCAACAATGATTTTGTTTCAATTGCACGTCTAACGACATACGGAAATACTTCAAGTGAAGTTCAGTTTAACTAATCATCCGTATTGAACATTTCTTACGGGCAATTAAGTGATATATTGGAGTGGTTACATACCTTCCTGATCCTTTTCTGGATAATTTTTTCAACCGCATAAATTCGATCGTCCTTTACCGTGTTCATGATGGCCCACCACACCGAGGTGTGTTTGCACTTAAACTAGTTGGGACTACAAGCCTCGTCCTCAGATCAACTTTAACTGATGGGAAACTTAATCTGACCTGATCCGACCATCTATTTGTTTACTTGTAAAGTTTACCGAGTTTGTCGTAATGTTAATAACAAATGGTATTTGAGAAAAGGAGGAATCAAGCGAACGGATGCCAAAAAGTGCGCTTCTCTTTCTCACCGACAACAAAAACAATCAATTGTCTGAATTACAACAAGTTATCACTGTCTGTATCTGTTATCACATTCTTAATTGCTTCACTTTTAGTTAGAATATTGTGTTCTTGTACGCCTAAGTGTCCATTTAACGTTAATTATTAAACCATTGAATTTCAAGTTACGTATTTATTTACCAGCAAAAAAATCACACAAAAATTGTACACATTTAATTTAACATTGCTGCCATATTTACGGCGGTAACCCATAAATAAATTCGATAAATAATCGTCAGATAGCAATGCTACAGTACAGTACTTTTTTTAAAAATGATGCAAGTGCAAAATCCGT